>JAQIUQ010001951.1:2500-41534 GCA_030378365.1 Hybognathus amarus | reverse complement strand
GCTTTCTAATCCACATTAGAAATCCACAATCCAGCCTGGCATTTCAACAAAAAGCTCAAGCCAGCTCGCAGTCTGGGATCCAACAAACAGCCCAAGTCAGCTCACAGTCTGTGGACCAGTCTACCATCCAACTACCAGCCCAATTCAGCTCTCAGTCTGTGGACCAGTCTGGATTCCAACAACCAGCTAAAGCCAGCTACCAGTCTGTAGACCAGTCAGCCATCCATCAACCAGCCCAAAGGAGCTCACTGCTTGTGGACCAGTCTGGCCTCCAACAATTAGTCCAATTCAGCTCATAGTCTGGCCTGCCATCAGCTCAAGCCAGCTACCAGTCTATAGACCAGTCTGGAATTCAACAACCAGCTCAAGCCAGTTACCAGTCTGGAATCCAACAAACAGCCCAAGCCAGCTACCAGTCTGTTGACCAGTCTAGCATCTAACAACCAGCTCAAGCCAGCTACCAGTCTGGAATTCAACAAACAGCCCAAGCCAGCTACCAGTCTGTTGACCAGTCTAGCATCCAACAACCAGCTCAAGTCAGCTACCAGTCTGGAATCCTTCAACCAGCTCAAGCCAGCTACCAGTCTGGCATCCAACAACCAGCTAAAGCCAGCTACCAGTCTGGAATCCAACAAACAGCCCAAGCCAGCTCACATTCTGTAGACCAGTCTGGCATCCAACAACCAGCTCAAGCCAGCTACCAGTCTGGAATCCAACAAACAGCCCAAGCCAGCTACCAGTCTGTGGACCAGTCGGGCATCCAACAACCAGCTCAAGTCAGCTACCAGTCTGGAATCCAACAAACAGCCCAAGCCAGCTACCAGTCTGTTGACCAGTCTAGCATCCAACAAACAGCCCAAGCCATCTACCAGTCTGGAATCCAACAAACAGCCCAAGCCAGCTACCAGTCTGTGGAACAGTCTAGCATCCAACAACCAGCTCAAGTCAGCTACCAGTCTGTAGACCTGTCTGGAATCCAACAAACAGCCCAAGCTAGCTACCAGTCTGGAATCCAACAAACAGCCCTAGCCAGCTCACAATCTGCGGACCAGTCTGGGATCCAACAATCAGCTCAAGCCAGCTACCAGTCTGGTGCCCAAGCCAGCTACCAGTCTGTGGACCAGTCTGGAATCCAACAACCAGTCCAGTTCAGCTCACAGTCTGTGGACCAGTCTGGCATCCAACAACCAGCCCAAGGCAGCTCACAGTCTGTGGACCAGTCTGGCGTCCAACAACCATCCCAATTCAGCTCATAGTCTGTGGACCAGTCTGGCATCCAACAACCAGCCCAAGCCAGCTTCCAGTCTGTGGACCAGTCTGGCATCCAACCAACAGCCCAAGCCAGCTACCAGTCTGTGAAACAGACCGACATCCAACCAACAGCCCAAGCCAGTTACCAGTCTGTGGACCAGACTGGCATCCAACAACCAGCTCAAACCAGCTACCAGTCTGTGGACCAGTCTGGCATCCAACAACCAGCACAAGCCAGCTACCAGTCTGTAGACCAGTCTGGCATCCAACAAACAGCCCAAGCCAGCTACCAGTCTGTGGACCAGTCTGGCATCCAACAACCAGCCCAATTCAGCTCACAGTCTGTGGACCAGTCTGGCATCCAACGACCAGCCCAAGCCAGCTACCAGTCTGGTATCCAACAAACAGCCCAAGCCAGCTACCAGTCTGGAATCCAACAACCAGCCCAAGCCAGCTCACAGTCTGTGGACCAGTCTGGCATCCAACAACCAGCTAAAGCCAGCTACCAGTCTGGAATCCAACCAGTCCAAACAGCCCAAGCCAGCTACCAGTCTGGAATCCAACAAACAGCCCAAGCCAGCTCACAATCTGCGGACCCGTCTGGGATCCAACAACCAGCTCAAGCCAGCTACCAGTCTGGTGCCCAAGCCAGCTACCAGTCTGTGGACCAGTCTGGAATCCAACAACCAGTCCAGTTCAGCTCACAGTCTGTGGACCAATCTGGCATCCAACAACCAGCCCAAGGCAGCTCACAGTCTGTGGACCAGTCTGGCGTCCAACAACCATCCCAATTCAGCTCACAGTCTGTGGACCAGTCTGGCATCCAACAACCAGCCCAAGCCAGCTACCAGTCTGTGGACCAGTCTGGCATCCAACCAACAGCCCAAACCAGCTACAAGTCTGTGGACCAGACTGGCATCCAACAACCAGTTAAAGCCAGCTACCAGTCTGTGGACCAGTCTGGCATCCAACAACCAGCTCAAGCCAGCTACCACTGGCATCCAGCGGCCAGCCCAAGCTGGCTACCAGTCTGGCATCCAACGGCCAGCCCAAGCCAGCTACCAGTCTGCCTTGCATTCAAAGAATCAGATACTGTATATATGTGTTGGTTGTTTGGCAAATATATGTTGAACTCACTGAAGTTTTAAATGTATCTCTGAAATTTTGGAGTTAGAGGACTTTCTAAATAAAAAAAATAAAAAAAAAGAAAGAAAAAAAAGAAATGGCAATCCACTGGAAGTGCTGACACACGTAGCATCGGGTGAAATACTGTTATTAAACTTTACATAAAAATTAGTTTTTTGGGTAATGATTATGAATCATAATAAAAGGAGTTCTTGTTAAAGTAGTTGTGTCTGATTTTCTAGGAATGGAGAACGATGACAGTGCAGTGCAGTATGCCATTGGCCGCTCGGACAACGTGGCGCCCGGTGTGGGCATTGACCTGGAGTTTGATGCAGATGTGCAGACCATGTCCCCAGAAGCATCGGAGTACGAGACCTGCTATGTGACGTCCCATAAGGGTCCGTGATGGCCAGCTCATTGCAACGGGCTCCGCCGACGCTTCCATTAAGATCCTGGATACTGAGCGCATGCTCTAGAGGTGAGTGCCACCTTGGCCTAAAGTCAGCGGTTTACAGTTGTTTGATGAAGTCCGCATGAAATGAAAATTCTTCATTCATAAATAATTCATACATCTACTTTCTATATGCATGTTCTAGATCTTATTGTGAACAATTCATCTTTGCATTTTTCTTTTTTTTCTTTTTCCTTTTTTTTTATTGTGTAATGTTTTGCTTCCAGTGAAAGCAGACTTCTGTCTGGTGACGATTTCTCCAGTCATTTAGTCGGCTTAAACTCACCCCTGCAAGCCCATGTTCATCTGCCTCCATTTTTTTAATTCAATGCCCACATTTCAAAATCCTATCAACAGCCTTATTCAGATGTACGTCACAATTCAGAAGTATAGATCTGCCTCTATTTTCATTATAATGCAACATAATAATATGTTGTTTCAGTTGGACAATCTGAACATATGATTCTGTTTGTTACAGGTGATGATGAACGAAACGGCTCAGCAGAACATGGAGAACCACCCTGTGATCAGAACATTATACGATCACGTGGACGAAGTCACATGCCTGGCTTTTCACCTGACCGAACAGATCCTGGCCTCCGGCTCTCGGGATTACACCCTCAAACTCTTCGATTATTCAAAGCCATCTGCAAAAAGAGCCTTCAAGCATGTACAGGTATACAGACAAACTAAATCAAACCTCTAAATCAGAGGTCTTCACCCCTGATCCTGGAGACTCACTGTCCTGCAGTGTTTAGCCTAATCAAACACACATGAAGCTGGAACATCAAAAGCTGAAGCAGGTTGGATATAAACTCCTTTGCAGGGCAGTGGGCCTCCAGGAGCGGGGTTGAAGGTTCAACTCTAATGCCGAGTTCAGACTGCATGATTTTCAAAGTAGTCGGGTTGCTGTTCTTTTCACACTGCATGACTATCTTGGCCAGCATTCAGTCACTGCTGTGTTCACACTGGACGATTGATCGGCGACAGAAGGTTTCCCACTGCATGACTTTAAAATAGGAAAAATCGCCGACAGACTCTGTCTAGCACGCTGCACGCAAACTACGTTTCACAACAAACACACGTGAGATGTGAAAAGGAAACAACGCGACACCACACGTGCAAGACCGGAGTTCTCACATGAGACTTTTTTTTCGACTCGGTTGTGGTACAGATCAGGTGAAACGTCAAACAGACACGAGTGCGCCAGCCAAATTTCGATTAATTTTTCTTCCATTTATTGTGTCCAAATAGACAGAGAAGAAGCTTTTTTTCTGCAACAATGCCATATCATGTTGATATGTGATCTATAACTCCTCCCCGAACTCCCTGCTGCTCTGTAACTTGCTCTCTCACTGGCTGCCGGTGATCGCCGATGTAGTTTTCAGTCAAAACACTTTTCACACAGCAGGATTTTGAATCGCTAACAGGTCCAGATATTCAGCATGCCAAATATCTCACGGGCGTCGGTGATTCTCTCAGTTCGCGTCTTTGCTCATTCACACTGCGTGATTTGCGCCGATTTGCCTGTGGTTTCGGGCATTTGTCGACGATTTTTCAAAACCTGTCGGCGAGCCAAAATCCTGGCTAAAATCATGCAGTCTGAACTCGGCATAAGCCTAACGCCGCCTTCACACTGGCAGTTGAAATCAGATCCGTAATACGCAATACGTTCCCTACGGACGTCGTACTACACAGTGAAAAGCGTCGGACGTGGGTAGAACAAAAGAGAGAAAGGTTGATTCTGTCAGTTCTGTATGATCTCTCTGATGAGGGTTATATTAGACATATTAATAGGAAGGCTGCTGACATGTCAGGTCGACTAAAAACTGTGATATGGTGATCAATAGTTTAATGTCTGCCTACAATTTAATTGTATTAACAGCCCCCCTAATAACGTTAGAAAGTCATGAAAAAAAAAATGACATGACAACTTCTCGTTATAAAATCATTATTTATTTTATTAAACGTTAATAATTCAGGTTTATCAGTAGCAACGCTCAACTTCCGCTGGAATTTTCGGATAGGAACCGTCCGTAGCTTTTCGCAAGAGTTCAAATTTTTGAACGCATCCGGATGACCAACGGACACGATTTTCTTCACACCGCACTCGGTCGGACCCGTTTCGGACCCATTCGCATGCGGTCTGAATCTCCATAGGAAATGAATGACTTCCGGTCGTTTCGTAGCCGCATCGGAGCTGATTTTAACTGCCAGTGTGAAGGCGGCGTAAGGGTACTTTTACACAACAATGTACTAAAACCGAAAGTTTGTTTCAGAAACGTTCAAAACGGTCCCGTTCACACGGATGTTGAACAATAATATTATGAGTAAAGCACATACAGCTCTAGGGGTCAGAACATATTCTATGAATATAATACTGTGTTATATATGTGTGTTATATAAGCTGTACGTTGGTTGAATGCAGTATTGCATTAAACACACACAAAAAATCTGTTAAAATGAAAACCTGCAAGGCCTGGAAGAGAGCAAGCCTCAGCCAAGTGTGAAAAAGTGATTCAAAAGTAACACCTTACTTTTCTTAAAAATGTATGTAATTAGTAACTCTTTTAGGGATTAAGGCAATATTGTAGTGTGTTAACCAATCCTTTTCAAAGAAACCCCAACACTGGTAATGTAACTTTAAAAATGGTTTTCATGTGGCCCTTCATTTATTTAAGCTTTTGGCATGGATTTCTTTGGAATGCTTCTTCTTTTTATTTTCTACAGGAAGCTGAAATGTTGCGCTTCCATCTCTTTCCACCCATCTGGGGATTTCTTGCTGGTGGGCACGCAGCACCCAACTCTGCGCCTTTATGACGTCAACACTTTCCAGTGTTTCGTGTCCTGCAACCCTCTAGATCAGCACACAGACACCATCAGCGGAGTCTGTTACAATCCCAGTGCCAACAGCTACGTCACCTGTAGCAAAGATGGCAGCATCAAACTGTGGGATGGAGTGTCTAACCGGTGTGTGACCACCTTTGAGAAAGCCCACGACGGGGCTGAGGTCTGCTCAGCCGTCTTCTCCAAAAACTCCAAGTATGTTCTATCCACTGCAAAGGATTCTGTTGCCAAACTCTGGGAAATTTCCACAGGCCGGACTTTGGTCAAGTACACAGGTGAGATGGCGAATTATACGCTGTGTTAGATTATGGATAAGGTAAGGGCTTGATGGAGAATCATAATTCTACCCAAGGAGATAGGGTGTCAGTTCTCCGTTTTGAGCAATCCCGATCTCAAATTAAACCGCAATAGATCCAAAACAACTTTTAGTGAAAAAAATCCTACTTTACCTCAGAAGTGAATTTTAATATGGGGGTGGTGATGGTGCAGTGGATAAGACACATGCCTTTGGTGTGAGAGACCCAGGTTCGAATCCACTGTGAGACACCAATGTGTCCCTGAGCAAGACGCTTAACTGCTAGTTGCTCTAGAGGCGTGCAACTTCTGACATATATAGCAATTATAAGTCGCTTTGGATAAAAGCGTCAGCTAAATGAATTAATGTAAATGTAACATTGACTCACGGTGTTCTGGACAGGAGTCATTTCTAATATATAACGCATACATTTTTACAACTATAAGCTGGGTTAGTCGTAAGCGAAAGAGGATGAGGCAAAGATGACATAAGATGGAATGACCATGAGGTGTCTATTTATAGAATTTGCGGAAACGGTCTAGTGTCCGGAATACCGTGATGTCCGGAATACAGTGAGTCTACGTTAATGTGATTCAATGAAAGACAGTACTGCTGCAACATAATAGTAAAAAACATTGTTCTATTGAGTTATAGATGGTGTTGCGCACAAAAAAAACAAAGATACAATACAACTAGTGTAGCTTGATTTACTAGAAAATCATGTGAGTCGGTTCTTTATATTGAATCAAAACATAAAGCAGGACCAGTGTAGTGTGATTCCCAGACAAATCTCTCATGAAACAATTTTTTTTCTTTTTTTTTTGTGAATCAAAAACATATAGTACAAATTAGGGCTGTCAAACGATTAATTGTGATTAATCGCATCCAAAATAAAAGTTTGTTTACATAATATATGTGGGTGCACTGTGTATAATTATTTTGTATATATACATACACACACATGCATGTATATTTAAGAAAAAAAGATTATTTATATATAAAATATTTATATAATATAAATTATATATAAATCTATACAGTATATACTTGAAAATATTTCTTAAATATATACAAGCATGTGTGTATATTTTTTATATATATATATATATATATAAATCCTGTAGACTTAACACTACCATTCAAAAGTTTGGGGTCGGTAAGAATCTAATAGAGCCAGACCGATTTATCGGCAGGCCGATTTTATGCATTTTCCAAACTATCGCTAAAGGCAGTTATAATGGCCGATAAATGAATATTTCAAAAATAAAATAAAAACAGACGAAACGCGCTTCAACCATGTCACGAGTGTTGGAGTTGTGTAGTTTGTCCACAAGAGGGCGCTCTACACGTCCCTGTTGGCAACACTCATGTATAACCAAGCAGCAACATTCTAATCTAAAAGATGAAGCCTACCTGGAAGTGTGAAAAACTGCAATACATCTCAAATCCGCTAGAGGCCGGTCCCAAAAGGGAGCAAAAATCCATAGACGTCAAGTTAAAATCTCTGTTTTCACAGCATAAATTCATATGTTTACAGTTTGGTCCCATGGAATTTTATTGTAATCTTCAATATGTTCCGCGTGCCTGACAACTGTGAGGGGGTGAATTTTTTTCTAACTCGTTAGTTTAGATCATATTTAGATATAAAATGTATGACAAATAAGGGCGGTTAACTTTGATTGACAGCTGATAATGGGCTGCGGCGAGTGAATTTGACGTCTCAGCCATGATCTGACACAACACATCATACCACTTCTGTATCCTTTCTGAAACGTATGTGTTTTGTATTTCCCAAGATTTTCCAGTATGGCGCCGCCCATACCCCCCATAAACAGCCTCAAACCCGTTCTTCAGAGTGTCTATGGGTGACGTCACAGACGCTTTGTCCATTTTCGCTTTGCCTTCAAAATCCTTTATCGGTCGGGCTCTAGAATCTAAAAATGTTTTTAAAAGAAGTCACTTATGCTACCAAGACTGCATTTATGTGATCGAAAATACAGTGAAGCACTATGGTGATGTAGGTCCAAGATGTAGGTGTCTTTGTTTCTGCAGTATTTTCAATTTTGATATTTTTAGGTCAAACTGTTCTTGTCTGTCAGTCATATAATGCAGGTCTATGGTCACCACCTCAAAGAGCATGCACAGAGAAGTCCAAATTAAACATGATTTAATAACTCACAAATGTAAGTACACATTGATGGCCTAAGACACGAAACAAGCGGTTTGTGTGAGAAAATGAACAGTATTTATATTGTTTTTACCTCTTGTAACCACAAGCGGGCGCAGGCGCTTTGTGGCTGTGGTTACAAGAGGTAAAAACTATATAAATACTGTTCGTTTTCTCACACAATCTGCTCATTTCGTGACTTAGGCCATCAATGTGTACTTACATTTATGAGTCATTAAATTATGTTTAATCTGGATTTCTCTGTGCATGCTCTTTAAGGTGGACCCCATAGACCTCCATTATATGACTAACAGACAAGAACGGTTTGACCTAAAAATATCATAATTGAAAACACTGTGGACACAAAGACACCTACATCTTGGATGCCCTCGAGATAAGCTAAAACATATCAAAAATGTATTTCAAAGTGAACTATCCCTTTAAGACAAAAAAGCTTACCCTAAACATTTGCGATTCAAGCCATATTTAAGGGCCTAGAAAAACAATAGAGACTTGAGAAAGAGCATCAAGGTGGCATCTCAAAATAATCTGCATAATTTGCCTTCCACAAATCTATTTGCAGTCCTTCGTTTGACTTGATTAGTTCGGCTTGCAGCTTGGATGGTTTTCAGCTACTGTTTGTTTGAAAATTTGCTTTGGTTTTGTGTCTTCTATGTTTATCATATTTGTGGCTAGTGTTTGAAGCAGTGCTCACAGACAGAAGTGGAAATACTGCCCACCGCCCAATAGAGATGAAATGGCACATTAGTCATTTACAGAAGCTGCAACCACTGTTTGCAGAGCCATTCTCTAGAAAACCCTATATGTGGCGCAGCAACATCCTCATATGTTGTTTAAAAGCTGATCTGCAATTTCTAAAACTCTATGAACTCGATCAGATGAATCATGTATGACCTATGCTCATAGACTCGTGGAACGTGGCTTCAAGACATTTAAAAGTGCTGATATTTTTGGAAATTCTTCAGTAATGTCAAATGGTCAGGTAGTAGTTTATAACATCTAAAAATAGGCAAGTGTCTCAGAGGCAAGTATGTCTAAATGTTGACAAGGAAGGGTAATTCCTTGTACAGTTTCAAGATCCGCCTTGTTTTGCGCTGGCCAGGCTCTTAATAAGTACAAAGCCTCATTCACAGTGAGTGTTACTCAGCCGGTTTACTGTGTGACAGATCCGTGTTTGTTTGGTTTTAGGGATTATCAAATGAGCTCAATGGCTTCGCAGTATTGAGTAAACTATAGAGTTGTGTACAGATGTAGAGTATCTGTTCACTGCTGATCACTTCTGGAAATTATGTGTAGTGTAATAATGCAAAGGAAATAATAACTTCCTTATTCTTTAGAAGCCAGTTTTTTAAGCGGGCGGTTGTCTTCTGTCATTGATAAATCCCGTGTGACTTTTGTGTAGAACATTTAAGACAGGGCCGGCGCCACGGGGGGGCGTGAGGGGGCGAATATATATATATATATATATATTATATTTATTTATTTCTATGTACTGTATATTATACATGCATGTGTGTGCTGGATATTTTTTAATCATGATTAATCGATTTGAAGGTATGTATGTGTGTATGTCATTTAAAGAATAATGACATGGCCCCCTTACCGGGTTTAAACCCTGTTGAGAGATTTGTGTGTGTGTGTGTGTGTGTGTGAGATGGGAACATTTAAATTTTTTTCATAATAATTCTGCACACTAAGAGTTGCCCAATAATTGTGCACACAAAGATATTCTCCTAAGAAAGCCAAAACCTTACTTTTACTTAAATATTCAGGATTGAGGTTTATTAACATTTTGGATTGACTGAGAGCACTGTAGTTGTTCAATAATAAAATGAATCCTCAAAAATACAATTTTCCTTATAATTGTGCACACAGTGTATATATACCCTTATCTCTTATACATCATTTGTTTTAACTAGTTGTGCTTTGGGAGCCTAGATTACTTAGGACACCAAGAGGCAACCGATATTGATTTTCATACCAATTTTCCTTAAAGGGATACTCCACTTTTTTTGGAAATAGGTTCATTTTACAACTCCCCAGAGTTAAACAGTTGGGTTTTACCGTTTTCAAATCCATTCAGCCGATTTTCTGATATTAGGAAGAATATCAGTAACCAGACAGTTTCTGGTCTCATTGACTTCCATAGTATATTTTTTTTCTACTATGGAAGTCAATGAGACCAGAAACTGTCTGTTTACTGATATTCTTCTAAATATAAAAAAATCGCCTGAATACATTCGAAAACGGTAAAACCCAACTGTTTAACTCTGGGGGATTTCCAAAAAAAGTGGAGTATCCCTTTAAACATGTCATTTTACCATTTATTACAATGAACTGCATAGGTCCAACAATATGCATATGTACATTACATAGGCTCAAAACTTTGTGTTGTTTTGATCATGTTTTTTGAATATCAGGTGAATTGATTGTGTAGTGTAGTGAATCATAATGGTGTAGAGTGTGATTGAATTATTGCCAGTGCTTCATTGTCAACAACAAAAGAAGTGTAACTTGACATAATTAGAATAGTTGTATTTGCATCTAAAGATGTTTTTTTGCTTTTAAGCTGTCTGCAACCCCATCAGAACAGACCTGTCACCCATTTCTGGGTTACGACTAGGGCTGCACGATATTGGTAAAAAATGGCATTGCGATATTTTATATTTCCGCAATATATATTGCGATATTAGAACAATTTCCCCAGATGATTTGAATAGCTCTATTTGGAGAATGAATCATTGAACGACTGGGGTGGTTTTGTTATGGAGTATATCCGCATAGAAACTAATATTAATTAATTGAATGTTGTTTACTAATGTCATTAACAGGTTATGTTAACAGGATGCTGCACATTAGTGGTGGTTGAGGAGATTCCCCTTCCCCCTATATAAAGCACTTTGAGTGCAGAGAAAAGCACTATATAAATGTAATGAATTATTATTATTAATGTAGTTAACTAGACTTTAATAAATGGAACCTTATTGAAAATGTATGTCTCTTGAGTTCAGTGTTGAATAGATCAGTTGTTTTAACCATTCATTAAAGTGAATCGGTTCAAATGAGTCATTAGTTCGCGAATCGGACCACGCCATACCCGTTGTGTGATTATCCAGGCAGGTTAGGACATCGCACAAGATTTGTGTCAACACAGAAAACATTTCATCACTGGATCGCTTTTTTTTTATTGAAAGTGTGGTTTATGTAATGTCATCTGAATGTGTGGAACAGCAATTCACAACCAGTGGTAGTTCAGAAAAAAGGTCTTCCGACCTTTTACCGTCATGTATTCTCAAAGATATTCAGTCAACTCAATTCATTGATATGCTCGAGCACGGGAGAGCAAGGGAGTTTGAAGACGGTGAGAGTGCACGCGCGACGCACTTTCTCTCTCAGTTAAACGAGCGCAGAAGTCACTCATCGTCATCTACATCATTCACCGGTCAAGTTTGGCGGGACAAAAATGCGCTTTACTAAGGCTGACAGAAAACAGAGCGCAAGTTCCAGTCTTCTTGCGCTTGATGTTTAAACTGACAGGACTTGCAAATTGATAAACTCTCACTATGATGGACGGTTAAACTTTGCATTTAATCCGCGATTCACAAGCGTTACGAGCCGGGGAGCTGCTGGCACGCAGCCTACTGATCACGAATCATGGATTAACGATCCCTAGTGACATCGCACATTCTTGCGATGTGACTATCGTGGATGCGCACATCGCGATATCGATGTTAAAGTGATACATCGTGCAGCCCTAGTTACGACCCATCAGTTGAGAACTCTTGCTGTATATCATTGGTGTCCCACCCAGCCGGTACAGGGGGTCTATCTGTTGTCTTGACAACAAAGTCTGTCCACTGGAGAATCTGTCCCATTAATCAGCTTATGTGTCCGCAGACGAAAGTGAAAATTGATTTTATGAAACAAATAGTGGAAGTAGAGTACTAGTAATACAGAGAACGCCTTTGTCTTTCTTTTGGAAAACAACCTACATTTTGTCTGACCAACTTCTGCTTTGCAGCTTTCCTAAATCAGGCGTAAAAACATTCTCTCATAGAAGTTGGAGGAGGTGCGGTGGCAGTTGTTAAGGGGCATTCGGATTGGCTGACTTACGTGAGGGCAAGACACATGTCATGAGTGAATGCTTCACTCCCCGCCCCTTATTGTGAAGTGTCTGGACTCCGAGTTTATTTGGGCAATGTGTATGTGTGTGAGAGCAAGAAGTAGTAGACCACAGTACATAGAAATAGAGCAAACAGCAAACATAAAAAAAAAACCAGAAATACAGACTGATTAAGACTCCGTTTACAGATTCACAGATGCTGTTGGAGAAGCTTTGCTGTTCCTGTCAATTCTACATGGACTTTTGAATGGGATTCGTTTACTGCTTGATCACAGGACTCGTATCTCAGAAAGATGGAGGTCAGTACAGTTTAAATTATCCTGTCATCTTCTTCAGGAACATCTTTAGATCATTTCAACCCTCGGTGAGGTTTCAGAACTGGTGATATGAAAGTCATTGCAACCTACCAGCATGCTGTCAGTGTTTCAAACAGGAACCGGTTTTCTCTACCATACTTTTTTTTTCTTATGGCCGATGACCAACTGCTGGGATTTCACTGTTCAGATGTGGTGTCAGCCCGTAACCCTTGCCCTCACCTCTCTGAGCCTCATATATAGACCCCCAAATGTGCAGAGGGTGCTGTGTAACGTGATGCCGCTAACCCTGAGAGTGAAAGGAAGAGAATGGCACTTTATGGCTGTCGTTAACATGCTTTCTTCTTTTGAAAATAGGGTCGAGTTAAGTTGGAGAGAGGTTACAGGTTTGATGGGCGATGACACTTTAGTTGTAGGTGGAAATTAGCTATTCTACAATTCTTAGTGAAGAAAGTCCCTGCTCAATATTAGCATCATTTTAACATGTGGTTATCTGAGGCTGTTTTTGAATGGTGAGAAACTTTGTGTTGGACTGCTGATCTTTATTTGTCACTTCCAACCGCAGCTGCGGTTTATGCCTTCATACGTGTATTTGCTCATAATTGCATAATCAGATCAGCATTGTAAGAAAGGCACCACAGGTGACTAAATATTTTTATTTTGTTTCCAAGACAAATGCTGCAAGTTTATGTGTCTGATATGTTTTGTGTCTTTTTCTAAATCCTATATCCTCTATTCTATATTGATACGATTTTTTTTTAAGTTTTTGAACGACGTCTCATGCTCACCAAGGATGCAGTTATTTGATCAAAAATAGTAATATTGTGAAATAATATATTACTATTTTTAATATTAATTGTGAAATGAATAATATATTTTAAAATGTAATTTATTTCTGAATTTTTAGCATCGTTACTCCTGTCTTCAGTGTCACGTGATCCTTCAGAAATCATTCTACAGTAATATGCTGATTTGCTGCTTTTGAGAAACATTTCTTATTATTATCAATGTCAAACAGTAAGTGCTGCTTCATATTTTTTTAGAATACTTTGATGAATAGAACGTTGAAAAAACAGCATTATTTGAAATAGAAATCTTTTGTAATGTTATAAATGATTTTACTGTCACTTTTGAGCAATTTAATGCACCTCTGCTGAATAAAAAAAATAATTCGGTAACGCTTTTTTTTTTTTTTTTTTTTTACATTGTCCTTGTTACATATGTTACATGTACTTACCATAGTAATAACAGTAAATGATGCAGTAAATTCAGTACATGTAACTAACCCTCAACCAAATCCTAACCTCATAGTAAGTGTTGTTAATTAATAATATTCTTAAATATATAATTACACTTTAACATTGACACCTTAAAGGAGCATAACGCAAGTCTCAGAGTTTTTGCAGAACTACGCCCCCTCTGGCGATAAACGAAACTGCGTGCGCGCTCATGGAATACACGCATACACGCACGTTTGCACGAGCTGTTCATAACCAAAGGACTGGAGCATCAGCCGCACACTGTGCGGCACACATCTTTTGTTAGTCATAATGAGGTAATACAGTTATAAATCTGCAAGCCATTTAAAATGTATGAAAGGAAAGGCATTTGAGTAAATTACACACTTATGTAGGCCTATGTGTGTGTGAGGGGAAAACAGGGTAACGTTAGTAGAAAACTTAGGCTTTTGTTTCCATCGATCTCCATGTTGAACTGTTTTATGTGCTTACTGTATCCACTTATGATTGTGTTATTATGGAAACACGTTCATGAACACGTTTGAGCCCTAGAGCAGACCGCCCGAGATCTCTCCGTTTGTTGAAAGCCTTCCCGATGTTGACTCTAGTCTTATTCCGACGCCTGGCACTGGACAGACAGAAGTTGTATTTTCTTTGTCTTACGTGGAGTTTGCGTTGGGGTTTGTAATGAACTACAAGCCGGTCTCTTTGGGGCTGTTTTTACACCTGGCCACAATGCGTTTTCTCAGATCTATCTGATTTATCAAAACGATTCCATTACACCTGGTCACATAAATGAGTTTTTGCAAAACGGATATTAATCTGATATTCAATTCCCGCGTTATATAGATTTCATGAAGTGCACGTCACCGAAAGCAACAGATGAGCTGCATTTATTGATCATCGGCTTCGGCTATTTCAAAATCAGCAAAGACAGCAATAAGAGAGAGCGGCAAAAGCTCTGGTATGAGATCATTTCATTTCTTAAGGCTACTTTTAATGAAGATAGTGGAGGTAGAAGGTAACTTAGTGTTAATCATATGCGTCTTACTTTCACTTTCATTTGCGATAGATTGCGGCGCGCTGGTTTGATGAATACACTCGCCTGCTCAGGTGATGCACGTCGTCATATATGACTAAAACAACATGAAAAAGCCTGTTTTCAACAACCAGATGCATTTACACTTGTCCAGTTTCGTCTGGAATACGGCCCAGACCACATCCTCAAGTGGTTTGAGCTATCGGATTCAAATCCGTCTGGATTCAACCTGGTCTTTTCACGATCGAATAAGTTATCCGATCACAGAAAACACATGAAGTGACCAGATGTAGGCTAAACAGCCCCTTTGAATCCATCTTCTACTTTAGGGAAAGTTGACTAAAGTTGCGTCGCTCGAGTTGTCTTCTCTGATACGGAGAACGGCGGCGAATACACTAACCTGCAAAGCATAGGCACATAGCCAGGCGAGCGTGAACGCGCATGACGTCACGCCCAGGCTCAGATTCGAGCCCGAATCCCTCTTATTTATTTTACTGTACAGGGTTATAGAGGCGATCGCAGTGATCAGAGAAGGGCTCATTCAGCCCATCAGACGATTGTTTCAGCATGTATGGGTTAGAAAACGGCTATTTTTAACATAAAATGTTGCGCAATGCACCTTTAAAAATAAAGTCTAACACAAAATTCTTATCAAGACTACTTTAATATTTGTTAAAGTTAAAGTTTCTCCTTCATTTGACCTTTTGGACCATTTTGCGCTCTTCCTTATTAGGTGTATTTTACTCAAGATGTGGTGTGACGACAACTTGTTTCAAAATCACTCCCACAGACCAGTCTAATTCCTCTCTCACCCACACTATCAACAAGAGACAAAAAATACACAAAAAATTGTGTAAAATATATTGTATCCTTTAAGCAGTCTTGGCTATATCTTATATAGTTCCTTAAAGGGATACTTTACCGCTGGAAAGATGAATGTGTATATAAAATGGGTAATTTATGTAGAAGAAATGTGAAATTATTTTTGAATTTGGAGCTTTCTAGACTGAGAAAAGCCAGAAAATGTATTTTTGGCGGATGAAAGACAACTCCCAGAATGCACTTGCTTCGCTGCCCTAGTTAAACAACAGTAGCCGCTACAGTAGTTAAACAACAAGTCTAGGCTACTAGTGAGTCTCCGTGATGAGTCTGCCCGAAAATGTGTTTCGAGATCACCCAAAATGTCCGGGATTCAGCTTTTGCGTTGTACAGTCGCCATTCATTATGTTTTCTGTGGCGAGCAGGACGAGACTGAGGGCCGCGGGAGAACGGCGCAAGGCCGATGGCGTGCCGCGTCATTACCAATGAGCGACACCTGTGAGACTCACCAGTCTCGTATCTCTCTCGGAGGAACGGGAATTCTTAGCAATGTTAAAACGCACATCAACTGATCACTTATTTAGCGTTCATGTAAACACTACTTTCAGTTAAATTGAAACAAACGGTGTGCATATAAACAATGAATGGCGACTGCAGAAAGCAAAAGCTGAATCTCGGACATCGACGGCCGGACATGTCCGGGAAAAGAGGATGATAACCCCTACTACTCAGCTTTCTCCACAGAACAAGAGCCTGCTAGCTTAGCTTCCAAAAAAAGATGGCTGACACTATGTGTACATTCTGTGAGCGAGATCCCACCCTCTATGGACGGGTTGAAAACATGCGGGACAGCTCCTACTACTGACTGTAGTCTTTAGCCTCTGGCCAAAAAAGATTTTTACCAAACAAAAAATACATAAATCTCTCGTCTCAGGGGGATATGAGGGTGGAAAGCATGGTAATTTGAAAATACTACAGGTTTTCTACTAACACAAAGCTTTACGCTGAAATCCTGAAGTATCCCTTAAATCAAATGGTTATGACCCTAAATTATTTGTGGAAACTTGATTTCCTTCAACTAAAACTAGTCAAAGTAATTGAAAATGAGCATTTATTTAAAGTCCCCCTGTGGTGAAAATCAAGCTTTTAATGTTGTCTATGTGTCTAAGTGGTGTTTTTATAGTGGTGCCTATATTTTTTTAAACTTACACGTTTGTCTTACACAAATAGCTTCGAACTAACTGGCCATATGTATACACAAACAGTGTTGGCTTCATGGTTTACATTCTTGATCAAATCAAAAAATTACGTCATAAAGTATATGAAGAGTTCAGATGCAAAAGCCTCTAAGTGCCATTTGAAATTTTCTTCTAAAATGATCATTTTTATCAAGCTTGTATATTTAAGTTCAGTAATTTCACTTAAATGGCAATGAAGATTACCTATTAATTGTCATTTAAGTGAAATTACTGAATTTAAATATACAAGCTTGATAAAAATGGTTATTTTAGAAGAAAATTTGAAATGGCATTTAGAGGCTTTTGCATCTGAACTCTTCATATATACATGAAAAATACGTTTACAAAATTAGTATTTACAAATTCAGGTCCAAAATGTTTGTACGCGTTTGTCGTAGACACGAAATAGCATAACTAAGTGGCTATAAAGCCAGCGCTGGCATTTGATAAAACTAAAACATTATGTCTGAAATACATTTAAAATGATGAAGTCTTAGCCTACTTACAGGTTGTGGCCCAACAACTGCTGCCTCTGGTTTTAAAGTTGGATCTGCTTCATGTTTTAGTAACAGTTTCTTGTTGAATCCGGCATTGAATTCGTGGAGATTCTGGAAGCTGTTTTTCTTAAAATGCGCAGCACAGAGATCTAAATTACAATCGCCATTTTCAGGAACATAATCAAACATAAATTGTATCCATTGTCGACGAACTTCAACGTCCCTGGGAAGCCCGAACACAGAAGTCCTGACAGCTGGGTGAACATGACACACTTTCGACGAGCCGCAGAAATATGGCCATGCCCTTTTTTGCATATTCCGGAGGGAGGGTTGATGTAAATGTGTGGGTTAGTGATGTCTAAAACCCAGCTGTAGTCCCAATCGAGTCGTTTTTGTAGGCATTAAACTTCCTGATTTTTAAAAGACGATATCTCTGCTTACGTTGAACTTTCAGTGCTAAAACTTTGCATATACTGTTCAACAGCAACATTACACGCTATTTACAATGAAAAAAGTGAAATCACAAACCCACCTTTAGGGGATCAAATTATTGACTTCAGGGGGACTTTAAACAAAGACTTATTTTTCAATAAAAATAGTTTAATCAGCATTTTATTAGGTTACTTTTTGCAATTTGTACTTACTATTAAAAAAATCCATAAGATAGAACTTATAATTCTATAAGTTCTATATTTCTTCATTTGTCATGCATGTTCACACATATACAGTATGTCTAAACTTAACTCAAGAACAGAAATAGTGCTAGCTAAATAACTAAAACTTACTCTGAATTTGGGGAAATGGATCTGCAAACACTTGGTGACTTGGGCTTGATGTTGCCTCAGCTATAGAAAGACGTCGAAATCTGGTGACAACATGTAGCCTATGCATAAAAAAGCAGAAGACATGAAGGGTCAGGAAATTGGCTTCTAAAAATAAAAAATAAAAACAAATAAAAAAGTCAGTCCTCATCAACCCTGACCTTTTATTTACAATGTATCATAATCACGACTGGGGTAATCTGCTGTTTATCTTATGTTGAATCATCTAATCATTGCATTGTGTAGATGCATGACATTTCCTGCGATGCATCAATTTCCAAACACTCAAATCTAGTGAGACTGATTGTGATTATCATTATTAGCTCCTATATCCTCCCTGGAAAAACAAATAAATAAGAGTCGTGTGAATCAATGGGTCCCAGGAAGTCGTCTCTGAGAAACAAGAGGTTTTAATATGATATCATCATTGTTGTGAGACAGGAAATAGCAAGTCAGACGATTTATTATTACAAAGAGTGGGGGATCATGTTCACTGACCTATGCCTTACCATGATCTATCTAGATACCACTACCCTAAACTAAGTTTACGGTAGCACTCTCATTTAGGGTTATTGTTTTGTTGAAAATGTTGATTTAATGGGACTTGGTTCAATCATCTTTTTGATTCAATTGTAAGAAAGGGACGGAGTTTAGCGGACTAAATCATAGACGAAGCCCAGCATACATGAGCAAAGAGACGTCTGTCATTTCACCAGAAGATCGAGTAATTAAATTAAACACATGCACGAATGAATCAACGTATTCTCATCCTAGGGCATCATCTAACTGACACTTTTGACCATGCGTCTAAATCCGACGCATATGGCAACCCTTTAACATCAGTTAGATGACTCGGGTAGGTTTAGGTCTGGGGTAGGGTTAGGGTTAGACCACAACATGCATTTAGAAAATATATCCAGGATGAATTTCATTTCATGGCATTCATTTATTTTATCAAATATACAGTAAAAACAGTCAAATTGTGAAATATTATTACAATTTAAAATAAGTTTTCTATTTTAATATATTTAAAACATAAGAAATCACCACAATACGGGTGCACTAATATGCATTAATTCATGCTTAACTAATAATCATGAGTTAATGTATAACTAATGAAGAACTAAACCGTTAATTAACGATTATCAGCAACTAAGTCTATATGATTAATAGATTAAGTAATACATGAATTGCTATTAATCCAATGTGTCATTGTGTATTAATTCCTTAACACATTTTATTAACTAATAGTGTAAATTAATGTGTTAATTACCACAATTAGTCAAAGCTATGCACTTCAAACTTCCAGTTGTCTGCTTTAATTAATCATTAGCTAATGATTTGCAAAGGTATCATTATGTTATGACTTTACTTGTTGGGGCACATCATTATTAACTAGTCATTTAAGTAATTTGCACATGAATTTGCACAAACAATGAAGTAATTAATCATGTATTAATGCATATTAGTGTATCTGTCATATTATCTGAAAGTTGAATTACAAGGCTTTGGCTCATTTTGGTAATTAACATATTAATTAACACTATTAGTTAAAAAAATGAGTTATTATGCAGGGATGTGATTTTTCCGGATTAATCCGGAATTCCGGATTTTCCGACCTGAAAATGTGACCTACGTGAATCATGCAGATCTGTAAAAAAAAAAAAAAAAAAGCGAGGGGGGGAGGTGTCGGCTGCCGGAGTGAATAGGGGACATAAGGCTGACGTGCGTACAGATTCTTCCTTCCTTTCCAAGTATCAACAAGGACGTACTTGCGTTCAGCTTGTTCACCTGCTCAATTTCGTACCTCAGTCGCTCTCGCGCTACAGTGGTATCGTTGTCAGTTGACAAGAACATCACCGTTAGGTCCCCAGTAGGGCTGGGCGATATGTCGATATAATTCAAATTTGCGCTATGATCCTTGCTCCAAGCAAACTGCTGACTGCTTTTGTAGAAATAGTATATCGTGCATTCTATCAGTTGCAGTTCTGACGCCTCCTTCTCAACAGCATTAGTGTACAACCAACGCGACAATTACTCACATAAAATATTAACGCAGAGTAACGGCCACATCAGTTCAGTGAGTTCACAAAAGTTCATTATTTGCATGTGCTTTAAAGCCTTGCCGGTTAAACGTCATTCACTGCTGATCAGCTGTTCTGAGAGCGAACACCCGACGCGCACATGCACTAAAAGCTTGTCTCTGCGCCTGGTTGCTGCTGGACTAAGTTGTCTTTCGATTCTTATTTCGCTAATACTCTCAAATACACACACGGTTTACATAAGAAAATTTGGTTATGTCTAAACTGAAAGCAAACCAAGAAAATTGAGAGAAATCTGCTTGTCAAATGCGTGTATATTAGACGCGTCGCTTACAGGTCTTAAAGTGACAGTAGCCCTAATAATAAACATGCAGCCGCTTGTCCTTAAAGGGATAGTTGACCCAAAATAAAAATTCTGTCATTATTTATTCACTGTAATATTGTTCCAAACCTGTATTAATTTATTTCTTGTGCTGAACACAAAAGAAGATATTTTGAAGAATGTGGTTAACCAGACAGTTGCTGGTCCCCATTGACTTCCATAGGGAAAAATATACTATGGAAATCACTGGGGTACATCAACTGTTTGGTTACCCAAATTCTTCCAAATAACTTCAACAGAAGAAAGAAACTTATTCAGGTTTAAAACAACTTGAGAGAGTAAATGGTGACAATTACAATTTTTGGGAGAACTATCTATTTAATGTTAATAAAACAAGAAAACACAGAGGAAATCACTCACTGCTCTTGACTGAGAACTTTAATAGTAGCTTTAATAAGAATCAATGTATAATTTATACAGTGAAGACTATATTTGGCTTTGATTTTGACTTTGATTTTTTTTTGTGTGGGGGGTGGGGGGGGGGGTTGTTGGGGCTCGGTATATTTGATTTAGAGGGGGGGGCTCGGTATATTTTCCTGCTTTTTTGTCCTTAGCCAATCACATGCCTGATTATGGAATTAATCCACAATTGCATATTTTATTAAAACAATTCATGTATGAACTAATACATTAACTTTGCAGACTCTGTAATTAGTTCATATTGTGGAACTAATTAAGAGTCATTAAAGTATAGCTTAGATAATCATTAGTTACACATTAATTCAGTATTATCTGTGTAATAGAATTAATGCTTATAGTGCACCCGTATTGTAAAGTGTTACCAAAATTTCTTATCAATTTTGAAAACAGTTGTGCAGCTGCTTGTATTTTTGGAAACCGTGATACTTTTTTTTTTTTACAAAATTATGTATAATAGATATCTTTTGTAACGTTATAAATGTCCCAATTTCTTAAAAAAAAACAAAAAAAAAAACCCACACATACTTACATGCATACAGTGCTTGGAAAGCAAGTGGAACAATTTGCATGAAGCTCATCTCACTCAGATGCCCTGTGGGAAAGTCTAGTATATAAACCTAACAAGGCAGCTTCCTGTTTCTGTTAAGAGACCGACTCTCATTGCCTGTGCCAGTGACCCTGTGTGTGCACTGCAAATATTTACTGCCCAGCAATCCTGTTAATCAGAAAATATTCTTCTGAAATATGAACAACTTTTTCTAATCAACAGCATTCTCAAAAGACAAACTTTGACCAAGTTCACAAAGTTCACTCTCATGAAAGGAGGATATTGTGAAAAATGTTTCTGCGTGGGGTATGTCCATGTAATGGAAGTCAATGTGGTCCAATGTTGTTTGGACCCCACTGACTTTTATTGTATGGACACAATTGGTTAAAATATTTTTTAAAATATCATCTTGTGTTTTTCACAGTTAAAGAGGTAATGGATATTGAAAGTTGAAATGTAGATCTGTTGAAAGTTGAAATGTAGAAATGTAGTATCTGACGTCTGTGGCTGTGAAGTGCTGGTTTGACACTGGGGTTTTCCACTCTTTTCCTCAACTTGGGTTGAGGTTAAAATAATTCGGAAGCCTTTTTCACAGTACATCACATTTCAGGTACACTTAAGATTTCTTCGAAATTGCTGAAGCATCTTGTTCAAAGGAATGGATTTAGTTCTCATCTCAATGCATCTCAATTTTATTCTGAATTTTGGTCATTGAGGGAGGAGCCTAACATTATAATATAATGCACAGTGAGCAAATCAATAAACTCAACAGGGTGATCATCATCACATTATTTTAGCTTGCACAGCTAGTTACCAACTAATTATGACTTATTAATTTGACATACACTCACCGGCCACTTTATTAGGTACACCTGTCCAACTGCTCGTTAACACTTAATTTCTAAGCAGCCAATCACATGGCGGCAACTCAGTGCATTTAGGCATGTAGACATGGTCAAGACAATCTCCTGCAGTTCAAACCGAGCATCAGTATGGGGAAGAAAGGTGATTTGAGTGACTTTGAACGTGTCTTGGTGCCAGAAGGGCTGGTCTGAGTATTTCAGAAACTGCTAATCTACTGGAATTTTCACGCACAACCATCTCTAGGGTTTACAGAGAATGGTCCGAAAAAGGAAAAACATCCAGTGAGCGGCAGTTCTGTGGGCGGAAATGCCTTGTTGATGCCAGAGGTCAGAGGAGAATGGCCAGACTGGTTCGAGCTGATAGAAGGGCAACAGTGACTCAAATAACCACCCGTTACAACCAAGGTGGGCAGAAGAGCATCTCTGAACGCACAGTACGTCGAACTTTGAGGCAGATGGGCTACAGCAGCAGAAGACCACACCGGGTGCCACTCCTTTCAGCTAAGAACAGGAAACTGAGGCTACAATTTGCACAAGCTCATCGAAATTGAACAATAGAAGATTGGAAAAACGTTGCCTGGTCTGATGAGTCTTGATTTCTGCTGCGACATTCGGATGGTAGGGTCAGAATTTGGCGTCTACAACATGAAAGCATGGATCCCTCCTGCCTTGTATCAACGGTTCAGGCTGGTGGTGGTGGTGTCATGGTGTGGGGAATATTTTCTTGGCACTCTTTGGGCCTCTTGGTACCAATTGAGCATCGTTGCAACACCACAGACTACCTGAGTATTGTTGCTGACCATGTCCATCCCTTTATGACCACAATGTACCCAACTACTGTACTCAAATGGCCTCCACGGTCACCAGATCTCAATCCAATAGAGCATCTTTGGGATGTGGTGGAACGGGAGATTCGCATCATGGATGTGCAGCCGACAAATCTGCGGCAACTGTGTGATGCCATCATGTCAATATGGACCAAACTCCCTGAGGAATGCTTCCAGCACCTTGTTGAATCTATGCCACGAAGAATTGAGGCAGTTCTGAAGGCAAAAAGGGGTCCAACCCGTTACTAGCATGGGGTACCTAATAAAGTGGCCGGTGAGTGTATATTATTCCCTAAGTTTGACGTATATTATTCCCTAAGTTTGGAAAGATGTTCTAATGTTTTTGAAAGAAGTCTCTTATACCAAGTTCTCTTTCATCATCTCGTTTCGAGATCCACCTATGGGAAGGGCATCCGTACCTGACCTCTGCAGAAGCATCCAATTGCACCAAGTCTGGCTAGACAGACAGAAGCGCGCAGCCAATGCCCGGTGAGGCCACACCCCTCACCCTCGGGCATAAAACATCTGGGCGCGCTACCAATCCCCAGTTGTCATTCGCTTCTCGCGATCTCTGCTATTTTCAGCTCGGTTAAGTTTTTACTCTGCTCACCTCGTGTCTACAGGAGGACATATCGGCCTGATCAGCCTCCACCGGACGTGACAGATTAACTCAACTGCTGCTGTGCATCGGAGCCGCCCACGCTCTCGTTATTCTCACCGTTTCCACATCACGGCTGCTCGCCACGGATTTCTCCCTCTTTTTGCTGGTATGTCTCTGTCTAAGCCTGCGGCATCTTCTGGGGATAGTTTTTCACGGGCCTGCCCGGCCGCGTGTGGAGCCCTTATCGCAGCTAAAGATCTCCATCAGCTGTGCGTTGTCTGTTTGGGTCCTAAGCACGCTCGGGAAGCCCTGGAGAACCCAGATAACTGCAGTTTCTGCCTCTTGCTGCCTAGGAAGCTGCTTAAACGTCGGTTTAAGGTGGCAGTGACACAGTGCTCCGAGCTCAGCCCTACGGGCTCAGACTCGGACGGGGGACACGGTGATGACGACGCGCCTCCGAGGGCCTCTCGGGACGCATCGTCACTCGTCTGGGCTGACCAGCCCAATCCCGCCTTCCCCGAGGAGGACATCTTCGGGGATAACCCCGCTCTCGTCCACGAACCGGCCGGTTCTGGCGAAGACGATGATGCGGCCATTCTTGGGATTTCAGAGGACGAGGAGGCCATCCCGCCCTCTGTCGTTCCCCAGACTACCGCCCACGCGGCTCTTCCTCAAGCCATCCTCCTGGAAGTGTGTGAACGAGCGGCCGCTCGTCTCAACATTGAATGGCCGGCACCTCAGAGCGCCACCGACCAGGAGAGGGATATTTATGATGGGAAAGTGCTGGGACCCCCTCCCGGCCCGAGGAAACAACTCTTCCCCATCCTCCCAGCGTGCGCTAAGCACATGAGGAACTACTGGAGCGATCCTCTCGACTTCAGACACGGTCTCACGGGACTCGAAGTTAAGGACATGGCAGCTCACGGTATGGGTGACCCCCCCGCCATTGAGCCCTCTATTGCCAGGCACCTTAACCCCGCTCAGGGTGGGCTACTCGCCCCCCTAAGCCAGTCCTGCCCAACAAAATGGACCGTTTTTCTGCCTCCGTTCACCAGGCAGCGTATAAATCCTCGTCTGTGGCTGTCAGGGCCCTCAATGTTTCTTCGCTTCTCTCCGCCTACCAGGCGGAGATTCTCGAAGAATTAGGGCAACAGCTAGAAAAGGGAAATGTTACCGAAACCCTTTTTAAGGAGATCCTCACGGTGAACGACCTCGTCCTCCGTAACGCTCGTCAGGCTGTCCAAGCTTGCGGGCGCTCCATGGCGCTCTCCGTGGTGGGAGAGCGCGCGCTCTGGCTGAACCTGTCGGGACTCCCGGACAGCGAGAAGCGGCGCATCGCGGGCGCGCCGGTGGAGCCCGGCCGGGCTCTCTTCGGCCCCGCCGTCGCACTAATGCAACAACGGTGCGACGACAAGAAGAAGGAGGATGAGGCTTTCAAACTTTGCCTTCCGAGAAAGTCAGTCCCACGCCAGAATCCCCCTGTGCGTTCGCCTAACCCACCGGTCACGGGACGTCAGTTTCATCAGGGCAAGGAAAAGCCCCGCAACAAGCCACCCCCGCGACATCACAACCCAGCACCTGCTAACAAACACTGGGTTAAGCCCGCTCCCGCCGTGGCTGCGGCTGGGAGACCTGCTAATTCTAACCCCACCGACCAAACGAAACGCAAGCGGCATGCCTGATGTTCAGCCTATGGGGATATCAAGTCCACGTTCACGGGCCGCGAGCCCCTTGGACTCCTTTCTCCTTCTAGGACCCCCGTCCAAGAGACCCCGGGAGTCCCACGGATGGGTCATGGCCCCCATTTTGATGAACCAGGGTTTTTATTCCCGGTATTTTCTGGTTCCAAAGAAAGGCGGCTCTCTCCGCCCTATCTTGGACCTTCGAGTGTTGAACAAACATTTGAGGAAATACAATTTCAGAATGCTGACACAAGGCGCACTTGCCCGTGCCATAAAACAGAACGACTGGTTCACATCAGTCGATCTGAAAGATGCTTTCTTTCACATAAGCATTTATCCTCCGCACAGGAAGTTTCTTCGTTTCGCCTACCAAGGCATATGTTACGAGTTCACAGTTCTTCCGTTTGGACTCAGTTTGAGTCCCCGGTCTTTCTGTCTGTGCGCGGAGGCGGGCTTAACGCCTCTGAGAATGTCAGGTCTGAGAATCCTGACGTACATAGACGATTGGCTCATCATAGCCGAATCGAAGGAGAAGGTGTTGCAGGATACCGGCCGTGTGCACGCTCACATCACATCGCTCGGGTTCCAAGTGAACGTGGGCAAGAGCAATCTCACGCCCAGCCAGAATGTCATTTTCCTGGGTTTGGAGTTGAACTCGGTTGCCATGCGAGCGCGTCTATCTTTAGAGCGCGTTCGCTCTCTAATGAACTGTCTGTCACAGTTCAGAGAAGGGGCGAAAGTGCAATATCGCACATGTCTCAGGATGCAGGGTCTCATGGCATCATCCACCCAAGTTGTGCCATTAGGACTCCTGAGGATGAGGGCGTTCATGAAATGGGTTTTGTCGCTACATTTCAGCCCGATTCGGGACCTTTGCCGCTCGGTTACGGTGACGCGCGCGTGCTCTGCAGCCCTGCGCCATTGGAAGAACTCAGACTTTTACGCACGGGGAACCCCTCTCGGGGCGGTTACGATGCGGAAAGTGGTGACGACAGATGCATCCCTAACAGGCTGGGGTGCCACCCAGGAGGGCAGAACGGTGAACGGTCTGTGGCCAAACAGACTACGTTCAGCACATATAAACTATTTAGAGCTTTTAACCATTTGGAAAGCTCTGAATCATTTTCTGCCTCGCCTGCAGGGACATCACGTGCTGGTACGGTGCGACAATACCACGGCCGTGGCGTATATCAACCGTCAGGGCGGCACGCGCTCGTCGAAACTTCACCTTCTAGCTCACAAGCTTTTGGTGTGGAGCAGACGGGTGTTCCTGTCGCTACGCGCGACTCACGTCCCGGGCATTCTGAACATTGGCGCGGATCTGCTGTCAAGGGGAAACCCAATCTACGGAGATTGGCGTCTTCATCCGCAGATAGTGGAAATGCTATGGATGAGATTCGGACGGGCAAGCGTAGATCTATTCGCCTCGCGCGAAAACTGCCATTGTCCTATGTTCTTCTCTCTAAGGGACATGGACGCGGCCCTCGGGGTAGACGCACTAGCCCACCCATGGCCCAGAGTGCTCCTATATGCTTTTCCTCCCCTGTGCCTGATAATTCCCACATTGGCCAGGGTGAGAGAGCAGGGCCTGTCTCTCATTCTGATAGCACCCAGATGGCCCAAAGCACCGTGGCTGGCGGAGATAATTCCTCTGTTATACGCCGAGCCGTTGTGCCTTCCCGTTCGCACGGATCTATTATCCCAAGCCAACGGGGAGATTTACCACCCCCACCCGGACAGGGTGGCTCTCTGGGCCTGGCCCGTGAGAGGACGAACCTGAACGCACTTGGGCTTTCGCCGCGTGTGGTCGCCACTATTCAGAATGCCAGGGCCGTCTCCACACGGTCCTTATATGGCTGTAAGTGGCAAGTGTTCGAGGGGTGGTGCGATGGGCGCGGTCTCACATCTTATCAGTGTTCAGTTCCTGATATTTTGTGTTTCCTTCAAGACCTCATGGATAAAGGCAGGTCTTTTTCCACCATTAAGGTCTACTTGGCTGCTATTTCAGCCTGTCATGTGGGTTTTGAGGGCTCGACTGTCGGTCAGCACCCTCTAATCCGCAGATTTATGAAGGGTGCACGTCGCTCTTTGCCAGTCGCCAGGAGAACTGTCCCGGAGTGGGACCTCTCCATGGTGCTGGAAGCTCTGTCTCAACATCCTTTTGAGCCTCTGGATAGTATTTCCATCAAGCTGCTGTCCATCAAGACAGCTTTGCTTTTGGCCTTGGCATCTGCTAAACGTGTCAGTGAGCTACATGCACTCTCGGTTCATCCCTCGTGCCTAAGGTTCTCCCTTAGTGGAGATAAGGTTTTCCTTAAGCCTAACCCGGCCTTCATTCCGAAGTGCTTCCCTGCATTCACTTCGGAGGTGTTGGAGCTGTCCGCTTTTCACCCCCCACCTTTTACCTCTCTAGAGGATCAGAGGCTGAATGCTCTGTGTCCAGTCCGTGCCTTACAGGCATATATGACCAGGACGAATGCTTTCCGGAAGAGCGACCAGCTCTTTGTTTCATGGGCTCCCCCTCACTTCAGGGGGTCCCATTTCGAAGCAACGCCTCTCACATTGGGTTGTGGACGCTATAACCATGGCTTACAAAGCAAAGGGAGTACAGCCACCAAGGGGCATCAGAGCTCATTCCACTAGGGGTTTAGCCACCTCTTGGGCTCTGTTTAGGGGAGTGTCACTGCAGGACATCTGCTCCGCTGCCAGTTGGGCTTCTCCTCATACCTTCGTGCGTTACTACCGGCTGGATGTCACCAGTACCTCGGTAGCACATTCGGTTTTAGGGGTGGGGTCGTCTTAGCCCCTCCCTATAACCCCGTTGGGATATATACCATTAGGAGTGTATGTGCCAGCTGGCTATTTTCATTCCTGTCACCAATCATTACTCTCCCTTTGGGTACAGTTTTTGTCTTGGTGGGTTGGGGTTACTATCTTGCATGTGTCTCATGCATATTCATGTCCTGTTGTTCACATTAGTTAGGTGTGGCTTCACCATTGCAGGCTCATGATTAATGGACGTGTCAGGCACCGCCTCCCCGAGGTGACCGTCTTTCTCTGGCTTCAGAACCTCACTGTAGTGTATTGGGCAATCGGGGAGCTGTCCATGTCTCTCCCATAGGTGGATCTCGAAACGAGATGATGAAAGAGAACAATAGGTTACTATCGTAACCCCGGTTCTCTGAAACATCGAGTGGAGAGATCCACCAGCTTTGCCCCGCTTGCCGCACGAGAGCGAATATACTTACTGGGGATTGGTAGCGCGCCCAGATGTTTTATGCCCGAGGGTGAGGGGTGTGGCCTCACCGGGCATTGGCTGCGCGCTTCTGTCTGTCTAGCCAGACTTGGTGCAATTGGATGCTTCTGCAGAGGTCAGGTACGGATGCCCTTCCCATAGGTGGATCTCTCCACTCGATGTTTCAGAGAACCGGGGTTACGATAGTAACCTATTGGCTCCCCATATTTGATCCGAAAAATAGTAAAACAGTAACATTGAATTATTTGATATATAGAATTGAATACATATAGCCTAATAAATAAATAAATATAAAAAATAATAAATATTTATTATAATAAATAAATAAATATTTAATTGAAATTATTATCACAATTTATTGTTTCTTATTTTTATTTATTTAAAACCTATTTTTTTTTCCTGTAAGGCAAAGTTGAATTTTCAAAATCATTACTCCAGTCTTCAGTGTCCCATGATCCCTCAGTAAATTCCAGCCCAAGTCAGCTGCGATTAGCTAAGTTTTCCAGTAAATTGTGCAATAAATATTGTTAAAAACCTACAAATATAGATCTCAATATGTTAAAGCACAGCATGGCATGGCAGTTTTCATCTCACAGGAGAACAAGATCTGTCGAGAGAGGGTGAGACATGAAGGAGTGAGACAGCTGCGTCTCGAGAGCTGAAGCCAGCTGACCGAGTCTGATCCGCACAAGCAGGCGTGTGCAGGAATCCCATCTGAATTTGACCTCCTTTCTCACTGTACACACGCGCATATTCCAAACACAAACTTGGAAAATGTACACACTCGGCAGTCTTCCCTTTTAAGATGTGCACGGTCATACACACCAGGGGCAAATTTAATAAACAGCCACACCATTTCAGCACAGTGCACACAAATCTGCTGGCTAGACTACTTAGTTGTAGGAAATATTGTGAACAATGTTCAAAGATGTATATATATATATATTAGGGCTGTGCACAAGTTAATTGTGATTAATCGCATCCAAAATAAAAGTCTGTGCTTACATAATATATTTGTGTGTGCTGTATATAATTATTTTGTATATATAAATACCTATGCATGCATGTATATATTTAAGAATTATTTACGCTTAAATTATTGTATATATATATATATATATATATATATATATATATATATATATATATATATATATATATATATATATAAATACATAATCTATATTATATAAATATACATATTTTATATATGAATAACACATTTTCTTAAATATATACATGCATGTGTGTGTATTTATATATACAAAATAATTATATACAGCACACACAAATATATTATGTAAACACAGACTTTTATTTTCGATGCGATTAATTGCAATTAATTTTTTCACAGCCCTAATATGTTAAAGTATGAATAAATAAATAATTTTTGTGCTATTAGCATCACAAAACATAACAACAGAACAATCTCCCCGTCATCCATTGAGTGGGTAAACAGATAGCCCCGCCCCACACTCACTCCATTGGTTGAGCCAGTGTTGCTATGTCAGGCAGGTCAAGATGCTCAAATACAAACATAACAATCATTTAACCACACACACACACACACACACATTATATAAATATATATACACACACACATACATAGATGCCTCGTTAGCTGCTTTTTATGCGCCGCTATATGTAAGCCGTCTGCCCGGGTCAAAGCTAGTCGGTGAATGTGCACCTGCAATCGTAGTCATATGCTTGTATAAATAAATATCTATACCTACAATAGATTAAAGCAGAGGATTTTGCCAAACTGACACAATACAAGACAAAGACGTTAGCTAACATGACATTAAAAAGCGTCCATAGTTTAAAAACCTATAATATTGAGTTAATATATAAAAACACAAACCTAAAGGTTATCTTACTTCATTAGGAATTTAAATCTCAGTGGTTTGTACAACCAGAGGCTGCGTGATATCGTGGCATCTTGGAAATCTTGTTGATTTTTCACTGTGAGTGACGGGAGCAATCTAAAATGTTGGCGGTTCCAAGATGGTGGATTCATCCATATATGTGTAGTGGTCAAATGTGGCATCTATGTATGCATATACGATTTTATTCCCCCAACCTACGGATAACTTACTCCTTTGAAATTGAATTTTCAAAGTTGCAAATAAAACAAAGATGTTTGGATTAAATGTCCCGTTTAATAAGTTTGTTACTTTTTCTTTGCTATTGTTGTGGCATTTACAAACAATTTCTGAGTGAAAAATGTTTTAAATTAAATCCAGCACTATTTTTTTTACATCATAGAAATATCACAACAATTGTTAATCACTGTATTATCATTTAATCATTAATCATTGTAGATGTTCTGAAACCTCTGCTATTTTTCTGTTGTGCTGTTAGCACTAATACAACCAACTGTGATCAAAATGAACACATTCTCTGTCAGTTTATATCAGTATCAATGTGCTCATGAAGATATTTAGATGACACACATAACCACAATGAATACATTTATCATTTTGTATGCTGGCAAAACCACATCACGCTATGACTACTTTTAAGTATGTTGAGTGCAACTTCGAGTTTCGTTCTCATTTGCAGCTTGGTTCCCATGCCCACACTAAGCGTGCTGGCACTAGCCCTCTTGCGCTTTGGTCTGTGTGGGTCAGAGTAGAGGGCCTGTGGTTTGTTGTGGTCAGCGTGCATTACCCAGAGCCCATGTTGCAGGCGACTGGAGGGCTTGTGAGCGGAACAGGTGCTCGGTTTGTCAGCCATGTGGGCTGAATAGAGGCTTTGTCCATGAGCCATTTAAGGCAGTGCTTGTGTCTGCCTCTTATCAGCACCACGGCATCCTTACTCTACCGTTGTCTTTTCAGGCATGAAAACCACTCACCTTTCGGCGAAATTCGCCGTTTTGAAACCAAAATAAGTGACCTACGTGAATCGTGTAGATTCGATGAGAAAATGTTTTGAGGGAGGGGGGGGGTATAATATATATGAAGCCATATTAGTATAATGTGAGACAGAAATTAATATCTAAGTCATTAAATTCAAGTTCACGTAAACTTTTCCCTCCGCTGCGGCTGACAGAAATTCTCCATTCAGTTCAAACAGCGCGTCTACTCCTCAGTCATTCTCCATTCAGTTCAAACAGCGCGTCGACTCCTCAGTCATTCTCCATTCAACATTCAAACAGCACAGCGCGTCGTCAGTCATCAGCATTCAAACAGCACAGCGCGTCGCGTTCGGCAATGATGAAACTCTCTATGATGATTAAATGTTAATATTATTATACTTGATCTGTAGATAAAGCTCTATCGTTTCACATAAATTGACTGTAGTACCTCAATCATGTTTATCATCCTTTACCGCATGTCTAGATCACAACACTGGAGAGCACTATCATTGTTCTTCACGTGCACAGTAACTGAAATTTAAAACTGTTAAAAGAAAAAGCTCAATAAACTATTTCATAGATAGTTGTATAGTACACTATGCATCGATATGTATTTCCTTTGTGCTTAGAACTTTCCAATGCGGACTCGAAGAGCTGCGCACTGTGACTCGTGTTGCCTCAAGCGCATCATTCAGCGCTCGCGATGCGCATAAGAGCTGTAATACTTTTGCGCAATGAAAAATTATTAATAGTATTTTTTGTTCTGTCTATCTATAATATGTTGCTGCCTCATTAAACAGCTGTGCTATGCATTTGTGCTATATATATTTTCTTAAGTTTATAGTAGACAAAAATAATTTTTATCTTGTTTTTCATGAATGCATTTTACATTAATACAAAGAGCAATGTGTAACGTTTTACCAGATTTAGTGCTACAGTTATTGTCTCTAATTTGTTCCCCACTAATTTTTTTCAGTAAATGTTCTGATTTTATACAATTATTGTTTTTCTAGACTAAATTTGACTAAGTTACCCACTAATCTAGTTTATAATATAATTTTTGTCATAGGTTATGATCATTTTTTTTCTTTATAAGGAAGTTGTCTGTATTAGGTAGATTGTGTTTAACACACAAAAGAGTGATTATCAGTTCAACACACAGTTATAGAAATTCTACTTGATTTTTTTTTAACTGCGTTGGTAACGGATCGTTATCGTTCTTTTTTTTATTATTAAAATAAGGCCATAATATTTTTTACTCATGGCTGTAGTTAAGTTTCTCCAGCTCTCCCCAGGTTGGCAAAAAATGCATCTCAAAATACATCAGAATGATGCTTTAAAATATGGAATATTTAAAATTTTCTGACGGGGGAGCATGCCCCCGAACCCCCTAGAGGAGTACTATCCTTCTCACCTTTTTCACCCCTGACCCGTTTTCATGCCTGCTTTTGTGTCACATGATCCTTCGGAAATCATTCTAATATGTTTATTTGCTGCTCAAGAGACATTTCTTAAAATTATCAATGTTGAAAACAATTGCTTAAAATGTTTGTGGAAACATACACCATTTTTTGAATTCTTTGATGAATTGAAAGGTTTAGCATATGTTTGAAATGGCAATTTTCTGTAACATTAAATGTCTTTACTGTCACTTTTGATGCATTTGTATGTGTCCTTGCATAATAAAAGGCATGCATTTCTTATAAAAAAAAATAAAATAAAAAAAACTCACTGACCCCAAAGATTTTAATTTACCTATAGACATAACAAAAGCATTTTATCAATATGATATCGATACTAGGGCTGCACGATTAATCGAAAAAAATCGCGATCTCGATTCAAACACAAATGCGATCTCATTTCTTAATGATGGCGATTCACTTCCGTCTATTTCCCTGCATTCAGATCATGCTGCATTCACGCGTTATATTGGTCACACTCACAAAGAGAGAGAGAGAGAGAGAGAGAGAGAGAGAGAGAGAGAGAGAGGAGACGTCTTCAAACAACATGAAAGTTGGGAAGACCGCAGTTTGTAATTATTCAGTTTGGGTGAAAGTGTGATGTCTGATTCTAAAAAAAGCTAAAGTAAACTAGCCAGAAAATATTAAATATAGCCTGCTACACTTTATTTTAGTTCATGTAATACACAGACAGCTACATAGGCTAGCCCCAAAGAGCCAGCTTAAACAATTTAGATTTTTTTAATTTATTTTTTGTTACTGCACTTTCGGTCTTGTGTTTTTTTTTTTTTTTTTTTTTCTTGAGTGCAATACATTTTGGATGAAAAAAAAAGAGAATCGATGTAAGAGAATCGTGATCTCAATTCCCATGGAGAAAAATCGTGATTCACATTTTAGCAAGAATCGTGCAGCCCTATACTCTTAGTATAATATTGTAATAAGGCAAAGAAAAAAGTATATTTGTGTTGGATTTTTGCTGCCTATCTGAACAAAGAGGATAACTAGGGAACTGGGATCACATGGATTCTTTCAGCAGGGCTACTAAGTCGTGCCTAGTTACGCACTGGCCCATTATCCTTGTCACACAAGGCCATTGTTCATTCAAAGCCTATTTCAAGACATAACTGTCATCCGTGGTGCTTCTTCATTGTGTGTCATTGTCATTACGTGTCTTCTTCTGACCAGAACTTGTCTTAAGGGACCAATCTCTCATATCTTCTGTATTCTGTTTCCTTCAGACCCTGTATGCCAGAGCTCTCTATGACAACACAGCCGAAACTGAAGATGAGCTGGCTTTTCGCAAGGGTGACATCATCATGGTGCTAGAGAAAAATGTGGCGGGGAGCAATGGTTGGTGGACGTGTTCTCTTCATGGACGTCAGGGCCTGGCACCAGCGAATCGCCTGGCTCCTCTTTCTCCAGCAGAGGCTGAGAAACTTTGTGTGAACTTAAGTGCACAGAGAGACTTCCTGAGCAACCATAGCCATCAGAACATCTATCAAACTCCAAATGCTACCAATCCATCGGGGAATCCAATTTATGAAGATATGAACACAATATATAAAGTGCCCCATCAAGCCAACCCTTCACCAGATAAGCACACGGCACAAGAGGATACAGGAGGAACCAGGTCTCCACATAAAGTAAGTCTCTCATTGGATCAACCGCACCTTTTCTATTACTGGGTCATGTTTATGTTTTATGCAATAGTTAGTTCCTGAGTTTGAATTTGATTGGCACAACAGCACTGGAACTTTTCAATTTTAATTTATGCATTAGTGGTGAGGATTATTCAGGGACCATTTCCTCAGGTTACTTTGTTACACCAGTAGATGACAATAATCGTCTTTATGAGTTAGTAATCAATTTGAATCATCCATCCAATCAATTTGTTGAAACACTGATTCACTGAATCATTCTTCCGAACGACTCATTCAAAACACAGATTAATTCAAGACTGAAACAAATGACTGGTTGCATCCAATTATGCATAATTCCCTATATAGTAGAAAAAACAGTATATGAAAAGAGTTTATTCTCTAAATTCACAGTATTGAGGCCATGAGGCCACAGGAGAGGATTTGTGATTGACAGTGAAGTAACGCAAATGATGCGGGTAGGTCACATGACCATGACAACACGACGAATGTATAGGCCTTATGAGCCATCTTTAAAATTGTGTCTTTGAACTTCTGTTTTTTCGGTAGCCCTGTATATTTAGCTGGCAAAGAATTAGCCGGTGAAGTGGATTTACTTATTTTAGAGTTAGGGAAAGATGTTTGAAGGGAAAGATGTTTGAAGCGTATGTCATAACAAATGACAGAAGACTGGGAAGATTTTAAAACTAGTGGTTTATTCATAAATCTGTAAGATCTTAAATTCATTCTGTGGAAATACAAACCAGAAGACAGAACACAACAAGCGCAGCTCTTAAAAGGGCTGGAGCTATATAAGGTCTCTCTTAGAAGAAAAGGTTCTATATAGAACCTTAAAAGGTTCTAAAGCGCGACGTATTTGGAACCCCTAAAATCTAATGCATGTGAATGATCACAAAATTCAAGATATGGGGGTTAAAAAATGTAATTAATCAATATCACACGAAGAGTGCCATTTCAGTTTTTATCCTCCAAAAATCAGCATGATTAAAATGTGATATTAAGTTACTACAACAGTTTAATAAACAATAATTTAACTACAACTGCAAAATGTTGCAGAATAATGTAATATATGAATGAATAATAGCCTATAAAGAACCTTTGTGCCAAAAGGGTTCTTTCTTGTCATTTTCATCAATTTTTTGCATAAAAGGTCCTTTGCAGTTGAGTAAAGAACCCTATGCTACATATATAGAACCCTTTTTTCTAAGAGTGTATAGGACACCCAGATTACATTTATACTATACACATATTCATATTAAATAGAACATATTTTTTAGCAGTCACAAAGTGTTTACTTATTCAAAAGAAGTACATGCAGTAGTATGCTATTTCAGATGATTGAGTCATTGATTTATTCACCCAACCGATTCATTCAAAAACAATGATTCGTCCAAGACCAGAAAAAAATTATAATTCATTCATAGGATTTCATTCTAAAACACTGAATAATTTAGTAACTAAACAGTAGTGTTGAAACGTGTCTCAGAGACATGCAACGGTTGCAACTTTGCCCGAAACTATTTTCATTGGCAGAGCAAAAATAAAAGACACTGAAATTTTTCAAAAATGTAAGTTACTTTGTTTATAGAACTGTTATATAATAACAATATTACCATTGCAATCATAAAAGACAGATCTGAATATTTAGATGATTTAGTATACATTGAACTGAGGCAAACAACAAGCAAGGTCTCGGAAACCCCATGCTGGCAAAGAGTTTACAGATGGGGACCAGGGGCCTCTCTCTGCGGGGACAGGTATGTAGCACAGGGGCTTTATAAGCTCATAAAAGAACAGCAAAGACAGATTTCAGACACCACTAACTGCAACCAGAAAAATCTAGGGCTGAGGACCCCAGAGAAAGAATGAGAGAGGGGAAGAGAGAAAGACAGAAAGAAAGAGAGAGAAAAGTTTCTGTGTAATATATGAGGCCACTGGGTGCACATGTTGCCCACTTCCCCTCCTGCTTCAGGGAGAGACGTTTACTATAGCTGCTTATAACATGGTTTAATTAGAAAACTGGGTTAACAGGGCACAAGTACAGTAAAGTGCACAACACTTTAAAGGATCCTGTCTCACAGTGTAGAAGCGGGCCACGTGTTGACACCTCCACAGAGTATTGAATTGTTTGTTGAGTTAGTTTTGTGACTAGACATACATTTTTGCTCTTTTCAGGCTCTGACTGCTCATCCCAGAACTGGTACAGAAATATATGATGTCCCAAGCCCGCTGAGAAAACCCACCTTCTTCACAGTAAGAACCTTCTTCTTTTTAAATCTGTTCACTAGGTTAAGGGACCCCTCAGGGGGCTGAAAGGGGGTCTGCAGAATGTATATCTATATTTTACATTATATATATTTTATATATATATATATATATATATATATATATATATATATATATATATATATATATATATATATATATATATATATATATATATTATATAATTATTTATTTTAGTGAAAACAGGGTGAAATCCAGGAAAGAAATAAAAATGTAGAAATTATATAGTTATAAATTTACAATTTACAGAAAACAGTTTAATTCTGTTTTGTGCACAAATTTATTTTATTGACTGCCATTGTTTTATCAGTATGAAAATATTTACAGTCCAAATCAGTTTTAATAATAAAAAAAAGTTTTGTTTTTCACATTTGTACACTGACAATATCAAACCAGTTATTTGATTTTGGAAACCATGGTGCTTTTTTGTGTGTGTGTTTTTTTAACAATAATAAAATCCCAATTGGGAGTCCCAATTGAAACGTTTGAAAACCAAGTTAACACTAGTAATTTTTGGTTATACAATCAAAAGTTCGTAGAGACAGTGATGGTCAGCTTTAGAAATACTCTGCAAAATAACATTGATAACATTTAACTTCATAAACAATGTAACTTTTCTTTTGAAGCCATCTACATGACGGCCTTTGGAAAGGGAAGAATCACTGACGCCAAGCACAGCGTTTAATACAAAATATGAAATGCTACAAAATGCAAGATGTGCAACTGCAACCAATATAAAAGTAGGCACAGTAATGCATGTACAGTAACACATAATCAATTTGTGCAATTTCAGGAAAATATTTCTAACTAAAAACCTGTTTGCTTCTATTTTAGGTCGCCACTATACACCCATTAGTGTCCCAAGATCCCAATTATGACATCCCAATTCCCTCCATCAGTGAGGATATTCAAAAGCCTTCATGTGGTTTTATTACCGTGCCGAAACCCTCTAAGTCTGAATGGATTTATGATGTTCCTCTCTTCCCACAAAAACAAGGATGTGAACCTGGTCATTACGGAACCATGCCATCCAAAACTATTAATTCAAACAACAAGGCTCTTTATGATACTTTGCCAACACACAATTGGCCTGAAAGGAAGCACAGTGCCGCTCAGCCCCTCTATGACATCCCCAAACCAGGAAATGCATCTTGTATAGACACTGGGAGATCAACAAATGCATGCATCTATGATGTCCCACCTTGCCTTAAACCAAAAGAGACCCCTGTAGGGTTACCCAAACACCAAAGCCTTCCTGAAATGGACTCTATAAAGAGCCACGAACCCCTTGACTATAGGGGTAAACCTGGACTCATGTATGACCAACTTGCCTGTGCAAGCGATGTCCAGGAAGCCTGTGGAAGGGATGATTAGAATGGACAATGAAAATAACAAAGACCACCAGAGGAGCTCAACGGTGTCCACTTCTTCCATGGCTTCCAGTTCTTCCAGTTCTTCCAGGAGCTCTTGCGACTCCTTCATGCTGAGTTCTCCGGAACCCGAGCCCTTGCGTGAGGTCACGCTTTCACAGGAGGAAGCTGGGAACAAGTTGCTCGAGCTGCTGGAAGTGGTGTGCCAATCCGTGCCCAAGCTTATGCTGTTCGTCAGCAGCCAATGGAGGAGCAAAGAGCACCTGGAACAGCACCTCCATAAGATCCGAACGGCTACCGAAGACGTGACTGACTCCGTCAACTGCTTCTTGAACTTTGCCTTGGATGTCAGAGGTAATGCGCAGCGGCTGACAGACTCTAACCTCCAGACCAGGCTCCTGAAGCAGCTCTCCATCGTTGAAGACTCAGGCTTGATCCTTCAACAGGCCGCAAGCGCTTTACGAGATCAGGGCTGGCTGCTGGACAAACTAGTTCAGGATGCCGGCCATTCCCAGACGCCTGACCACCTGGAGCGGT
>JAQIUQ010001950.1:0-45000 GCA_030378365.1 Hybognathus amarus | reverse complement strand
GCGCTATATATTTGACTCACATCTATGTGATCGACCTCTTACAACGAACACACTGCTGAAGTTTCATCAAGATCAGTTAATGTATGCAGAAGTTTTAACACACTTCCTTTTTGATTTATTTACTTACTTTTTTGATTTATGGACCAAGTTAATTTAATTAATACACTAATTATATAAAACTATTGTCAATGCACTACAATTAAACAGGTTATATGCCTTTACTTATAAAAAAATAAAAATAAAAACTTATTTTAAAAATACCAGGCTTAAGAAATGTATTTACTTTAGCAGGCCAGACACACAGTGAAATGATTAAGCCCCCTCCCCCTACACACACACACACAGACTGTGTGACAGGCCTAAGCTCAGAAAGAGCATGATCATATTCAAACTACAATATCTGACTTTCTGTGGGTTTGAGCTTATTATTGTTAATTAGAAAGTTGTTTGGCTTGAATAGAACAATATACACGGCAAGTTTTGTAACTGTCAGTAAAACTAACCAAGTTATAACACACTTTATGTGTCCTTTTTTAGTCAAAAAAATCCGCCACGGCCAAACCGTTCGAGATATCACAAATCCGTCCGGAATTTAGCATCCTCAATGTCTTGACTTCATGCACACCGAGTTTGGTGGTGATTGGTAACAGCATGGGTTGTAATTTGATGTTTTTCTAGGACATTTATTTAAAAAAAAAAACATAATTCCCGACTTCCGTTTGAACTGTCGTAAAACTTAGAGCACGAAAGTTGTTTGGCCTGATGTGATCTATGAGTGTACCGAGTTTCATATTAATCCATGCACGTGTGTTTGATTTATGGACAAATGTTCGAATCCCTAAAAGAATGCATCCTAAAAGAATGGTAAAGTTTGATGCGTCGCCACGGCAACAGTTTCAAAGATATCAAGAATCCATTCATAGGTCTTCATCTGCCGTGTATTTACATTATACAGATGAAGTTTGAAGCAAATCGGGTAAAAATAAGAGGGTGATTTCAAAGCATTTTGAAAGTGACACACTTCCTGCTGCCAGTTGGTGGCGCTATAACTTTGACTCACAATAGTCACATCCATGTGATCGTCCTCTTACAGCGAACGCACTGCTGAAGTTTCATCCAGATCAGTTAATGTATGCTGAAGTTATGACACACTTCCTGTTTTACGTTTCTCGCCATAATTTCGTTTCCTCGCCACGGCCAAACCGTTCGAGATATCAAAAATCCCACACAAACTTTCATCCTCAATGTCTTGACTTCACGCTGACCGAGTTTCGTCGAATTTGGATCAGAGCTCTAGGAGGAGTATTTAAAAGTTCATTGCGTGTGTTTTACAAAAAAACCTCAATAGCCGACTTCCTGTTGGGCTGGGGTAAAAAGCAAGAACGCGAGGTATAGATGAAATTCTGCTATCGACATGTGTACCGAGTTTCATATTATTACATGCAAGTGTGTTTGAGTTATGGACCAGGTGTTCGGACCCCATTCCAGGGGCGCTGACGGAGCCGCCCTGCCACGCCCGGGTACCAGCTTCAGCCCGGCTCTGATGGCCGCGGGTTCTGACCCGTGTGCAAAGTTTCAAGAGTTTTCGAGCATGTTAAGGGCCCCAAAAGTGCCCGAATAGTCGCTAGAAAATAAAAAAAAAAAATAAATAAATAAATAAATAAATAATAATAATCGGAAGGAAAACAATAGGGCTCTGCGCCCTTTTATGGCTTGGGCCCTAATAAATAATCGGAAGGAAAACAATAGGGCTCTGCGCCCTTTCAGGGCTTGGGCCCTAATAAAAATCGGAAGGAAAACAATAGGGCTCTGCGCCCTTTCAGGGCTTGGGCCCTAAGAATAATCGGAAGGAAAACAATAGGGCTCTGCGCCCTTTCAGGGCTTGGGCCCTAATAATAATAATTCTAAGGAAAACAATAGGGCCTTCACCCCTTTCAGGGCTTGGGCCCTAAATATTATCGCCAATTCAAATAAATGGTGCTCTTTTGAATTCTTGAATTTCCACAAACATATTAAGCGGCACATTTTTTAACAGTGAAAATAATACAGAATGTTTGAGCAGTAAATTGACATTTTAGCCTAGAAATCTAAGACGCACCCTAGCAGCAGCAAAAATTATTTTCGCAGCCAGTGTGGTTTAGCAACTCTCCATTGACGTTTTAACTGGAAAAATAAGCATAACTTCTGGATTTTAAATAAAAATAGTAAGTATGTGTTTGTGGTACAGCAGCGGATCAGTTATTCACTGCAAACGCATCATAATATGTGAAAGCACTATTGTATGCGTTGCTCCTGCACCGCAACACTCACTGCAAATGGGGTTTGTGTGAAATGGCGTTAGATCCACCTACAGTTCTTAGAAACTTAGATGTGTTTAAGAACTCGTACAACAGCAGCACTCATTTTGTTTGTTTATTAGCAGATGCTGATAAACAGTCATAAACCGGAAACTGGTATGCCAACTTCTGACAAAAGCCGAAGTTCGTCACTATGCTTGTGCACGTTGCCTAGCCTTATTCTTATTCTCAGAGCCTTATTCTAATAATAGAGGAAATTCTTTCTCAGGTTTTTTGCCATTTTTGCAATAGATCCAGAACTTAAATAGTCCCAGTCGCATCCCCCCACCACCACCTCCATACAGATTGACAGCTGGGGCTAATTTCATATATCTGGCCAACACTGCCTCCATATTTTTACTTGGTCAATAAAAAAAAATACAATTCTCATTTGTAATCGGTCTCGTGTGCCGCTTTCATCCCAGCCTCATTAGAAGGACCCAAAGCCCTCTTTCAGCTGTACCTGTTTAAGAACAGCTCTGATCCGCCATCACTGTGCGCCCCTCCAATAAAAGCGTGGGCTGGGGGTTTAAAGGGCCCTGTGACAGCAGGTGTTTGTCCTTGAGAGGTGTAGCATCGGGATCGGACCTCCCCTAACCTCAAACTGATTTTCTCAATGCTACAGTATCCGCCTGTGATGTTTTTATCCGCTTTCTCCTTGCTTCAGTTTCCTCCCTTATTGTCTGACTTGGAGGAATCATGTGGGAGAAAATATTAGGGTTTTGCTGTTTCCCCCTGGGCAGATACCTATTTGCAGATCGTTCAGAGGGGTCGCAATTCATGCAGAGATAGAAGACGGAAAAAGGCGTCCTTGTTTCAGAAATGAGTGTCGTCCTGTGTGAGGGCATATTTATTTGCTGCGTACCCAGCAGAACAACCTCTCTGGTGTTTGTCTGTGTGTGCCTACCTGACATAGAGTAAACTTATGACTGATGAACATTTAGACACTGTTGAACCTCTGTTAGCATAAAATTCTGACACTTTTTAATGCAGTTGTCTGGCTAGTCGCTTTTTAATTTCCTACAATTCCCAATGAGGTCCTGTTGCCTTCTTAAAGGGATAGTTCACCCCAAAATGAAAAATATATTTTCCACGATACCATAATCACAAACCTTTGCTGTGTTCCGTTTATTTTACTGATGACTGCTTCTCAAATCTTCGGATTTCAATGCGGGATTCGCAAAAACGCTTGCAAGTTTTATAGTGTGTAGGTCTCCTGCTAACTGGCTAACTGCTAACTCACATTATCACTGTCTTACTAAAATAATACCACTAATCAGTTGTGGGCCACTATTACCTAAAACATCAGTCAATCAGGCTAGACCTTGGCTAATGTATGCACCATTATTGACACAATTCCTGCATGTTCACTGCAATAAATGAGAAAAATACACAATGCTTTGTTGATGGACATACCGTACATCTTCAAATAATAGCCGAGTCCCAAATAGACGCCTGTCTCTTTTACACGCCTGGTGTGGCTCCAGATTTGGGTAAATAAAAGCCGGTCTTAAATAGAGACCGGGTCTGTTTTTTTTTTTTTTTTTTTTTAGTTTCGGTTTGTATTTAATCTTCTAAAACCTGTCAGATTGTCCACTTTTGGCGCCCACCAAAGAAAATGTTTGTCCCGCCAAAGCCTTCGGATCGAAGCTGACAGCCTACTAATACTCTAATGACAGTTAGTTGACATGTAGTTGAAAAGTTACTTATAGTTAGTAGAATGTCTAAAGTGTACTATCAAAATAAAGTGTTGGCGATCAACATACTACAACAGTTTTCTCTTATATGGTAAGAAATTAAATTAAATTGAATGTAGAGAATTTGAACCGAAATGCTGATTGAAAGGGTAGTTTAAATGGTGACAGAATGCCTATACAATAACTAAGTGACAGAGCAGTCCATGCAGGGCTCAATGCTAAGAATCTTTTCTACAGATAAGTAAATTACAAGCAATAATAAATAAAATAGAACAAAGAGACATGAAATAAACTACTATTTTCTGTTGTTGTTGTTTTTTTTTTTGTTTTTTTTTGGTAGGTCGTACAGTGGTTTCCTGGTACAGAAATTAAATAATCAAATGTAAAATAACTGCACAGTCTTCACTGTATAAATGTAATATAGATTTATTCTTATTAAAGTTATTAATTCATCAAAAGCCATTAGAAATGTATTTTCTTTGTCTTATGTTGTTTGATTAACCTTAATGACTCAGATGGCAGCAGGTTTATTAGGCTACTGTCACTTTAAGACCGAATGCATGGATCCAATATACTGAAACATGTGTTTTCTTTCCCAACTATTTATGTTCCCTTAAGACATAACCGACTGTTTACTAGGACATTTGCCAAAATGGGCATTTTGACATAATTTTGCCTGTATGTGTCCTTTGTTATATTATAAAAAGATCCCCTTCCTACGTCAGATGGAATTATTTTTTGACATGCTTGCAGGTGCACCAAAACAAAGTTACTGGGTTGTCACTTTTCACGTTTTCTGGGTTGAAAACGAATGCTGTGACGTCAAAACCCCTCATGTAAGAAGAAAGCCGTCATGTTCACAACTGTGAGAATGAGCACTTACCAGGATCAACTAAACGCTGGACTTTCAAAAGTGTGTGAGGTTTTTCAACAACTCCATTGTTGCTGTAAACTTGCACAACGTACTTGAATGATTCATTTATAGATGCATGCCTGTCTGTTATTGTAGGGACATCAACATTATATTTCCACGCTCCCAAACATGATGCGAAACAAAATAAACTGTGATTGGTTGCATTACATGTCAGTCAAATGTCCTCTTGGGCAATCCTTGGCCAAGAAAAGCTGCGATAGAGTCCAGACCTTCTGCCGTCAGTCTGAAAGTCTGGCTACGCGAGACTACTTCTGACCTGACTCGTAAAATCTATTTTAAATTGATCAAATCTGGTTAAAAGTGCTACTTTACTGTTCCATTTTCTCATTGCACTGCTATTTGTTGTAGTTCTAAAATTGTCTAGTTTTATTGGGCAGATTGAGACATTCTTGGAAAGCACACGGTGTGCAGCAGGCTCTCTCCATGCTCTGATGACACACAACACCATGCTCAATTAGCCCTACAGTTGGCTTAATGACCACCGAGAGTCAAAGACATGGTTTCTGCAGGATTCAGGAAAGAGGTGTGAACCTGGACAGAAAAAAATATGTCACCCAGCTTTCTGGGATTTCCCTTTAGTTAGTTCAGTTTCCCGTGTAGTTAGTTGTCAGACATGTTCAACAAGCACAGCATTGAGTTTCTTTGTGTTGATGGACTGTTGTGCCTCTCCATTATTTGTGAGTATTTCCGTGGCCAAGAGCAGCTTGCAGTGAGCTCAGAATGACGTTTCCTTAGAGATGAGAAAATGGACAGATGGAGGGGTTGGATGCTGTTGGCTCAATTAGCACACATTTCTGTCCTGCTGCAACCCTCTTTTGCGGACAGCCAGTCCCAACCTTTTATAATTATGGGGTTCCAGCCAAACAAGGGCCAGCCTGAGATATCACTGAGTTGCTTGCAAAAAGAACTACCATTTTTTTGATGGAGCGTTATTCACGCTGAATGGCGTGGCTGTTTAAATACTGCAGTATGGGGTTACCCACTGATGATTGTCTTGAGGGAAAGACACTTCACTCTGACTGTGATTAGCACCTCCCTTTGGGATGTAGACTAGCCCAAGCACACCCTAGGTGGGATAAATGGGTTCATTCAGAGTCTTGCTGTCAGAGCGGCAGAAGGACCTTAGCTATTGTCGTTAATTTTTTGTCTGTTGCTGATACCGAGGGAAGATGTTGGAACTCTGGGAATTATAACTGCTCCCTAAAAACCACACAGCAGAGAAATGACGCTCCTGACCCCAGACCTCTGGAAAGCCACTGGGATCACCTTGCTATGATTAACACAGAAGCTGAAATTCACAAAGGAGTCTTGACTAACAAAGAGACCTAAATGTTTCGCTTCCTTCCTTTCATTCTTCCGTGTGCCCCTTACTTCTGTCATTCCGAATCGATGGGTAAATCTTGACTGTCACTCTGTCTCAACCAGCTTCACAGGGTGCAGAGCTGGAGGTCATGGCCCCCATCGATCCATCAGCCTAGTTGCCGTCTGGCTCGCTGATGGATTCTGCCCCCAGCTTGGATGACTAGCGCAGGCTTCTGAGAGGCGAGATTTGTCCTCAGCAAAATACTTCAAACTTGTGTTTAGCTGTAGCTTTAGACTTGCTCTGTCAACTCTGATCCCAGTTGGTCTGTTCTTTTTTTTTTCTAAACGGATCCACAGTCATTATTAATCAGTGGAAAACTATTTTGTTCCCGCAAACACTTGCTGTCAGCGTGCCAAAGGTGTGTCAGAATCAGTATCATGTAGTATCATGTTCAAGCCATAAAGTGCATTGTTGTACCATGCTGGTGCTCTGCCTAGAAAGGTTCAGGAAGAGTTCAGAAAGGTTGGACTAGATCTAGACATTGTGCGACTTTGTGATTGGGTTTCATGTAGCATGTGGCACTGAGCTGTAGTCTGTTACACTGAAGCTGATCTGGCTGTCTTTATTTCCATGACATCCAACTCTGTCTCACTCAGCTTAACCAATAACAGCTGACAGCTGCTGCACATCGAGCCCTGAAGAGTTCTTAAGGGTGACAAGGTTTGATTTCTGGTAAAATTTTGGGCGGTGCTTTAATTGCTCTTATTTTTGATGTTATGGAAAGAGCGCATCTAATGGGAGTTGGGTATTCTGACCAGCACAGTCAAATTCACTTATGTATTTTTGCCCTTTTTTGTGCAGATGTAAGTTATAATATTTCATTTATGTTGTTTATATCTAACTAATCACGTAGTATGTGTTTGATTGAATTGAAACTTTTGGTGATAATTTACTCACCCGCATGTCATCCAAGATATACGTGCCAAGATATACGCCTTGCTCTTTTCTGTGATGTGCGTTCGTGACTCTCCTGTTCAAACTCGTTTATCAAAATGAACTAACCTTTTTTCATGTCATTTGGTTCATTCAACGAACGAAATGAACAAATTGACTCGGAAAAAGATTATTTCATTTTGATGAACGAGTTTGAACAGGTGAGTCATGACTGTGCATCACTGAACAGAGCAAGCTGAGCCATTTGAGCTTATAAAACGTAAACTTTTTTCTTTTTTTTTAATGAGTGATCTTTTCACTTGATAAGACCCTTATTCATCGTCTGAAATCGTTTAAAGCCCTTTTGCACTGAAACTGTCCACTGAAAATGGACCTTGAACCATTTGGTTACCAGTAAAGTGCATTATATGGAGAAAAATCCTGGAATGTTTTCATCAAAAACCTTAGTTTCTTTTCAGCTGAAGAAAGAATGACATGGATATCTTGGATGACATGGGGGTGAGATTATCACTCTTTGGCTTTAGCTCACGTAGCTGAAATGACAATATGACTAATTAATTATTTTAAATAATTATTATTTTAGATGTTTCTTCTACACAAAAAAATTAATATATATATATATATATATATATATATATATATATATATATATATATATATATATATATGTACATTATTTTTAATAACCTGCAGTTATTTTTCCTTGTCCTATTTTCACAGTATATTTCAGTATTGTTTTTAATGAAACTAAATTTGAGTACTTGTTGTACTGAGCTATTGGAAAGGAAAAAATTTCAAAAATAGCCATTCCTAGTGTTGACTCAGAACTGGGAACATGTTCCATTCACCCCTCCTTCTCTGACAGTCACTTTACTGTGCCGCTTGCACAAAATGGCTTTTTTGAGTTTTGCTTAGATCCAGGCACACCTTTGATTCCAAAGCCTTTACAGAGCACTATTACTTGGTAGTAATAGTACTAGTTGTTTGGTAGTAGTGTCCTGTGGACAGGAAGGGCCTTAGGATTTTTTTACCCTTTTTGGTGGTTCTAGGCTGGAAAAATTAGCTCCACACCATCTCCTTAATCCTGCTGGTTTTGAACCAGCAACCACCAATGTCAGTGACCAGGGGCCTCATTAATAAAACTTTGCCTAGGATTTGCGTCCAGAAGTGGCGTACGGATAAAACATGGGACGTGCATACACACAGAAATATTCAGATTTATAAACACACATCTACGCATTTTCCCTTAATAAATCACGGTCAATTCTAAATGTAGCGCAGCTTTTTTGATTCATATTTTATTCATAAAATAAAAACCAGCAACAAAAAATACATAATAAAAACAGTATAACACATTTATTCCTCCGCCAAGCAATGTAGTTTCAAAGAGGTTGCCAAGCAACACATGCAGCAACAAAGAATCACAAAAGGCAGTTGCGCAGTAATACTAATATAATGCGGTCACAGGTCACAATTGTTTGTTGAGACAATTTACAACTGCTTCTAACGAGACTCAGCCAATCAGAATCAAGAACCGTAACTATCCGTTTTATAATGGATACCTTATTCCACTGCTACATTCCAACAAATCCTAAAGACACACATCTTTACTATTTTCACTACTGATCGCAAGTTAACTGATTATCTCTTCCTCTTCCTCTACTAGTTCCAGCACAAAATAAACACGAATGAACAACGGAAGGCATGTTGAAAGAGAATAGTACTTACCTACTTAATAAAATCTGTATAATGTCTCATAATCACAATCATGTTTCTACCATGGCACCTTTCAGAAAAGTCAAGGTCGCTTTGCAATAAAGTACAAATAAGCATGACATAGAAACATTACAAATAAACTGACTATAACATTATTAAAAAGACTTTGTGAAAAAAATAATAATTTAATAATAAATATTATTGTTATATAAAAATAATTTGTAATTTAACTGATTTCCATATGGCTACTTACATTTAATGTTAACTTTTAATATTATAGTAATATGTATTATAGTAATTTAATTTTTTTTAAGAGGAATAGTTGAGAGATGTTTTTTTTTCTTGAGAATATTTTCTGTGTATTCTACCTGATACACACCCCAATTAACCAGTAATGAATCTAATTCGCAATCTAGTACATCAAAATCAAATCATAAATTTTGTGTGAATACCCAACCATAGTGTGTTGGATTTACTCATTGACTCATCTTTAGCGTTAGGGTTAAGGACATGACTCCATAATTTTTTCGTCCTGTCTATTTAAATATTCAAAGAAGCATTAAAATGCATTTCTAATATATATATATATATCCTCTATGATGAGCATGATTTTTAAATTTTAAGTATTTTTTTTGAAGAGCATTTGATCAAAATGAAGAAAAAACACAAAATGGACAACCATCGTGAAGAAACATGGAGGGGACAAACAGGAAGTGATACAGAATCAAAGAAAGTACCTTCATGACTTTGTGTCAAGGTCAATACAGTTTCTTAAAATATAATTTTACATGTTTATGAAAAGGTTAGTTCACAGTGATATGACATGTGAATTTGTAAATTCTTAATATTTGTGATAAATAAAGACTATTTACCATGAAAAATGAATTTAAAAGCTTTGAAGTACACATATTCAAGGTGCAAAATATAATTGGGTAAATATTAAATTACTTTTTAATTGGTTAAAATTTTGACATTTTAGGTCTTTAAAACCAATAGGAATAAAAAGAGCACATTTCTGAGAACTTGGCACATTTTTTTTTTTTTTTTTTTTTGTGGAGACTTATATGTTATTGACCCATGTGTAAAATACACTGGACATGTATTATTTTAGCAGTAATCTGATATTATTTGTAATCATGGTAATTTGAAATTATTATGTTGATTATGTTTCGTTTTTACTGTAAGGTATAGCCTAGCATGCAGCAGGCATTCTCATCATATCCCAGGAATAACCATTAACATGATTTGTGCTATTTATTGTAAGCCAGTTTCACAAGCATCTGCTAAGAACATAAATGTAAATGTAGACGTGTCATGTACAAGGTCATGAAAAATGCATTACCTCTGTCGGCTAAGCACTCGCCCTTTTCATCAGATCTGCACCGCCTCAGTGCTCTGTAAGAAATATAAAATAGCCCTGTAAAGAGAGGACCATATTTTCTCTGGCTCAGATAGAAGCATTAGGATTTTTTTTTTACATACAGTAGTTTACACATCCTTTCAATGCATTTTCCAGCTCGCCATTTTTGCGTGACATTATAAACCTCTGATCTTAGTTCATTACTTTTCATAAAAAGGTTGTGCCCTGTGATCTGACCGCAAACAGAAACTGAGGGGACTCCACGGAGATCCATTCTCACTCTGTCACCTTTCACAAAGAAAAACACAGCTAATGCATGACTACTACATGAAAGGGTAAGAACAAAGTGGACGAGTCTGGTGACAACAGACATATCTCCTAGCCAAGTCTGTCATCTCATCACTGTAGAATAGTGTTTGGAAAAGAAAACCTAAGCAGACCCTGTTGGGATGGCGGTTGGGGGTGTGGAGGATGGGGATCCTGGGAAATGGGCGGTAGTCTGGGCTTGGATTACTTGTGTTTTGGCCCTCTCCACCCAGGGGGCTGCACCGCACTGCCACCGTCTTCTACTCCTGTCGGCGTTTCAGACACACTGATCCAGTCGCCTCAATCAGGCTCAGGTTTCCCGTTTCCCCACTGGCCGATGCAGGCTGCAGATAACTTTGTCTCCATGCTTGTATCTTTTATCTCACATCTGGGAGACTTGCCAGGGAGCTGGATGGTGACTACACTGCCTGCTTTGTCTCGGCCCTTGTCATTACAAGGCTCAGGTTGCGGGCGGAGCTGGCAGACCTCCACCTGAGCCGACCCATCGTGTGCACTCCCAAACATGCTTGACCGTTGGGTTTTATAGGGGTGTGGCCCACATTACCTGGTGTAGGTTAAAGTGGGGATAAAAACAGACAGGTCTTGATGACTCTGCAAGCTCTGATGGTTATCTAAGAAAGTATTCATCTGTAATTGCTATGAAAGAATGTTGCCTGAATGTTTGGATGGATTTCACTTCACCTCCAAAGCTCACTGTGCCCGCTTGCCCATGCGGAATGCATCCAGGGTTTGCTTGTCCATTAGCTTTTCAATGTACTGATTCAAATTAGAGATGGAAAAGGAAAAGACATGTATACTGAAAAACTATACTGTTAAATGTATTTAATCTGGCTGTGGTAATAAAATACAGTGATTATGGTATGGTGCATTGTTGTTGCCTGTACATATATTTAACAACTTATAACCATATTACATTAGGTGATAAGTCTAATCTCTCTACTAATCTATGATATGTCTACTAGTATCAAAATCTCTTTTTGAACAGCTCTCTTTGAACAAAACTGCTGTAGTTAGACAAAAGTACATTTTTGGGTTAGCACATCATGTTGAGGATCTTTTTAAAAACCTTCTTCTCTCAAGAAAAGCATGTATAACAGTGGTCATTGCTTTTAGGGGAAAGGATTTAGTGCAAGATGCTTGACTGTGTGTAAATGGCAAGAAAGAAAAGAATGCATCAGTCCCTTTTAAAAGAAGCCGGGCAAGATGAGAGCAGCGAGTGGATGAGAGTCCGTCACCCAATCCTTCTCCTGCGGGCCGGGACAGGCTTATAATGTTATTACACTGCACTTTGCTAATGGTGTTAAAAAAGACAAAGAGGGCAGGTCAGGGAGAGTGGGATGGGTGATACACTTAGCTTTAGAGTACATGGCATTACCATCATTTTCTGTTTGATGCCCCCTGACAAACCCAGTCTTTTTTTACGCTGATAGGTAGAAACCCTCTCAAACTTTTGTGTGTGTGTGTGTTTGTAATGGGAGTGACAATTAGGCAGATGTATTAAAGTGTGTGTGTTAATGTTTTTTTTTTTTTTTTCTACATGCAGGAAGTTGATGGGTAACCTGTGCGTGAGTGTGTGTGAGTGTGTGTGACGTTTACAGGGTTTCCTGCATTAAGCATGTGTTTAGTCTTACATGCATGTGTACACGCGTCAGTACGCAAAAGCATGCCCCACTTCCAGAGTATCTCGATGCGCTCTTGTTTGTTTGTTTGCGATGGTATATTTTCTGAGACAGGTGTTTACTCACCCCATGATGAGAAAAACAGCATGTTATCACACTATGGAGAAAAGCACTCACAATCAGACAGCGTAGATCCCAGCAGCCCTCTAGAGGACGTAACATGCAAAGAGAATGAATTTCATTCCCTTTAATCACAGTATCTGGTACTACGCCATGACATACACATTGTATTTAACCTGAAAGTTATTACATATGGCTGAGGTAAAAAAGGTTAACACTGCACTTAACCTCTGTATGTTTTCCATGTTTCACTTTTTTTTTGTACATACATTCGAGCGGGTGAACGTGTGTTATATTTTAGTAAAATGTCTCTGCTCATTTACTTTTACTTATAGTTTTAAAATTGAATGATAATTCAGGATTTAATCTTGTTTGGTTTGCATTATTCTTTTATTATTGATGTCCAGTGTCAGAATGAAAATAACCAGCCTGAATTTGAGCTGCTTTTATTATTATCAAATATGTAACTGTTTATTGTTATATATAACCATACACATATATACTTATTTATTTTATAATATATATATATATATATATATATATATATATATATATATATATATATATATATATATATATATAGTGTGTGTGTGTGTGTGTGTGTGTGTGTGTGTGTGTGTGTGTGTGTGTGTGTATAGATATATGTAGGTGGGTATAAACTCAGCAAAAAAAGAAACGTCCCTTTTTCAGGACTGTGTATTTCAACAATAATGTTATAAAAATCCAAATAACTTTACAGATCTTCATTGTAAAGGGTTTAAACAATGTTTTCCATGCATGTTCAATTTACCATATTCAATGAATTAACAAGCACCTGTGGAATGGTCTTTAAGACCTTAACAGCTTAAGAGAGTAGGCACTTAAGGTCACAGTTCTAAAAAGGCAGGACACTAAAGAGACTTGTCTACCGACTGTGAAAAACACCCAAAGAAAGATGCTGATGCAAAGAAAGATGTTGGATCGCAGGGTGAGGGCTAGGGCCCCCCAGAAATGTCCAGGAACTTGCAAGTGCCTTGGTGGAAGAGTGGGGTAACATCTCACAGCAATAACTGCCAAATCTGGTCCAGTCCATGAGGAGGAGATGCACTGCAGTACTTCAAGCAGCTGGTGGCCACAGATTATTCTCTTTCTGTTAGTCACATGTCTGTGAAACATTTTTAGTTTGTCTTATGGTGTTGACTCTTTTAGTGTTCATACAAATATTTACACACATTAAGTTTACTGAAAGAAAAAAAAACAGTTGAAAGTCAGAAGACGTTTCTTTTTTTGCTGAGTTTAGTATACAGTAGGTACAGCATCTGTGTATGTAACCTTTAATGTAAATAAATATTACCTTTTAGGGATTGTGAGGATAATTATAATAAACTTAGTAAGTTAGACGTGTGCAGGTACACTGTTTTTTTTTTTTTTTTTTTTTACGTTCCTAAATCACCCTACTTCAAAATGCCATGTTTAATTCAATGTAATACCTGTTTTTTTTTGTAATTATTTGTGAAATGTAGCCATTTCTGAGTGAAAATTGTTCCAAAGTAAATCCTACATCAGGTTTTTTTTATAGTATGTATTTATATATTTTATTGTGTTGTATTGCGTGATGAAGGTGAATGTGTGTTTTTGCTTCAGGTAAACCTTGTTTTTAAGGTGTGTGTGCCAGAAAAATCCCTTTTAACCTCTCTCGTCTGCCATTACCACCCACAAACTACTGCTGTTTCTCTCTCTCTCACACACACACACACACACACACACACACAGGCCTACAAATGTGTGCTTTTTTTCCTGTTTCCACAACCCTGCAGATTGTTGTTTTTTTTGTTGGATTTGGGAGGAAATAAATAGTTTCTTCACTCAAAAGAATATGTATTTTGGGTGAGAGTGTCTGTGTTGTAGTGAAGCCTGTAAATGTGTCGTGGGTGGTTTGTGGTGTGTTAAGTGTTGTGTGTTGTGGAAAGTGGAACGACCAGTGTGCATTGTTTTAGGCAGTGTGTGTTTAGGGGGGGCGTGAGGGATAAAGACGGGATACACAGTGTCTTCTCAACAGGAATCTGCAGGTATGAGGAAGTTTCTTAGCTGAGCCATTAAATCCCAGAAGCCTCATTACACTCGCCGTCACAGCTTGTGGTGACGATGAGATCCAAACATGCAAATTGAAAATGAATGCCAGACATCCTCAACTCCTAACAGTATTTCTCATAAAGTTTGTGAAAAGTTCATTTGAAAGGTGAAAAAATATATAAATACAGCGGCGTACAAGTATCCTGGACCACTTAAGCGTATAAAAGAAAAGTTATGATGTTAAATGCATAATAAATATTTTATATTGTACATTTTCTGTAAACGTACATCTTCTTGTTCTCTTCTCTTCTTCCTCTTCTTCTTCCTCCTCCTCCTCCGCCGCTGACTGAGAGTTTATGGCAGCCCATAGAACTGCTTGCAGGAAAGTTATACAATTTGGCACACCGATAGAGGAAAGTCTAAACAGTCACCGTATCAAATTTGGAGTCTCTGGCCGTTTCTCAATACCAAGTACGCAAACTTCGGCTTCGCAAGTCTGGTTATTCTGCAAATGGAACAGTGCGTTCTTGTAGGGCTGGGCGATAAAACGATAACGATATGTATCGCGATAGACACGTGATCGATATCAATAAAAAATGTGTTCGATATAACGTTCAATATTTTTTTCGACGGAAGAAATCACAGGTTGCAAAGCAAGTTTGGTTGCATTAACAAAGGCACGCACTATCTGGTAACCTCAGCGACGTGGGAGTGACGCGATCATGTAACGGTGTTAGTTTGATTGCGCCATTTCGTTGTCTCGTCACTCGTGCTGCTGGATTCCTCTTCAGTAACCGGCAATTGATAAACAGAAAATGAGTGCCCTTCATCTGCATGCCGTGCAGGCTAGAATTGTGAGACATTATTGGATAATTCGCTCTATTCGCGTTTGATGTGAACACAGCATAATGAACAGGCTGCGACGTCAAGATTGTAATGCTGGAGTGAGTGTGCGCGCGCGAGAGAGAGTAAGCACGTGCGCGATCTAACTTTGTGTGTGTGTGAGAGATAGAGACAGACACGCCAACGCAAGTGCGATCAAACAGTAGCCATGTTTCCATCTACTTGTCAATCGAATTATCTGAAGTTCGGTTAAAAAACACATGCGAATAAAGCTGGTGAAAGGTGTTTCCATCAAACGGCTTTAAAGCGAATAAAAACCTGTACGTAATGACGTCACATGCTGTTTTGCGATCAAATTGGTATATCGAATTGATTTGAGACATATTAAGGTGTTTCCATTCATTTTCGCACTAAATCGAACAACATTCAAGCAAACTTTTGCGAAGAAAGTTTTGTTAGACAAAACGGATCATGCCATCTACCAACAAATGATCAAGTATTTCACAAGTTGAAGCCTAATAATGCTTACCGGTATGTGCCAGCTGATAGCGACATATGTATGGGATAATGTATGCGAGGCGGTTGTTAGCCTGAAGGGGTTGTATTCGCTATAACAACCGCCTCACTATATATTATCCTGCTTATTACATATAAATCAACCAAATATGTGACCGCATAATGAACAGGCTGCGATGTCAAGATTGCAATGCTTGTGTGTGTGTGTGTGTGTGAGTGTGAGAGAGAGAGAGAGAGAGAGAGAGAGAGAGAGAGAGAGAGAGAGAGAGAGAGAGAGAGAGAGAGAGAGAGAGACGAGAGCGAGAGCGAACGCATCAGTTCTGGAAGATCGTGGTTCATAACCCTTTGGTTGAAGCATTTTTTATTTTGTATTGCTTTGTCCACTTACATCTGTCTTTGTTGACATCCGCCATGTGTGGGCAAACAGAATGAACTCGTCTTCTGACGTGTTGCAACCATAAAAGGTCTTAAAACTTAATCGCAATTCATTATTTATTCGGCAAATAACGTTTCCATTAGCTTTTATCGCATTAGCCGTATATCGATCAAGAGAAAATCCGATGAGACCGATCGTATTTCATTTGAGTCGATTTTCATGAAATTTCATCGAATTTTACTGTAATATGCCGCAGCACGCCTACCCGTAGGGAGGACTTAGGAGTACACATACGGCTCAGGGGGCTACGTATGGAGAACACTGGAGACACCAACCTGTAGGGTGGTCAAAACCTTAACTCCAGGGATGGCAATTTGGCTTGCCGAGGGAAGACACATGCTCCGAGAGGCTTACAGTGGAAATACACACGTGGGGGTTACTTAGCAGGAACCATGCACACGGAGGCACCTCGCCGACGTCCAGGCAACAGCACTGGCGTCAGCATCAGCAGTGCTGGAGGAACTCAGGGCTTCAGTAGAAGGCTCAGCTGAAAAGAATCGCACTTATCCAGTCGATGGAGTATAATCCACTCGGAGATTATAGAATCTAGCGAATGTGTTGGGTGTCGCCCAGCCTGCAGCTCTGCAGATGTCTGCTAGTGAGGCGCCATGCGCTAGAGCCCAAGAGGAAGCCACACTCCGGGTGGAGTGGGCTGTCACACCAAGGGGGCACGGTCGACCTTGCTGCTGGTAAGCCAAAGCAATGGTGTCCACTAACCAGTGAGATAACCTCTGCTTTGAGAGAGCTCTTCCCTTCTGGCTCCCACCATAACAGACAAAGAGCTGGTCTGAGGTCCTGAAACACCGCGTTCTGTCTACGTAAGCACGGAGTGCGCGTACTGGACAGAGCAGTGCCAAGGCTGGGTCTGCCTCCTCCAGGGGCAGCGCTTGCAGGTTCACCACCTGGTCCCGTAAGGGAGTGGTAGGAACCTTGGGCACATATCCGGGCCGGGGTCTCAGGATCACGTGAGAGTAGGCCGGCCCGAATTCCAGGCACGCTTCGTCGACGGAGAATGCGTGCAGGTCCCCTACCCTCTTGATGGAGGCCAGTGCAACCATGAGCGCTGTCTTAAGCGACAGGAACTTAATCTTGACTGATTGCAGAGGCTCAAATGGAGGCCTCTGCAGGGCGCTTAAAACCACTGAGAGGTCCCAAGAGGGTACGAGAGGAGGGCGAGGAGGATTCAGTCTCCTCACTCCTCTCAGGAACCTGATGATCAGGTCGTGCTTCCCCAGAGACTTACCTTCAACTGCTTCGTGATATGCGGCAATGGCAGCCACATACACCTTCAGGGTGGAGGGAGACAGCCTTCGCTCCAACCCTTCTTGCAGGAAAGAAAGCACGACACTGATTGAGCATCTCCAGGGGTCTTCTCGGCGAGAAGAACACCAGTTGACGAAGAGGTTCCACTTCAACGCATAGGCGTGTCTCGTGGACGACGCTCTAGCTGAGGTGATAGTAGCCGCCACCGCAGGTGGCAGGGAACTTAAACCTGCCTCGACCCGTCCAGGAGCCACACATGTAGTCTCCAAAGATCGGGGCGAGGGTGCCATAGGGTGCCCCGTCCCTGAGAAAGGAGGTCCTTCCTCAGAGGAATTGGTCAAGGAGGTGCTGTCGCGAGGAGTATCAGTTCGGAGAACCAGGTCTTGGTGGGCCAGTATGGGGTGACCAAAATGACCTGCTCCTCGTCCTCCTTGATCTTGTACAGAGTACGTTCGAGAAGGCTCACTGGGGGAAACGCATATTTGCGTAGGCTCCGCGGCCAGCTGTGCGCCAGTGCGTCTGTGCCGAGCGTGCCCTCGGTCAGAGAGTAATACAGGGCGCAGTGGGATGAGTCGTGGTAGGCAAACAGATCTATCTGAGCGTCCCCGAACTGGTCTTAAATCAGCTGGACCGACTGGGGATGGAGTCGCCATTCGCCAGAGACTGGACGGAGCCGTGACAGCTCGTCGGCTGCACAGTTCCGAACTCCTGGAATGTGGATAGCACGAAGGGACCTCAGGTGCTTCTGACTCCATAGAATGAGGTGGCGGGCGAGTTGCGACATACGGCGAGAGCGTAGACCCCCCTGGTGGTTGATGTACGCCACTGTCGCGGTATTGTCTGAATGGACTAGTACGTGTTGACCCCTGAGCAACGCAAGGAAGCAGTGCAGGGCAAGGCGTACTGCCAGCAACTCGAGGCAATTGACATGCATGAGGCACTGGGGTCCTGTCCAGGAGCCCGCGGCTGCATGTCCATTGCACATGGCGCCCCAGCCCATGGCAGAGGCATCTGTGGAGACAGCAACATGCCTGGAAACTCACTCTAGGGGAACACCGGCCCGTAGAAAGCTGAGGTTCCTCCACGGGGTGAAGGTCTGACGGCAGGTCGCTAGACACTAGAACTCTGAGCGTACCGTGATGCCATGCCCACCTCGGGACTCGATCGCGAAGCCACAGCTGAAGCGGTCTCATATGAAGCAATCCGAGTGGCGTCGTCGCGGCTGCGGATGCCATATGCCCCAGGAGCCTCTGAAAAAGTTTCAGTGGGACCGCACTCTTGCCCTCGAACTGTCGAAGACAAGCCAGCAGTGAGTGTGCGCGCGCTCTCGTGAGCTGCGCGGACATGGCGACCGAGTCTATCTCCATACTGAGAAAAGAGATCCTCTGCACGGGGCAAAGTTTGCTCTTCTCCCAGTTGACCCGAAGGCCCAGACGGGCTAGGTGCCGGAGCACAAGGTCCCTGTGTTCGCAGACCTGATCTCGAGAGTGTGCTAGTATTAGCCAGTCGTCGAGGTAATTCAGGACGCGAACCCCTTGTTCGCGAAGGGGAACAAGGGCCGCCTCGACAATCTTCGTAAAGACGCGAGGAGACAGGGCCAGCCCGAATGGGAGAACCACGTACTGATATGCCTGCCCCTCGAAAGGAAACCGAAGAAACGGTCTGTGTCGAGGTAAAATGGAGACATGAAAGTAGGCGTCCTTCAGGTCTATCGCTGCAAACCAATCCTGGGGCCGAACACATTCGAAAATGCGTTTGGCCGTGAGCATCCTGAAAGGCAGCCGGTGAAGGGTGCGGTTCAAAATGCGCAGGTCCAAGATTGGTCGTAACCCACCGGTTTTCTTGGGAACAGTAGGGGCTGAAAAACCCCTGACTCCACCTCGGCTGGAGGGACGGCCTCGACTGCACCCTTCGCCAGCAGGGTGGCAACCTCCGCTCTCATGATCGGGGCATTGCCACCGACCACCATAAAGCGGACTCCCCTGAAGCGGGGAGGAGACCGTGCGAACTGAATCGCATAGCCGAGCCTGATAGTTCGGGCGACCCAACGAGACAGATTGGGGAGCTCTAACCAAGCCCCCAAAAACTGATCCAGTGGAATCATCCGAGCCACAGGCGTCCCCCGGGGGCAGCGGGGCGGAGAGATCGGCACAGGCGAGGGTGGCACAGCGACCCTGCGCATGTGCGTCAAGCTCCGCGCCCTGACAGAGGAGACCAGGGAAGGACCAGCGTTCCACGGGGGTCTGCTCTGCCAGGGGTCTGGCGATAGAGGGGGATGAGAGAGGTGTGGTCCGGAGACGGCACGCTCTGTCATCCGCGCCCTCAGAGGCAGAGGAGGACGAGAGTGGCGAGGCCCGGGGGCATCGCACACTGTCATCCCACTCTGTGTGCTCAGTGATGGTGCCAGTTCTTTCTTTAATAATAATAATAATAGATTTTATTTATAATGCACTTTTCATTCCAAGAATCCCAAAGTGCCACATAAAAGAACAACAATAATAGCTACAGAATACTAAAACAATAAAACAATAAAACAATAAAAACAATCAGCACATAAAAGCCTTTCTAAATAAGAAAGTCTTTAGCTCTGCCTTAAACGCGTCCAGGCTCTGTACTTCTCTCAGATCACTCGGGAGGTGGTTCCAAAGCCGGGGTGCAGCTGAGCAGAAAGCTCGGTCCCCCATGGTACGGAGTCTGGTGGTCGGAACCTGGAGAAGCAGGTGACCTGATGATCTGAGAGTGCGAGAGGAGATTTTCAAGGTGATTAGTTCTTGTAGGTATGGTGGTGCATGTCCAGTGATACATTTGTTTGTGTATAGCAGAATTTTGAAATCGATCCGGAATGCAACAGGGAGCCAGTGGAGTGAGTGTAAGATGGGAGTTATGTGGTCATATTTTCTGACTCTCATGAGGACTCTGGCAGCGCTATTTTGGACGTATTGTAGCTTCTGCATGTTTCTGGCAGAGATTCCAGTGAAGAGACCGTTACAATAATCCAACCTGGTGGAAATAAAAGCATGGACAAGTTTCTCTGCATCCGAAAAGGTTAAAAGAGGACGTAGTTTAGAGATATTGCGAAGATGGTTGAAGGAGGTTTTGCAAATATATGTGATGTGTTCGTTGAAGGTCAGCTGCGGGTCAAACCTAACCCCAAGGTTTGTAACTGTGGAGGAGAAAGTGATGGCTTGGTCGTCCAGGATGAGTTGAGATACGGGGGAGGAGTGGATCTGTTGTGGGGTTCCAACAAGTAATGCCTCCGTTTTACCAGAATTTAGCTGGAGGAAGTTGCTTGCCAACCATTCCTTTATCTCCTGAAGACATGTGATCAGTCGCGACAGAATTGCGGATGAGCTTGGAGCAGTTTTAATATAAAGTTGCAAGTCATCCGCATAGCAGTGAAAGGATAGACCATGTTTGCTGATGACAGAACCGAGGGGAAGCAGGTATAGGATAAAAAGGATAGGGCCGAGAACCGACCCCTGCGGAACACCACAGGTTACAGGGAACAGCCTGGACTCACATTCTCCCAAAATGACTCGTTCAGTCCTGTCAGAGAGGTAGGACTGAAACCACTGCAGTGCTGTTCCTGTTAGTCCAACTGTATTGTGGAGGCGGTCCTGAAGGATGGTATGGTCGACCGTGTCAAATGCCGCTGTGAGGTCGAGTAAGATGAGCAGTGATGGTGATCCTGAGTCAGCTGCCATGAGAAGGTCATTTGTCACCCTTAGCAGAGCTGTTTCGGTGCTGTGGGGCAGAGCGAAAACCTGATTAAAAAACCTCATACAAGTTATTTTGTTCGAGATGGTTGTGAAGCTGAATGGCGACTTCCTTCTCTAGAACCTTTGACAGGAAGGTGAGGTTGGATATTGGTCTGTAGTTTCCCAGGACCTCTGGGTCTAGGGATGGTTTCTTCAGTATCGGACGAAGGACAGCAGCTTTAAGGGCAGGAGGAACAACGCCTGTTTTTAGTGAAAGGTTAATAAACTCAGTGATGATTGGGCTGACAGTGAGAGTGAGTGACTTGAGCAAAACAGTCGGGATGGGATCCAAGATGCAGGCGGACGGCTTAATTTTATTGATGATTTCATCAACATGGCTTTGCTGGACCTCTGTAAAGTAAGGAAGTATCATCAATCCATCGAACAGGGGATTGGAGGAGGATGGAAACAGTGATGAAGAGCCGGATAATGAAGTGCGGATGTTATCAACTTAAGATCTAAAGTAGTCCATGAAGCTGTTGCATCGCTCCACTGTGGCTTCAGTGGATATAGATGATTTCGGCTTCAGGAGATTGTTTACTGTAGAAAAAAGCTGTTTAGAATTTCCAGTCTTCTTATTGATGAGGTTGGAATAAAATTTTGCGCGTGCACCCTTCAAGGACTTAAGATAAGCCTTTTGATGGTCACGGAATGCAAGATTGTGAACAGTTAGGCCAGTCTGTTTACAGCGTCGTTCCAGGATTCGGCCCTTAGTTTTCATTTGCCGCAGTTCCTGCGTGAACCAGGGTGCGGAGCGTTCGAAGTTGACTTCCCGTGTCCTGACAGGGGCATGGCGGTCAAAAACACTGCTCAATGATGTATTGTAGTGATCCACTAGTCCATCCACTGTTGTAGAGACTGGGCAGTTTATATTAGACTGAAGATCTACAGTGAAGGAAGTTGGGTTTATTTTCTTCCAGTTCTGGAAAGATATCTGGCGCTTTGGTCTAATGATGGGCAGTGAGAATGTAAGGGCCATAGAGACCAACTTGTGATCAGACACAGCTAGATCTTTCACCTCCAGGTTGTTTATAGGGGGCGTGTCAGTAATGACAAGATCTAAGGTGTGGCCCTTGGTATGCGTAGGAACCTTCACATGTTGCTGGAGACCAAGACAGTCGATCAGACACATGAACTCTGTTGCAAGATGACAGGAGGGTTTGTCAATATGAATATTAAAATCACCAAGAATAACAATCCTGCTTGACATGGAACAAAATGATGTAAGAAGGTCTTGTATTTCAGGGAGAAATGAGGAGTGCGGTTTGGGGGACGGTACTGCGAGAAGCACTGTCATGGAGTATGGAGGTTTGCATATGAAGGCTAAACATTCCATTGAGGTCAGATCGGGGAGAGGCAAGGGAGAGAGTTTCAGTTCATCCCGATAGATTACGGCCAAACCACCCCCACGTCCAGAGCTGCGTGATTTTTCCATATAGACATAACCCTGAGGGCAAGCTTCATTGAGTACTGAGTGGTCACCTGTTTTGTGCCAAGTTTCCACTAGGCACATGAAGTCTAATCCTCTATCCAGAATATGGTCATGGATAAGCAGCGATTTATTGGTAAGGGATTGTGTGTTGAATAATTCCATAGTGGCAGGAGGCAGAGCTGATGGTAATAGTCTCTGTGAGCTCCGCAGTACACTGTGATCCACTCCGCGTTTTATATATCTCCCACCGCTAAAGGTTCTCTGGAGCGGTGTACGGTTACATGCTCCAAGCGCGGCAGTGTTCTGATGACGCCGTTGTAGCGCGACACGCGCAGCTGAAGACCAGATGGAGGGGATCGTCGATGCACCATGCATGAGATAAACAAAGTCTTTCCGAGCGCTTCTGTGGCAGTACCGGGGTCGGCGCAAAAGTCCAAGCTGTCTTATGGCTGAGATGCAAGTTGGAGCAGTGTTACAGTTGAGACTCAGCAGTTGAGTAATGGAATATTTCAAAATCATGCCGGATGCTAGTGGCGTCAGCAGAGTGTTTACCTCGCGGCAGTAGGTGCGTTGAAAAGCACCCAATCAAAAAGATTGTTGCAGTACAGAGAGGTAGGAAACTTGCAAGGGGCATAAGAGCGTCCTATTAAAAAAACACTTCCTTAAAATACATTAAAATTAATATCAGAATGAGAAGCGGCGAACAGACAGCGCCAGCGTCCTCTCACTTACTCACCACCAATCTTTCTCCAATCTTTAACCACATTAGGGTACCGCCCACCCATGGGTGAGCGGCAGAACAAAAGATTCTCCCCCGGCCCTCCACCGGGGAAAGGAGGGGGCCTGCTACCACCTCCTGAAAAGAAAGAAGTGATGCCATCACTGAGCAGCCCGTCTCAGGACCGCCGCTTAGCCTGGCGTTTAGCGGGGCGCGGGGGCTGAGGGGGCTGTGGCGCCTTCCTGCGGTTTCCTCCACGACGCGGTCCGGGTGAAGGCTGCTGCTGGGGCCGTGCGGGAGGGGGAGGAACCGTAGGAGGGCGCCCTCGGCGGCGAGCAGGCTGAGGCGTCTGTGCCGACGGCTGGGTGGAGGGAGCAGCTGGCCATCGGGGCAGAATATGTTTAATCGCCTCAGACTGCTTCTGGGCGGTTGAGAACTGCTGGGCAAAGTCCTCAACCGCACTGCCGAAAAGGCCAGCCTGGGATATGGGGGCGTCAAGCAGACGTGTCCGCTCAGCGTCCCGCATATCGGCCAGGTTAAGCCAGAGGTGACGTTCCTGGACCACGTTCAGTGGCCATCACCTGACCCAGGGAGCGTGCGGCCACTTTCGTCGCCCGGAGAGCGAGGTCAGTGGCAGCACGCAGTTCGTCAAACGTCCCCGGATCAGTCCCGCCCTCTTGCATATCTCTGAGCAGCTGGGCCTGGTAGACCTGTAAGGTGCTCATCGCATGCATGGCAGCAGCCGCCTGTCCTGCAGCTCTATAAGATCTCGCCACCATAGATGACGAGAACCTACAGGCCTTGGAGGGGTGCTTTGGATCACCACGAGAGGACGCGCTCTGCGGACACAGTTGCATCACAATAGAGCGCTCCACCGCGGGGACCCCAGTGTACCCATGGGCAGCTGCGCCGTCGAGGGGGAAAGGCGGAGAAAGCTGACGAGCGTTCACGGGAGGTCAAAGGAGCCTTCCATGACTTCGTCAACTCCTCATGTAGTTCCGGGAAGAAAGGAATTGGGGTCGGCTGAGGCTTAGCAGCGGCAGCCGCACCCAAAAACCAATCGTCCAACCGCGAGCGAGCGGGGCAGGGCGGAGGATTCCACTCTAGCACGATGCTCACGGCTGCCCGTGACAACATAGCAGTCATTTCGGGATCTGACACGGGCAACGCTGGCACCCCGCTGGGTGGTGGATACGGGGACTCTCACTTTCAGATCATTGAGTCTGGATCTCAGTGTAGCGATGGTCATGTTCACGCAAAAGAAACATGAGTCATCCACGAGTGCTGCTTTTGCATGTTCAAGCCCAGACATACAAAACAACACTCGTGCCCATCAGAAGGTGACAGATATCGACCGCAACCAGAAAAACACGGGCGAGACATCTTTAAAAAGACGCGCACCGTGCAGCTCTTTTAGGAGAGGAAGCTCTACAGCGCTGAGGCGACCAGGGAGAAAACACAGAGTCCGGCAGACCGCAACACAGACCACAGGCAAAGTGAAGACTCGCTGGGTAATGCCGTCACACCAACACTGGAGAGCCGCTCGTCTCAAAGAGGTGAGTCACTATAAACTCAGATCTGTGGCTTGTGGAGTGAAGAAATGCTCTTGGCTCCGAAGCGAAACATACTGCGGTTGTGTCCGCTTCCTCCTTTATACACGGGGTGAGGCGGAGATACGCTATGCAAATTCCGCAGACCCATGGCGCCCTGACATCTGTGTTTTTTTCAGCTGCTTATAAACATATTAATGGCACAGGTGAAATTACACTATATTTAGCAGAAACAGGGCTACCATGATGTATGGGCAACATGTTTGTACATGTTTGTATTTTTGAGAGAATATTGTTTATGCGTGGTTATTGTAAAAACTAAAAATGAAAGTTTCTGAAATAAGGCCACAAAACACATACTAAATATGCGTCCACAAGACTTTTGACTAACTGATGTTGTTGCCTAGGGTTTTTTCTTCACAATGATCTGAAAATCATCCTCCTAATCGTTCACATAAAACTGTGAATTGGGTTATATTGTGAAAAACATTTTTTTGTTTGCCAAGGCAATATGCGAATGGGCGTGAACAGGCCAGCCCCATCATGAATAATTAGGTGATTCTCACCTGAGAGACAAAGACACACATAATAGTGAGCCTTTCATTCAGGTGATTCAGACAAGAAAAAATTGAAAGGACAACACACACACACATATGTGTGTGTGTGTATGTGTATATATTTATATTTCACTTAAATGACAATTAATAGGTAGTCTTCATTGCAATTTAAGTGAAATTACTGAACTTATATATACAAGCTTGATAAAAATGATCATTCTAGAAGAAAATTTCAAATGGCACTTAGAGGATTTTGCATCTGAACTCTTCATATCTCATCTGAACTCTTCATACACTCTAACAGTCTAACTAAATGAACGTTCGTCTGTACGTCCGTTCACACACCCGAATCATATTTAAACACTCTTTTTGGTTATACAGATAACTAATGTTATCCTACTAATGTAAGGATGTGGATGTCACATGAGATTCTTGTTCCAATGAAAGCGAAAGTGAATTAACGCACAGCACGCGCGTCTGTGAATTCGTCTATTCCTTCCTATCAGACACGCATTTGATATTTCGGTCTTTGTGCAGTTTACAGATACAGACACTAACGCGATTAGAACAAATCACTTATAATAAATGACTTACTGCATCAGCTGAATCCGTGCTTCTCAAAATGAAACTGTATCTGAGGTAAGTTTTTCCTCAGGATCTCCTCACTGCACAGCAAGACGGTTTTGAAAAAAGGTTAGGACGAGGTTAGATCCGTAATAAACTGTATGTTTTTTTATCGATGTGGGCGTTTTCATGGCTTGTCTCAACATTAGTGTTTGAATAGCACGCGCTCTCAGTGGGCGGGGTCACATTAGCACCTCATTCGCTGTAATGAGGTGAAAGGGAAAATACTGACATCTCTCTCTTTTCATAGAGATTACATCAACTGAGAATAGTTGCTTTTTATATAAATGACTTCATTTAAAAGAAGAGAATCTCAGCTTCATAAAGAGAGATCTTTCGTGTCTCTGTGACAAGTATTTAATGAGTTACAGCTCTTTTTTCGGACGCGTTTCAGAAAGATTTTTGCGGAGACAGAGTGAGCTGAAAGCGCACGCTGTTTAAATTTATTTATTTTACAAAAACACAAGGTTTTGATATTAATAAGAGTGTACACAAAAAAGAAGACCCTCTATAGTTTATAGTCATGTATTGATTTTATTTATATGACCATTAATGATGGAGTATTTTAAGTCTATGGTGCAGCTATGTGTAAAGAACGACCAGAACGCGGGGGCGCGGCTATTGAGTCCCCAGGGGGTTAAATATGAATTCGGGTGTGTGAACGGACGTACGACGAACGTTCATTTAGTTAGACTGTTAGAGTGTATGAAGAGTTCAGATGAGATATGGAGAGTTCAGATGCAAAATCCTCGAAGTGCCATTTGAAATTTTCTTCTAGAATGATCATTTTTATCAAGCTTGTATGTGTAAGTTCAGTAACTTGGATATGTAAGTTCACTGGACTCCTGAACACATTATATCATACCAGGAGTCCTTACCTTAACACAGGATTACCAAGGTACACCGGGAAGCATATCCCGGGAGGAACATGCTACCAATGCCTACCGAAGGAGGACTTACGAGTACACATGTGGCCGCATAGGGACTACACATGGAGAAACTGGAGCGCCAACCGCAGGTGGCAAGAACTTAGCTCCAGGGGTGGCAGATGGCTTGCCAAGGGAAGACACATGCTCAGGGAGGCTTACAGTGGATAATACACATGAGACAGTTACCGTAGGGAACCGTGCACATGGATGCACCTAGCCGGCACCATAGCAAGCGCAGTGGTGCCCGCATCATGAGTGCTGGAGGACTCAGGGCTTCAACGGAAGACTCAACTGAGGAATATCGCACTTATCCAGTCGGAGAGTGGAATGGCGAGCAAGCGAAGACACTTAAGCGGGTCCAGTACTGGCGGAAGCGAGTACGTGAGAGGACACCGGCTCAATTCGCAGATTATAGAATCTAGCGAAGGTGTTAGGTGTCGCCCAGCCTGCAGCTCTGCAGATGTCTGTTAGCGAGGCGCCATGCGCTAGAGCCCAAGAGGAAGCCACACTCCTAGTGGAGTGGGCCGTCACACCAAGGGGGCACGGTCGGCCTTGCTGCTGGTAAGACAAAACAATGGCGTCCACTATCCAGTGAGACAGCCGCTGCTTTGAGAGAGCCCTTCCCTTCTGGCTCCCCCCATGACAGACAAAGAGCTGTTCTGAGGTCCTGAAACACCGCGTTCTGTCAACGTAAGTGCGGAGTGCACGTACTGGACAGAGCAGTGCCAAGGCTGGGTCTGCCTCCTCCAGGGGCAGCGCTTGCAGGGTCACCACCTGATCCCGGAAGGGAGTGGTGGGAACCTTGGGCACATATCCCGGCCGGGGTCTCAAGATCACGTGAGAGTAAGCCGGCCCGAACTCCAGGCACGCTTCGTCAACGGAAAATGCCTGCAGGTCCCCTACCCTCTTGATGGAGGCCAATGCAACCAGGAGTGCCGTCTTCATAGACAGAAACTTTAACTCTACTGATTGTAAAGGCTCAAAGGGAGGCCTCTGCAGAGCACTTAGAACAACTGCGAGGTCCCAAGAGGGTACGAGGGGAGGGCGAGGCGGATTTAGTCGCCTCGCTCCCTCAGGAACCTGATGACCAGGTCGTGCTTGCCGATGGACTTACCTTCTACTGCAACATGAGAAGCGGCAATGGCCGCGACGTAAACCTTAAGGGTGGAGGGCGACAGCCTACGCTCCAACCCTTCCTGCAGGAACGACAGCACGACACTGATCGGGCATATCCGGGGTCTTCTCCGCGAGAAGAGCACCAGCTGACGAAGAGGTTCCACTTCAACGCATAGAGGCGTCTGGTAGATGACGCCCTAGCGGAAGTGATGGTTGCCGCCACCGCAGGTGGCAGCGAACTCAACCCTGCCTCGTCCCGTCCAGGAGCCACACGTGCAGCCTCCAGAGATCGGGACGAGGGTGCCATAGAGTGCCCCGTCTCTGAGTGAGTAAGTCTTGTCTCAGAGGAATAGGCCAAGGAGGTGCTGTCGCGAGGAGCATGAGTTCGGAGAACCACGTCTTGGTGGGCCAATAAGGGGCTACCAGCAAGACCTGCTCCTCGTCCTCCTTGATCTTGCACAACACCCGTGCAAGGAGGCTCACTGGGGGAAACGCATATTTGCGTGGGCCCCGCGGCCAGCTGTGCGCCAGTGCATCTGTGCCGAGCGTGCCCTCGGACAGGGAATAAAACTGGGCGCAGTGGGATGAGTCCCGGAGCGAACAGGTCTCATCTGTGCCTCCCCGAACTGGTCCCAGATGAGCTGGACCGTCTGGGGATGGAGTCTCCATTCGCCGGAGATAGGGCGGACCCGTGACAGCTCGTCGGCTGCCAGGTTCCGATCTCCTGGAATGTACACAGCACGAAGGGACCTCAGGTGCTTCTGACTCCATAGCAGGAGGTGGCGGGCGAGCTGCGACATCCGACGTGAGCGTAGACCACCTTGGTGGTTGATGTACGCCACTGTAGCGGTATTGTCTGAACGGACAAGTACGTGTTGACCCCTGAGCAGTGCTCGGAAGCGGTGCAGGGCCAGGCGTACTGCCAGCAGCTCGAGGCAATTGATGTGCATGAGGCGCTGGGGTCCTGTCCAGGAACCCGCGGCTGCATGCCCATTGCACATGGCACCCCAACCCGTGGTAGACGCATCTGTGGAGACAACAAGATGCCTGGAAACTCGCTGAAGCGGAACCCCAGTCCGTAAGAAGCTGAGGTTCGACCACGGGAAGAAGGTTCGGCGGCACGCTGGAGTCACTGGAACTCGGAGCGAGCCGCGATGCCATGCCCACCTCGGGACTCGATCGCGAAGCCACAGCTGAAGCGGTCTCATATGAAGCAACCGAGCGGCGTTGCCGGCTGCGGATGCCATATGCCCCAGGAGCCTCTGAAAGAGTTTCAGTGGGACCGCACTCTTGCCCTCGAACTGTCGAAGACAAGTCAGCAGTGAGTGTGCGCGCTCGCTCGTAAGCTGCGCGGACATGGCGACCGAGTCTATCTCCATGCCGAGAAAAGAGATCCTCTGCACGGGGCAAAGTTTGCTCTTCTCCCGGTTGACCCGAAGGCCCAGACGGGCTAGGTGCCGGAGCACCAGGTCTCTGTGTTCGCAAAGCCCCGATCTCGAGAGTGTGCTAGGAGTAGCCAATCGTCGAGGTAATTCAGGATGCGAACCCCGTGTTCGCGAAGGGGAACAAGAGCTGCCTCGACGATCTTCGTGAAGACGCGAGGGGACAGAGCTAACCCGAATGGGAGAACCGCGTATTGATATGCCTGGCCTTCGAAGGCAAACCGAAAGAAACTGTCTGTGTCGAGGCAAAATGGAGACATGAAAGTACGCGTCCTTCAGGTCGATCGCTGCAAACCAATCCTGTGGCCGGGACGCATTCGAAAATGCGTTTGGCCGTAAGCATCTTGAACGGCATCCGATGAAGAGTGCGGTTCAAGACGTGCAGATCCAGGATCGGTCGCAACCCACCGGTCTTCTTGGGGACGATGAAGTAAGGGCTGTAGAAGCCGGACCTTATCTCGGCAGGAGGGACCGTCTCGACTGCACCCTTCGCCAGCAGGGTCGCAATCTCCGCTCTCATGACCGGGGCATTGCCACCGACCAAGGTCGAGCGAACTCCCCTGAAACGGGGGAGGAGACCGTGCGAACTGAATCGCATAGCCGAATCTGATCGTTCTGATGACCCAGCGGGACAGGCCGGGTAGCTCAACTCGGGGGGAATGAATGGTATTGGGGTTGGCTGTGGCCTTGCGGCGGCAGCTCTACCCAAAAACCATTCGTCCATCCGCGAGTGATCAGGATGTCCATCCGCCCTGTGATGCTGTGATCGACATCACATCCTCCTCTGGAGCGCCGAGCGAAGCAGAGGGTGCCTGCGAAGAGGCAGACGTCTGCCACGCCCCAGCGCTCGCTGGCTGCAACACTGTTGCGGTGGGTGTGGCCCGAGGAACTAGCGTCGGGGTATCATGCCACACTGTCACCGACAGATCACCCTGGCCGCGACCAAAGAGCTTCCCCGGTTAGAGGAAGCAGATCGGGTAGCGGAGGCGGGGACTCTCACAGTAAGGTCATTGAGTCTCGATCTCAGTGCTGAGATGGTCATATTCCCACAAAAGGAACATGACTCATCCACGAGGGCTGCTTTTGCATGACGAAGACCCAGACATACAAAGCAGCGATCGTGACCATCAGAAGAGGAGAGGAAATCGACCACATCCAGAAGAACACGGGCGAACCATCTTTAAAAAGACGTGCCACGTGCAGCTCTTTTAGGAGAGGAGGAAATTCACTCTTACAGCGCTGAGGCGACCAGGGAGAAGCGCAAAGTCTGGCAGACCACTGCACAGATCGCAGGCAATGCAGAGTCTCGCTGGGTACCGCCGTCACACCAACGCTGGAGAGGACGCTCGTCTCGAAGAGGCTTAGACAGTGATAAATGGCTTGTGGAGTGAAGAATGCTCTTGGCTCCGAAGCGAAAACATACTGCGGTTGCGTTCACTTCCTCCTTTTATACCCACAGGGTGGGGCGGAGTACGCTATGCAAATTCCGCAGCCCCAAGGCATTCGCATGCCATTGGCTCGTTGTTAAATACTCGAAGAGGATTGGCTTTCTATGCGAAACCCCATTCTCCGTCACTTCTGACGTAACTCGAAGTGAGACTACGAAAGGGAACTGAATGTTATCCTAGTAATGTAAGGATGTGGATGTCACATGAGATTCTTGTTCCAATGAAAGCGAAAGTGGACTACGCACAGCCGCGCGCGCTGTCTGTGAATTCGTCTGATTCCTTCCTATCAGACACGCATTTGATATTTCGGTCTTTGTGCAGTTTACAGATACAGACACTGAAACCGCTCGATGACAACAAATCACTTATAATAAATGACTTACTGCATCAGCTGAATCCATTTCTCAAAATGAAACTGTATCTGAGGTAAGTTTTTCCTCAGGATCTCCTCACTGCACAGCAAGACGGTTTTGAAAAAGGTTAGGACGAGGTTAGATCCGTAATAAACTGTATGTTTTTTATCGATGTGGGCGTTTTCATGGCTTGTCTCAACATTAGTGTTTGAATAGCACGCGCTCCAGTGGGCCGGGTCACATTAGCACCTCATTCCAGTAGCACGAAGCTGCAGACTCGGAGACCTGCATCTACAGTCCCCCTGCACCCAGAGTCCCGCATTCTCAGACCCCTCGTTTTCGAGACAGCGCCTCCTATCAAACTGTATCGGATAAACATGTGAAGAACATGTGAAGAACTTAAGCCAAAACGTGAGTAGGCTATCTTCAATTTTATTTAGCGAATCGTCAGTAGCCTACTCGTTTGATTTACTTTTTAATAAAACTAATTTAGCTCAACGATACAACATATGAATAGTCCGTTTAATATTTGTAAAGATAGTTTGTAACAAGATTTGAGCCGTGTTTTTTTGCCCTCTTCCCCCTGAAAATATTTTGATAGCTATAGCTGTAGGCTATTCCAGGGTAGCCTACACCATACATTGATGGAGTTGCCCCTACCGAACCCAGCAACATATCATTTTATGATTATGCAAAGCGACTTATAAATGAGTTTTTTTAATGCAACTGAAGACGAAAAGTAAAGTCACGAACAAATTTTTTCTTTAGGCCTACAGCAAGATGATGTTTAGGTGATCATTAAATAAAGTACAGAATTGTTTTATTATTGGAGTTTTGTCTATTCTGATTTGTTTTGCTTCACATTCAAAATATCAAAAAACAGATTTTGTAATGTTAGCATGGTAATGTTAATTAGACCATTATAGGTTGAAATGAAAGAAAAATTGGAATTTGAATTAAAAAAACAAACATTGTAGCAATCTAATATCACATACTATTTTTCAGAAGATAGTTCAATCTGTAATTGTATCCCTTCCATCAGTAACAATGAGTTTTTTTTGGCACATGCATTAAGCAGAGAACGCAAATATTTATTGGATCATTTATTTGGAGACTGTAATATTGCATATTGTTTTTAATTGCATTTGGATAAGCGTGCGCTGTACTCTGTGTGCGGGTGTTATACGATCTTTCGAACAGCAGGAGGCGCTGTGTTCGAAAAACGAGGGGTCTGAGAATGCGGGACTCTCGGTGGGGGACTGTAGATGCAGGCTCCGAGTCTGCAGCTTCATAATATTGCCTCATTCGCTGTAATGAGGTGAAGGGGAAAATACTGACATCTCTCTCTTTTCATAAAGATTACATCAACTGAGAATATTTGCTTTTTATATAAATGACTTCATTTAAAGGAGAAAATCTCAGCTTCATAAGAGAGTATCTTCGTGTTCTCTGTGACAAGTATTTAATGAGTTACAGCTCTTTTTTCGGACGCGTTTCAGAAAGATTTTTGCGGAGACAGAGTGAGCTGAAAGCGCACCCTGTTTAAATGTATTTATTTTACAAAAACACAAGGTTTTGATATTAATAAGAGTGTACACAAAAAAAGAAGACCCTCTATAGTTTATAGTCATGTATTGATTTTATTTATATGACCATTAATGATGGAGTATTTTAAAGTCTATGGTGCAGCTATGTGAAGAATCACTTAAAACGCGGGGCGCGTTTTTGGTCCCCAGGGGGTTAATATATATATATAACAATACAAAATATATGGGTATGGTTTTACAGCTAAATTCAGCATATTGACACAAAATGATAACTGCAAATCCACCTTCCGCTGACTGGAGTCCAGTTGTTTCTGTGAATTGCAGTGATCCATTTGCTCCTCTTTCTATCGCAGTTGTAAAAATATACTTCCAATTTTTTGTCAAATCTAGTTGTACAGTCAATCGCAAAGCTCTTTCCCACTTTATATGTGTTGTGTTTGTTTTTCGCGCATTCACGCTGAACACATATACAGCCCATGTATACAGCCGCTAGTCTTTTTGCCACTCACTGTGAGAAACTGCAGCACTCCGGCCGGAAGGTGACGTCACGCGCATTCCCTCTATTAAGAGCTCACTGGGCCCCGGGGCTATGAGTTACTGCAGGGCCCCCCACCACTTTAGGTCACCAACTACATGAGCTAAATGTCATATTATTATACAAGTCATTTTATCCATCTATGATATACTTCACAGTTAAGTTATATTACTTTTAACACAATTTTTTATCATATCAAAATGTATTGCCACTAAAATTTCAAAATTATTGTGACCAATTTCAATATCACAAAAAATTAATAGTAGCTTAAGAAAATAATCTCAAGCTTACTGATGACAAGAGTCACAAATTAAAATAGAACAAAGGCACAATAAATCGACCTACTTGAAAAACTTAAAGCACTGAATAATATTATATTATATAAAGTAATCAGATATACAATACATGGTTTTCACTATAAATTCAACATTCATTCTTGTTAATTTTGCAAAAGTAATTCAGTCAAATGCAGTAAATTACTTTCTTTCTGATGTTTGATTTACATTATTGACACAAGAAGACAGCAGCTTTATTAGCAGCGTCTGTCACGTAGACCTCTGAGTCGGAATTCAAGTGCGCTGTGCAAAACCGTCTCAAGTTCACCATGGTCTCAAAACGAGCATTTACAAAATGAATTCTCTCCCGCTGCTCACTGTGCCTGAGCAGTTTGAAATAATATTGTATCCAAACCAAAATGTTTAAAAACGCGTTTAAGTGATAAACTTACATCATGATGGCGCAGCAAAATTTAAATATTTCTACCGGATATATTATCACCAGCCCTTTAGGCAAATATAGAGTTTAATGAAACACAAAAAGCAAAATCATACAACCATCAAGTTAATATTCAAACTTACCGAAAGTTTGTGGGGTCGATGATGACGCTGTGTTTTAAGAATAGACTAGATTAGAATGAAGTGAAGAGTAAAGGCGATTTATTGGTTGATGTATATTCTAATAAGGCGCAGGCAGCCATCTATAGGCCTACGTGCAGCAGCAGGTCGATTGTTCACAAGTTAAATATAGAATAAATGTATTTGTCATATAAAATTAAAACCTGACGTTTCAATTTACCATGTCCTGCTGCCCACGGGGGTTTGATTGACAGGTGGCCTGGCCAATCATAACGCCAATACGCAACTTTGTCCAATAACAAAGCTGTCAGTAGATTAACGTCGGTGGACTTGAACTTGAAAACGGTATTGTTTAAATGACTCATGTAAAGCCCGAACTCGATTGGTCCAAATGCGGCGTCCAATCAGCGGGAGAAGGTTAATCTGCGTATTTCTTGCCTTTCCTTCACGCAACACAACAAGATTAAATACAATATATTTTCTTACATTTATTGACTCGTTTATTCATCTGACTCCATAAAATGAATATGCTTTAATGATATCCGTGTATCATTAAACGTTAGTGAATGTTTGGTTATTCAATTCGACACTGATTTTTAGTTTATCCGTAGTCAGGAAACAATATCGCTCCGCAGTACTTCCTCGAAGCCCGCGCGACACACCCCCGTCAGTTCCAAATAACCAAGTTAGAGGTAATTTGACTTAATATCTAAGATCTGCCGTATTCACACGTACAATCAGAGATATCTTTACAAGTCCCCTTGAATGCCTTCGCTAGAACTTAAATCAATGTATTACGATGGTAGGGACGAAATGACCACCATGAAAGAAAACAGTTTATCAACCCAACGTCTCTTAAATGGCTTCAGGTCAAAACCCGCGGTCTGAGAACCACGCACGTTTATCCAAAGTAATTATTAACTTAAAACAGTGAATATGGACACACCCAAAACTAGGTTGATTAAACAGCACTTGCTGATTCTAGTCGGAAATAACTTGTCCCCTCATTCAAGTACACTTAAAAATGGTATCGGATATTAGCCGTCGCCAATCTGACGCGAAAGATGTGGAAATATTCGAATCCAATGATCTAGGAAAAAACAATCTCTCAGAGTCACTCGGAATAAAATCAAACGTTAACAATTTATTGAACAGGTAATGAAGCAATAATTCAAATTCAATTCAAAAGGATAAAAACGATCAGTTAAGCATTATATAGCAAAGATTCTGAAATCACAGAATTTGTAGAAAATATTACCTGTCAATAGAATTACACACAGCGGTTGTGCGGGCAGTCAAACTACAGACTCCCGAACCGTTCTGCTTCTTTTCCTTATAAACCCAGATAATCCAATTATCACCAAAGGGTGAGGTCTGTTTTAACAATTAGCTTTTGTTTTGAGTTCAGGAGCTCACAGTGTGATGCCTGCCTGATTTTATCTATAGAAGGTAGTCTGAATGGAGCTGTTAAGGGTACACATCACCTTCCATGTTTCATAACTTCTTTTAGCTTTTCATCACAAAAGGGAGAATGAGACCATCTTACCAGGCGCACTGTGACATTTCAAAAAACACCAAACATGTATAGTTACATTTTTTACACACATTACATTGTATAAGTTTTTAGTGTATTTCAGGTGAGGGGGAGAAGGGGGTTGTGGGGGAGATAGTGTGTGTGAAGTGTAAATTTGCTCTGTGTGTTATCTCCAAAGATCCTGTGATCTACTGTGTTCAAAGGGCAGTTATACATTCGAGAGACAGTTCAGGGGTCGATTCCCGTGGAAACCTTTTTCCACATTGAGGTCAACCAGACATCCTGGCACCAGCCTTACAGATCCCTCTTCTGGCACCGTGGGCCACTCACAGGGTTTCCTGCGGTGTCACTTCAGTCTTTGTAAGGTGGGCAGCTTCAATGGGCTGAGAGTTAAGACAGTGTTGGTGGATGCTTTTACCGACCCTGATGAGGTGTCGGAAGTAGCAACATTGGAGTAATGTGAAGGAGAAGATGAGTGCGCTTCCAACCGCACACCCTCGAAGTACCCAGTCCCACCAGGTGTATGCAGTCTGTGCTGATCTGGTGGATGAGCTTGACAGAATCTGTGCAGTCTTTTGCGCCAAGTTCGTCTCCACTTGCGCCTGAGAGAGATGGTACTCGGTTTGGAGGATAATGTTCTGTACCAACTCCATCGTGTCGACCAAAGCTTGTGTTCCGTGTTCATAAAAAGTGTCGTCCCACCATGGGGAGACCTCTACGTCCGTTGGCATCCTTCCGAGGATGTCGATCTGGCCCATAGAAAAGTCCTCTGTCACCTCCAAGCAGAAGGAGTGATTAGCAGGACAGGTCAGTCCCCCATACGTGAACGAATTCATCTCATTGATGACGCACCACTGCGTATGAGACACCTGAACAGCATTTGAATGGCCATGCAACGATTCAACATTTATGAGTTTGCTATCATTGGAAGAAAAAGGCTGTAGTGTGTTACATGTACAGATAACATAATTGTGAGTTTCATGACAACAGGTGCGACTGGTAAATAAGGTCTCAGTACCCTTCAAAGTCATATATCCAGTGAGGTGATCCCATTTAATTACCTGATCTTTGACTACCATGCCAATGGACCGAATAGTGGTGGAATTTTGATAAACTTGATCTGGGTGGATTAAAGGAAAAGTAGCAAAAAATCCAATACAACCAATACATTCATTTCCAGTGTACATCATAATAGTAGATAAAAGTTCTGAATACTTGACATTTTTCATTTTTTCTGAAGAGAACCATCTATGTAAATCTAAAACCTCAATTAAATCATTCAAAACATGTCTCGGTGTCTTGTGAAGACGAAGATCTAAAATTTCTTGTCTTGTGGCAGTGAACAAATCTTGTGCATATGATCTGCAGGCTAAGTCACGTTCGATGGTACGGGTCTGATTGAACAGCGTATGGCTGACCGTTAGAAGCGCCTGCGCCTCGGAACGAACCGCTTTGATAATGTTATCATTGCTATTTGTGATGTGTTGAAAACCAGTGGCCATCTGATCTGTCAACCATGTGGAGAATTGGGACTGTTTTGTTATTTTATAGGTGTTGGCCGCTGAATTGATCTGACCCGAACAAGCCGGCTATACTGCTGAGCAGGTCTCGTTTTGAGCGAGTAGGTGGAATTTGGACGGCAAGTCTGTCTTTATAATCAGAAATTAAATCATCGATTCGTGACTGTAGCCATGCATATGACTCATCATTAATATTGCAATGTTTTGTGTAAGCAGAAAGTATGTTGGAAATATTGTAAGTTACATGTGTCATTACCAAATTCACATCATGTAGCAAAGTTTTGTTGATGTTTCCTCTAATCAGACCACCAGGGGGAATTGGGTGTAGTTCTGGACAAATTTTTGGTTTAGTGTACCCGCAGGTGGTCAAATTAAAACAATATGTAGCATTCCAAGAACAGTTGTGTGGATTGGTGAAATTGTCAATGCTCTGTGTGCATTCTCCAACACAATATGTTCCTTCTTTTCGATTGGTCCACACAAAAGTTTTTGGTTTTGGCTCGTTAGGTGTGTATGATGTGAGATCATACACAAACTCTTTGAATCTTATGTGTGTGTCATTATTTGTTTCAGTGTGTGTGCACCTATATGTTGCAGGTTCCAAATGTTTAACATAATAACACACTTTTGGGTCTATGCCATTATTGTTGTTTTCGTGTAGAGTGTACATGCTGCCAATTGTGTCACCTGGATCTATTTTAAGTTGATACCAGGCAGTGAGATTGTGCATGAATTTTGGTGCTCTAGTGTATCCTGAAATGTTTCTGGTAGGTGGGTGGGTGCTACCTGTACTACAGCAGATTTTCGGTGTGCAATTTGGATCCGGGATTATACCGGGAGGCCATGTAGCTGTCTCTTTTGGTGCAACTGTGATTTTTGGTGTGAAAGGCCCCTTTGAATATTTCCACACCCACCTCCCACATTTCAGGTTGTGTGAGAGTGAAACCCTTTGGCCCAGTCTGATGCACGTGGGCCCGGACACTTTCCTTTCATCCGGCCTCCATGGGGTCGCTGCAGTCGACCTGGAAGACAGGAAGAAACGTTAGTGACAGATATTCATTTATTTTGTGTACCTTTAAATGACTTGCACTGAGACATGTGATACCATCGCAGTTTCCCTTTTATGGTTGTAGCCACACAGCTGTTGCATACAGCCTTAATTTCATATGGGCCATGCCACCTGGGCGTGAAAGCACCTTGCTTCACAAAAACACGTATCATTATCATGTCTCCCTCTGAGAATTTCACCTCAAAGTCTGGGTTGAATTGTGCATCATTTGTCAGGTCTGACTGCTGCTGTCTCAGAGCAGCGTGTGCATGTAGCACTTCCAGCCTCTCTCGTAGTTGCTTTAACACAGATTGTTGAGTTGCAATCACGAGAGGCCCCAGGTCTGCTGGGTAATTTCTGGGTCAATAGGCAGTTTCATGACCCTTCCAGTCATGAGTTCGAATGGACTGATACCTGTGGCTTTTGAAGGAGTTGCCCGCAGTATGGTTAGGACTGTGGGTAAGGCATCAATCCATTGGTTTTTGTGTTGTGCAACCTGTTTTGAGATGCTTTCTTTTATGGTCCTGTTAACACGTTCCACCATACCTGAGCTCTGTGGCCTGTACGGAACGTGAAATCTTTGTTTGATGTTCAGCATCTGGCATATGTTTTTCATTACCTGACCTGTGAAGTGTGTGCCCTGGTCAGATTCAATTTGGATTGGTGCTCCCCAGAGTGGGAGAATTTGGTTCGCTACCACACGTGCCACTGTGTTTGCACTGTTATTGCGAGTAGGAATTGCTTCAACCCATTTGGAAAATTTGTCAATTATTACAAGGCAATAACGATACCCCCCTTTGGCACTGGGTAGTGGACCTATAAAATCCAACTGGAGTGACTCCCAAGGTCCTTTTGGTGGCTCTGGTCTACACAGCTTTGTACGGCCAGGCTTACCTTGGTTGATGGTGGCACATACGACGCATGTGTCACACCACCTTTGAATGTCTGATGCCATCTGTGGCCACCAGAAGTTCTTTTGTATCAGCTGTTGTGTTTTGGGAGCTGATACATGTGCATATTCATGGTACAACTTTATCACTGGTTTCTGGAGGGCTTCTGGAACGATGTATTTACCGTCTCTTAGAATCATGCCTTCAGTGACCTTGACTAGTTGGTCCTGCTGCAGGTGCGGTGTCAGCTCTCCATCAGAACTCCATAGTTCTTGTTGATACTGTTTCAAGTCAATAGGAGCAGTCTGAATCGCACTCACACCAGGAACAATCAATCTGTCAAGCTGCCACATATCTCCCTTCTGAGCTGCTAATTTTGCTAATTGATCTGCAATGTTGTTGTTTTTCTCGTGTTCGTCTGGATTCTTGTTAATGTGCGCGCGCACTTTGACAACGGAGAGTGTGGAATCGCGTGTTTTGATCTCCTGCCAAATCGAAGTTATGATGTTGAAATGTTTTATTTGCGTTCTGGCAGACGTGAGGAATTTTCTCAACTGCCACTGAGCCATTCTGTCGTTAACTGTTGTGATGTCACGTGCCTGTATGTCTGCTAGCCATCTTGCTAACCTTTGCGACGACACACCTTTTATTCGACCCTGCAACAACATTTGTACTGGCGTGTGCACTGTATGCACAACAATAGGTCTGAAAACCTATTATCAGTTCAGTTGCTGTCAGCATCCAGTGAACTGCCAGCACGTGCTGAGTGCATGGGTCAAATCCCTGTTCGATCGTGGGAACTTTCTTCGGCTGCAATATGCGAATCTGGATGCAATTTTCCCCCATGATCCTGAGCTACAACGCCGCTTAGAGTGTTTTCATTTGCATCCACCTGTAAGTGGAAGGCTCTTTTCGGGGTTGGGCAGACCGAGGGCGGGGGCACAGCACTATTTCTCTTTTAGATTTGTAAAGGCTTTTTCGTGTTCCTCTGACCATTCAAGGACATCAGAAGGCTTTGATTTTCCTTTTAAGAGAGAATATAATGACGTGACGACGTTTGCAAAATCTGGAATGAAGTCTCTTAGGTAGTTAGCTGTTCCTAGCACTTTCTGTAGGGAGTTTAGCGTGTGTGGTCGGGGAAGTTCAGCAATGCATTTTCGCCTATCGTCTGTTAGCGCTCGGTGGCTTTGCGTAATCGTGTAACCCAGGTACTGGACCTCGTTCTGTGCGATTTGCGCTTTTTCTTTGTTTAATTTAAAACCAGCTTTACCGAGTGTTAACAGTACTTCGTCGACGAGTATCAAATGATCATCAACTGATCCCTCGGTCGCGAGTAAGTATGATCGTCAACATAATGGATCACGTTTCCGGTCCCTGTCAGTGGATTAAGCGTGTCTTCTAATGCTCTGTGAAAAATCGCAGGACTATTATGGAGGCCCTGTGGCATTCGCTCCCAAGTGTACTGGATTTGATTCACAGTGAAGGCCAATTTCCACTGATCAGCGCGTCTGATTGGGATGGACCAGAAACCATTCTTTACGTCGAGCACTGTAAACCAGGACGCTTGTGTTAAAATCTGAGATAACAATGTCGATGGATTTGCCACTATAGGTGTCGCCTTGGGCAAAACTTTGTTGAGACGCTGATAATCAATACAAAGACGCCATTTACCATTCGGTTTTGGTACTGGTAAACACGGAGAATTTGTGGTCGAACTACATCGCGGACTATTCCCCTGGTTTCAAGTTGTTGTACAATTTCATGAACAGCTGACTCTGCCTCTGGTTTGATGCGGTATTGTTTTTGTGGGGGAGGGGGCTCCCCCTCAATGCACACAACAAAATCAATCAGGCCACAGTCATGTTCATGTGTGGCCCAAATGTGATCGTGTTTGTTTATCATTAATTGAATGGGATCAGTGGTGGACATGGACATAATGCTTTGTTTGTTCTTTTGTAGGCATTTTTTGACAGTTTTCTCTGTTCTCAATTCAATTTGCTTTTCAAAGCAGTGAATTACAAAGCCATACTTCCGCATAATGTCCATTCCCAGCACTGTCCCTTCACTGTTGTTTGGTAAATACCAGAGTGGTTCTTTCAATACTGCCACGCCTAAATCGAGTTCAATTGGCTGGGTTTTCGTCGCAATCATTAAAGTATCGCCGATGCCTTTTATCTGAATAGTTTCGTTAGTTAAAGGAAATGGAATGTCTGTACAGGAGCAAGATGCACCAGAATCAATAAGTATGCCCGCTAACCGGCCTCCTAAATTAGCTCTTATTTTAATTCGGTTTCCACTATTAATTATGCTCCCCACGGCGATGGAGGCCACGTCTCCCTATTGTTGATATTTTTCAGTCGTTCCGCTCGCGTGGTGGGTGTTGTGGGCGCCATTTTGACTTTGTTTTTGAAAATCAGCGATGAAATCGGCGAATTGTTTGTACAGATTAGCATCGTGTTTAGAGGGTTGTTTTTGGCAATGATTTCCCTGTTCTTTCTCTAAATCTTGAGCTTTTTTCATGCAGTCTCTCATGAGGTGGCCATACCTTTTGCAATAGTGGCATTGTGGTTTGCTTGGAGATCTTTGGTAAAATTTGTTCGGGCTTTTCCCTTCTGTTAACCATTGTGCGGAAGCAACGCTACGAGGTTTCAGATCTCCATCTATTTTCAATTCTTGATCCCCAGTCTGACTATCGCTCTGAACGTGTTTTCAGCCGGTATCGACGCCATTTGATAAAGCCTTTTGAATTGGGGTGCCAGCATTGTTCTTCACAATTTGTAATAACGCTTCATGGTTGCGGTCTACATCCTCTAGGCCCGAGTGCTCTCTGTATGTCACCCATAACCGTTCAGCGTACGTTTCAAATGGCTCATTGTTCGCTTGTTTGATTTCTAATATTTTGCTCCAATCTGCATGTGTCGGTCCCCTCAGGTCTAATAACGCCTGTTTTAGACGCTCGTAAATCGCATCGTCGGTTTCGTGATTTCTTCGGTTCATTATATTGCCAGATTTCATGTCTTCAGTTAGTTTTGGCTTGAGTTCCTCAGTGATAGTGAGGAGAGCTATTTGCCATACATCTCTAGATTCTAATTTGTATACCGTGGCCTGTAACATCAATGCTTCCCAGTAGGGTTGAAACGGCCCTTTTCTCGGGCATCATGCCCACGACTTGTTTATGTCTAGAACATTCTTCGCATGTTAACGGGCGGCTGATTGTTGTGATTTCATCATCCGGCGTTCGTCATGGTTTTAAGCACAGCGACATGAACGGATTTCTTTGGCAAATCATGCGATTGTTTTCGAGTCTTTATTGGGCTTCGCAGGTTCGGCTCTTCAAACCCTTGGCTCACAAAAGCTCGTTTACGAGATTCTTTCTGTGGCCTGTATAACGCAGCATCATCATCATCACTCTCATTTTTAGCGTCTGAGTCAAAAGTTTCATCCAGTGCTGCTTGTTTAACAGCGGCTACCTGGAAAACCCGATTTATCGCAGCATTCTTCGAGAGCAGATATGTAACTACTGCCAGTTTGAAGTTTTCTTTGAAAATTATCAATTTTCGTGGCCATTTCTTCGCGCTGTCTCGCCCAACCTTGCTGTTCGTATGTGAACGCTTCGACTTGTTTTCTTAACTTTATTAGTTCGTCAGACCGCAGTCTTTCGATTTCTTTGATATTTGTTATTGTTCGTTCGTTCTCGGCTATGGTTTCAAGGTCGTTGCGACGAAGCAAATAAACAATTGCAGCAGGAATCTTTTTGAATTTTGCTTTTGATTTCAGCTTCGCGCCCTCAGCAGAATACCAGGATAAAATTTCGTTATTGTTCCAGCTTAATTGTAAACCCTTGTCGCTTAACCGAACAAGGAGTTTTTGCAATTGCACGCCTAGAATCTCCATAATCTCCGTATCTACACTGTTGTGCTTTCCCTGAAAAGACATGTTTCCCGTCTAATTCTTCTCCCCACCGGGTTTTTCGGTTCCGGTCTAACAAAGGGTATTCCGACCCGTACTAAAAATGTGTCTATATGTGGTGTATAGATAATTTTTCCCTCAACACTTAAAAGTAAAAAGATTAACTTACCACAACAGCTGGAGATAGGTGAGAAGGAGTTCAAACCTCATGTCCTGGGCAAGCAAGGTTCAAGTTGAATGTCGCGTTAGGAAGGCGTTTCTCGTCTGGGTTACGAGATCACGGAGCCAGGTCACCACTTGTAAAGCCCGACTCGATTGGTCCAAATGCGGCGTCCAATCAGCGGGAGAAGGTTAATCTGCGTATTTCTTGCCTTTCCTTCACGCAACACAACAAGATTAAATACAATATATTTTCTTACATTTATTGACTCGTTTATTCATCTGACTCCATAAAATGAATATGCTTTAATGATATCCGTGTATCATTAAACGTTAGTGAATGTTTGGTTATTCAATTCGACACTGATTTTTAGTTTATCCGTAGTCAGGAAACAATATCGCTCCGCAGTACTTCCTCGAAGCCCGCGCGACACACCCCCGTCAGTTCCAAATAACCAAGTTAGAGGTAATTTGACTTAATATCTAAGATCTGCCGTATTCACACGTACAATCAGAGATATCTTTACAAGTCCCCTTGAATGCCTTCGCTAGAACTTAAATCAATGTATTACGATGGTAGGGACGAAATGACCACCATGAAAGAAAACAGTTTATCAACCCAACGTCTCTTAAATGGCTTCAGGTCAAAACCCGCGGTCTGAGAACCACGCACGTTTATCCAAAGTAATTATTAACTTAAAACAGTGAATATGGACACACCCAAAACTAGGTTGATTAAACAGCACTTGCTGATTCTAGTCGGAAATAACTTGTCCCCTCATTCAAGTACACTTAAAATGGTATCGGATATTAGCCGTCGCCAATCTGACGCGAAAGATGTGGAAATATTCGAATCCAATGATCTAGGAAAAAACAATCTCTCAGAGTCACTCGGAATAAAATCAAACGTTAACAATTTATTGAACAGGTAATGAAGCAATAATTCAAATTCAATTCAAAAGGATAAAAACGATCAGTTAAGCATTATATAGCAAAGATTCTGAAATCACAGAATTTGTAGAAAATATTACCTGTCAATAGAATTACACACAGCGGTTGTGCGGGCAGTCAAACTACAGACTCCCGAACCGTTCTGCTTCTTTTCCTTATAAACCCAGATAATCCAATTATCACCAAAGGGTGAGGTCTGTTTTAACAATTAGCTTTTGTTTTGAGTTCAGGAGCTCACAGTGTGATGCCTGCCTGATTTTATCTATAGAAGGTAGTCTGAATGGAGCTGTTAAGGGACACATCACCTTCCTCATGTTTCATAACTTCTTTTAGCTTTTCATCACAAAAGGGAGAATGAGACCATCTTACCAGGCGCACTGTGACATTTCAAAAAACACCAAACATGTATAGTTACATTTTTTACACACATTACATTGTATAAGTTTTTAGTGTATTTCAGGTGAGGAGGAGAAGGGGGTTGTGGGGGAGATAGTGTGTGTGAAGTGTAAATTTGCTCTGTGTGTTATCTCCAAAGATCCTGTGATCTACTGTGTTCAAAGGGCAGTTATACATTCGAGAGACAGTTCAGGGGTCGATTCCCGTGGGAACCTTTTTCCACATTGAGGTCAACCAGACATCCTGGCACCAGC
>JAQIUQ010001949.1:0-19601 GCA_030378365.1 Hybognathus amarus | reverse complement strand
ATGTACTTCGTTCAGTTACGTATTGCTGGCTATTGATATATAGTTGTTGTAGTTTGTTTGAATCGAATGCGAATCAAATGAAATGACGACCTAAACATGTTTTTGTGACATTCGCCAGTTACTGTATTAGACCAAAGGGTATAACCCATGATTTAAATACCAGTCACGCGCTTCACGCTTGTCCTAGAAAACTCCATTAACCATCATGCAACGCCGGTGTAGCGTCATGTCATAGTTTCATCAGGAAGCGGAACCATAAAAGTTGTTTCCCCCTCGCCTTTGTTGTGTTAAACCCTCCGTTTCTCTCATCTGAGCTCGGCTGTTAAGGTATCAACCTACCTTCATTAAAACAAACGATCAGTTTAAGGTTTCAGAAAAGACAGTCTGACGCATGAGATCGGTTTTGTTTGCTCGCAGTCCAGTAATGCTGTTTTGACTGAGGTGTAGGTTTAGAAAATCCATCTTATTGCTCTGATTATATTGACTGTTTAGCAAGTAGTGTCTTAATTGTATTGATGATTAGATGATTTGATTTTATGACAAAGCTGTGACGGGGGCTTAAATGCATTATGTTTCACAATAATCCTAATTTGCCTGTATCTGTAGCGATCATGTGAATCACTGTGTTATGGCAGTACTGTTTTGAATAGGCAGATGGCAGCAATGATTCAGGATATTGATAAATTCACTCTGGCTATCCGTCTCTGGATTTATCTACGGACTCTTTTCTTCACAGAAAGCCCAGCACCATCACAACTATGAATCTTGAACGGATTCCCAATGAAGAGAAGCTTCAGCTCTGCAGGAGATACTACCTAGGTAAGCTGTGACACAATGGTATATCATGATACTTCAATGTTTTGTGTAGTGCACAAGTGTTGTTGTTTTCAATGTGCTCATTTTTTCCTCAGGTGGTTTTACATTCCTCCCTTTCTCTGGCTGGTTAATGTGATGTGGTTTTTCAAAGAGGCCTTTTTAAAACCTGCGTATACAGAACAACCACAGCTCAAATCTTGTGAGTATATTGAGTCACACTAAACTTTTCACAAAACTTGCGTTTTACCACATTGCTGTGGGTGACAATCTTCCTTACAACTCTTCCCACAATCTGTTTTAAAATGTCTCTTTAAAAAAAGTCTAAGGAGGGAGTCTCAGTTGCCATTTGATTTGGAAAAAGAAACCTCCAGAGGATGTTCACATTGCAGATGCCGTTCCCTCGCTGGCATTCTTGAGCCGAGTTTGTGTAAAACTCAGAGTGTGTTTATATGCAAGCCTCGTGATACTTTTAAGGGCATATTTTGAGTCCAGGAAATACTTTAAGGAGTTACTTGTGTTCATCAATCACTTGTATTAAATATAATGCTATATTTAAGCAATACGGTTTAGAAATCATGCTGTATTGTGAATATTGTTCTCCATTATGGTGATCAGTGTTACTTTTAAACAACTGCTACTATATAGTGAATTTATTAACTGATAAAATGGATAAAAGCGTCTGCCAAATGCATGGACATAAATAGCACACTATTTCATTAAAAGATTATTTTTTAAGCCAGCTGAGTTGCCCTTTATAGATGGTTAGATGTACTACACAAGGGAAAAGGTGAATTGCATTTTATATAGATAGATCGATAGATCACACTACATGCATATGAAAGTCCATGATGTTTAATTTAATTGCTTAGTTTTATGGTTAAAGCGGTGCAGTTTTAATTGTGAGGAGCAAAATATATAATGCGATGCAAATTACATGATGATTGAGAAAATAAATAAATACATTTTTGGTATGTTTTAGTTTACCTCAAGGCAACACATTCTCATCCTAATTCGGCATATAACTGACGTTTGGGACGTTTTTGACCATTCGTCAATATACAACGTTTTAGGGCCCCCTTAAACGTCGGTAGATGACAGATCACGGTCGTCATACAACTGACGCTGTACCTTTAACGTCAGTTAGGTGACAAGTTGGGTTTAGGGTTAGGTTTAGGTCTGGGGTAGAGTTAGGATCCCATAACGTCATCTATCGACGTTTAAGGGGGCCCTAAAAGTTGATATTGACTAACTGTTCAAAACGTCAGCTATATGACTGATTGTAGATTAGACTTGTTTCCAGTAGTTTCAATTTTAATATTTTTAAGTCAAACCGTTCTTGCCTGTCAGTCATACAATGGAGGTTTGTGGTCACCACCTCAAAGAGCATGCACAGTCCAAATTAAACATGATTAAATGACTCATAAATGTAAGTACACACTTGATGGCCTAAGACACGAAACGAGCGGGTTTTGAGAAACGAACAGTATTTCATATCGTCTTTACCTCTTGTAATCACAGGTCACGCCCAAGTGATCTATTGCGCGATGCGGCTGAATTAAAAAAAAATCTGGTTACATGTGGTAAAAACTATATAAATACTGTTCGTTTTCTCACACAAACCGCTTCGTTTCGTGTCTTAGGCCATCAATGTGTACTTACATTTATGAGCTCATTAAATCATGTTTAATTTGAACTTCTCTGTGCATGCTCTTTCAGGTGGACCATTAGACCTCCATTATATGACTGATACAAAGAATGGTTTGACCTAAAAATATCGAAATTGAAAATACTGTAGAAACAAAGACACCTACATCTTGGATGCCCTTGAGGTCAAGCTAAAACATATCAAAAAATAATTTCAAAGTGAACTATCCCTTTAAATACAGTTATCCACGAGTAATAGAGTTTGCTGTGCTGTCTGTGACGGACTGGTACTGGTGTATATGCATTTCAGTGTTTGACATCTAGGATGTAATGTATACTGCTTCCTCTCCCACCTTCACCAGATGTAAAGAAGTCCGCTATGGGGCTCTTACTGTGGGTGGCCGTGCTGAACGACGTGGATCACCATTTTCCAGCATTTCAGAGCACGGTGGGGTGAGGTGGGAGATTACCTCTCCTTCACTATTCCGCTCGGCACAGCCTGATCAGATGACGCTGCTTTAAAATACCTCTTCTCTTTTATTTTTTTTTTATTATTTTACTCCCATCGACACTGATGCTCCTTCTGCTAATTTGACCACTGTTGTCTCTGTTGTCCATTAATACAAATTGTGTTTTGCACCATTTCAAATAAAATCTGAAAATTTACTGCAGTTGTCACTGTCTTTATCATGTGAAATACAGCAATAAATGAAAATGAGCACTTTAAATAATTTAGAAAATAAAATTTAAGCTTGTAAGTTAAGAGGTAGAGTTTTACCTTTTTTTATCCAGCTGTGGGAGATTTTGTAGCCTGACTTCGCCATACTCACATTCCCGACCAAAAAATGTTGTGGGTGGAGTTCGGGCTGGCATCCAGGCTAGAGATTTTGGGCCTTAACAAGCAAAAAAAGAAGTTAAAATTTACTTACTTATGTGCATGCAGCATTTAGGATTCTCACTGTTAGAAACAATTTGTCAATTTCTACAATTTCTACCTTGCTTATGTTCAGGTGTGTGATTTGATAACGACTTGAAATCTTGATTTTAAATTTAAGAAACTACATGGAATATTTGTACTTTAAAAAAGCCACATGGTAAGAAATCAGTGATGAAAACCTTAAAGGAGTAGTTCACTTTTAAAAAAACTTTTGCTGATAATTTACTCACCCCCATGTCATCCAAGATATCCAAGTCTTTCTTTCTTCAGTCGAAAAGAAATTAAAGTTTTTGATGAAAACATTCCAGGATTTTTCTCCATATAATGGACGTCAATGGGAACCAAACGGTTCAAGGTTCCAAAACAGTTTCAGTGCAGACTACAAACTGTTCAAAGGGCTTTAAACGATTCCAGACGATGAATAAGGGTCTTATCCAGCGAAACGATCGCTCATAAAAAAACAACTTTTATAAGTATTATAAGCCATTCGAATCTTCTCCAGAGTCAACTCGTTCATTCGTTAGTTGAATGAATCAAATGACACGAAAAAAGATTTGTTCATTTTGATGAACGAGTTCGAACAGGAGAGTCACAAACATGCATCACAGAACAGAGCAAAGGTGAACATTTGAGCTTATAAACCTTAAAGTTTGTTATTTTTTTTAAATGAGCGAATCGTTTTCGCTTGATAAGACCCTTATTCAGTCGTTCTGGAATCATTTAAAGCCCTTTGAACAGTTTGTAGTTTGCACTGAAACTGTCTTTTAGACCTTGAACCGTTTGGCTTCCATTGAAGTCCACTATATGGAGAAAAAATCCTGGAATGTTTTCATCAAAAACCTTAATTTCTTTCTCAAACTGAAGAAAGAATAACATGGACGTCTTGGATGACATGGGGGTGACTAAATTATCAGCAAAAGTTTTTTTTTAAAGTGAACTACTCCTTTAAAAAGCGCAAAAATGCACACGTTTCTTTATACAACCAGATATATTTTAGTGCAACGTTGAAAAGGAAATCTACCTCCATTAATCAGCCACTCATTTTCCATTGTTTAGAGCGTGTGAGTGGAAAATGAAAGCATCAAATGGCCAAGAGGGTTCTAGCGAAATCCACATGAACGAATTCCCTTGTTCTCTTGCTTAGTAATCAACACAGCTTGCAATCATTTTAAACCCTCTGCATACCCAGACTCTGTAATATCGACGCATGAAGCCTCTGTCTCATTCTGTAACCCCTTACAGGCGCCTATTATGAATTCGATCCAACTTTTGAGTGCACACTAAGCCCCTCGTGGATCTTCTCGGGTGTCTGTTTCTAGTCGCCTATAGCCAGTGCACGGACAGAAAGTTCTGCTTCTGCTACCAGCGGATGGCAACAGCAGAAGGACATGTTACCCTCAGCCCCAATAACTTGCACTCCTGCCAGTACACTGGTCATGGGTTAAATCAAAGTACCCTTTCAAAGTCAAGTCACATTTATTTATATAGCGCTTTTTACAATACAGATTGTATCAAAGCAGCTTCACAGGCCACGTGTGGTCATTAGAGTTGATGAAGGTCCATGTGAAGAAGAAATGAGCTGTGAATTATTCTGTTGTTGGAGGTCAGCAATAGGACACCGTGTTTTCAGTGTGACATAATAATGTTAATATGATCCATCAGACTGGACAGAATGAAAACATGTCGAAATGTGTCGATTTCACTGCCTTTTTACTGAAAGACATCTCCTGCAATGTATCAGCCACAAATAGCTTTCCATTATTAGCTCAGGACTTTTTTAATAGATGTGTTTACGTTTTAGGATTTGTATTATGTAAGTGGCATTCAACGTGTTCACCTATGATAAACAGACTAATAGCAATATGGCATCATGCATTTCTTATTTGCCTCCCAACCACATTTCATTAACACTAAGACACTAACACTAAGAAAATGCCAATGATTGACAGGATGGCATGAGGGTGTGTCATTCGATATTGTAGAATAACTACAACTGCTTGAATCAGAAGTAACATCTATCTACATTATGATTTCAGGTTTTATTTAAAGGAGTAGTTCACTTTTGCTGATAATTTACTCACCCCCATGTCATCCAAGATGTCTTTTTCTTTCTTCAGTCGAAAATAAATTAAGGTTTTTGATGAAAACATTTCAGGATTTTCTCCATATAATGGACTTGAATGGGAACCAAACAGTTCAAGGTCCAAATGAGAGTTTCAGTGCAGCTTCAAAGGGCTTTAAAAATCGACACAGACGATGAATAAGGGTCTTATCTTAAACCCTTCGAGTCATGACTCCAAAAAAAGATTTGTTCATTTTGATGAACGAGGTCAAACAGGAGAGTCACGAACGCGCATCACAGAACAGAGACAAGGCGACCATTTGTCAGTTGGGAGATCCAAGCCTAATGCCGACGGCCTCTGATCGGCCAAAAGTACAGCTTCCACATGTCTGGCGACGAGGATGCCAAATCCTTCCCTGAAATTGGGAAAGCAGATCCTCTCTGACTGGAATCCTCCAGGGGGACGATTCCAGCAGAGGAATCAACTCCGAAAACCATGGCTGAGACGGCCAGAACGGGGCTACTAGAAGGAGGTGGACTCCGCTCTCCCTCACTCTGGCCAGGACCGCCTGGATCAGTTTGATGGGCGGGAAGGCATAAAGTTTCTGCATTGGCCAAGGGTGGGTGAATGCATCTATCCCCAACGGAGCTGGAGGATTTAGGGAGAACCAAAGCGGGCATTGGGATGACTCCTGCGAGGCAAAGAGGTCCACTTTTCCCGAACACCTTGGCTCTGACGGTTCAACATCCATTCCCCGACTGGAGTTTCTGCCTCAATAGGAAATCCGCTGCGAGGTTCAGAATCCCTGGGACATGGACCGCTCTCAGAGAAAGGAACCTGCTCTGAGACCATCAAGAGAAGATGACGCGCATGCCTGTCCAGGGTGCGAGATCGAGAACCTCCTTGCCGGTTTACATGGGAAACCACCGCCATGTTGTCCATCCTGACAATGACATGGTGACCCTTTAGAAAAGGGAGAATATGACGCAAAGCCAGGAAGACAGCTCTCAGCTCCAAGCAGTTTATGTGCCAAGCGAGGGTCTCGCCCGTCCAGACCCCACACGCTGGTCTGCCCTCGAAAACTGCTCCCCAGCCGGTTAGAGAGGCATCCGTCGCGATCATCTGGCGACGGAATACCGTCCTATGCTGACCCCTTTCCGAAGAAAAGAGGGTCCCACCAAATTGACAGGGCGCGAGAGCAACTGCCCGACACCCTCAACAGGCGAAAGGCTGGCCCAGAGGGCCGGATCCCTGAGAGCTTCATCCACCACAGGAAGGGCCTCATGTGGAGCAGACCCAGGGGTAGCACAGGGGAGGCTGCGGCCATTAAGCCCAGAAGCCTGCGGCAAGTGCCCACAGAAACACGATGGCCTAGCGAAAAACGGGCCAAACATGTCATCAAACTGCAAATCCGTGCAGGAGCCAAACGGGCCTGCATACGAACGGAATTCCATGTGCACACCCAAGAAAACTGTGTGCTGAGCTGGAGTAAGAACACTCTTCTCCACGTTTAACCTCAGACCGAGAGACTGAATATGGCGCAGAACAGTGTCCCTGTGGTGGGTAGCCAACTCCCTGGACTGGGCTAGAATGAGCCAGTCGTCCAGATAATTGAGAATATAATGGAGGTCCTGGAGCCGCAAGGGGGCCAGTGCTGCATCCACGCATTTCGTGAACGTTCTCAGCGCCAGGGCGAGGCCAAAGGGGAGGACCCTGTACTGGAACGCCCTTCCTCCAAAGGCGAATCTGAGGAACTTTCTGTGACGCCGCACAACCTGGATGTGAAAATAGGCATCCTTGAGGTCTATTGTCACGAACCAATCTTCTGCCCGAATCTGAGAAATGATGGTTTTCAACGTCAACATCTTGAATTTCCCCCTGAAAAGGGTGAAATTCAGTCGGCGGAGGTCTAGAGAATGGGACGCAGGCCGGCGCCTTCTCGGAACCGGGAAATAACGGCTGTAGAAGCCTTGTTCGGTTTCCTCCACAGGAACCTCCTCTATCGCACCTTTAAGAAGGAGGGAAGAGATTTCCTGCTGTAGCACAGAAGCCTGAGTGGCGCCGTCGACTACAGGAGGAAAAATCCCATTGAAAACAGGAGAGTGTAGCCTAACCGAACTGTGCGAAGAATCCACGGCAATACCCTTGTAAGTGCTCCCATTCTTTAAAGAAGTGTGAAAGAGGAAGAGGGGTGTTGCAATGCAGATGACATACCTGAATGAGGGTGTCGTGCTGAAGATCATGGAGTTGCGAGGTTGTCCGTGTAGGAGAGCACTTGGCGTCCTGTCACACGATGGGAGGTAACAATGCTGGGGTCTGGTGACCGGGCCTGCTGACGAGGCAGCTGGGGCGGACGGCTTGTCCGATCGCTTTAGCTGCACACGCTTGTGAGGTCGTTGACGGGGGAACGGGCGACCGCTGTCTCCCCAAACCGTGGGAGGTGGGGGTTCTCCTGGAAAGTTCTCCTGGAAGAGAACTCCGCTCTCTGAGAAAGACGTTCTCGAGGTCTTCGGGCAGGGGGAGGAGTGGGGGATTCCCTAACTCTCCTGGGCATGAACTGCTTAAAGCGGCTGATTGAGACTTGGAGGAACGGAATTTCTCGACCACTGTGTTGACCGCCTCTCTGAACAGCCCTGATTGAGAGATAGGGGCATCAAGGAGGAAAACCTTCTCCTTATCGCGGATTTCAGTGAAGTTGTGCCATAAGTGGCGTTCCGCAGCAACCGCCGCCAGCCATAGAGCGGCCCACCTCACATACAGTATGTTTGGTGGCCCTCAAGGCCAAATCCGTGGCCATACGAAGCTCTTTCACAGCCTAGCTCTCATCCATCTCTTTAAGGATATCGGCCTGGTTGGCCTTAAGGATGGCCATAGTGTGAAGGGTCATGCCTGCTTGGCTTGTAAGATTTTCTGATTTCCAGGTTCTACATGCTTTAGATGGAAGGAGAGGACATGCTTTCCAAGATGGCGCCGACGACGGAGCAAGATGGCTGGCCAAAGTATCCTCAATCGCTGGAATGGCGGAGTAGCCCTGTTTCACAGAACCCACAAGGTTGGTGAAATCAGCAGCTGCGGCATTAGTGAGACGCGCAGAGAAAGGATGCCTCCAGGATCTGGAAATCTCTTGATGCAGATCGTTGAAAACGGCAGTTTTCTCCGTTGGGGCCTAGAATTAGGGCCACTAAGAAACCTCTCGTCGAGTTTGGATGACTGAGATTTGCGGGGTCATCAGGCCAGTCGATCGCGAAGCTTCTCCGTAGCGCGCGAAAGCACTTCCACAAGCTCAGAGTAGGCCGTGGTAGGTCGCGCTTCCTGGCTGCTAGGCGGCGATAACGTCAGACAGAAGCAGGCCCGAAATCCTCGGAGTCGGAAGCCGCGGTAAAATGACATCCTCCAGCCCGAAAGAAACAGAGTCGTGTGCTTCCGGGCTGGGGCACAAATAATCGTGAGCGAACTCGACTGGCGTGTCAGTGAGCTCTGGAGATGGAGAGAGAGAAAGAGCGGGGCCCGTCTGCTCAATCTCCACATCCTCAAGCTCAACATCCGAACCCCAGGTCGCGGATCATCAAGAGGCCTCGGGAGCGCGACAGGGGAGACGAATTTAGGATCCTTCTCAAAAACCGTGAGCGGAGAGTTTTTAGGAGTAAATTATCACAGAATTTACATTTAGAAGATCCTAGAACGGCCTCGCGCGCATGTGAGAAACCCAAACACCTGATGCACTTACTGCGAGGGTCGTCGCTTGCGATGAAGCGAGCACATGGCGGAGAACAACGTCGATACTCCATTGCAGCTTCACTGCAAGAAAAACTAAGTTCCACTTATGCAGTCGGTGAAGTGCAAGTAGGAAAAATCCGTTTAAATCCGTTTATATATCCGTTTATGGGCTTTAGAAAGACCGAGACGAAGGACGATGTGATCGCTTCGTGAAGGCAGAGAAATCTGAGGGGAGGATGGCGGCACACGCGCGTATGATTATGCGCCGTGATTGCGTCAGGGTGGGGCCAGACTGCGCGAGCGCCATCAGCCAATGAATTGGCGTGATTCTATTGGGCTTCAGACAATCGGCACATTCAGAGAATATCCCAATGCGCTGATGCGCAGCGTTGAGTGAACCTATGGAAGAGAACACTTTATACACAAATGTCAAAAAAGTTACTTCGAATCAATGACTGGTATTAATAAAGATCCATTCTTACAGATCATTAAATAAAAAAAGTTGGTTTAGGGTTTAGTTACTCTTTAATTTTCCACATTTTAAAATAATTTCTGTCAGGATTTTTTTTCTGTTTCCGCGTGACCGAATTGTACAATTGGCGCCCCAATGCAAAATTTATTATAAAAAGACAATTTTTGAAATGTAGGCTAATTGCAAAATATAAAAGTGCAATAAAGTAAAAAATAATCAACAGCTAACTGACCACCACCACTGATTTTTATTTATTTATTTATATTTTTTGGGTTAGGCCTTCTGAAAGTGCATGAAAATGTTGCTGTAAATGTAAATACTCTTTTTCGGAAAGAAAACGAATGCATTGCATTGGCTACTTTTAAGACCCCTCTTTTTACTTTTTTGACCCTTGCTGTCATGCGGCCTGCAAGGATTGCACTCTTTCCTACTTATTTATAGCCGGACACACACATACGACCTTTTGACATTGAATAGTCGCACATTCAGTTTTTGTGTCTCTCTTTGCTTAATATAAAACAGGCAAGGTGATGACAGAGAAGGCAACCATTTGAATCGTGTTCCACGTTCGAATCATTACATAATATGAATATCATGGGAATAAGGGGAGGGGTTAAACCCCACTCCTGCTGGCATACAACAAATGCAGCTTTAAAACACCATGATTAAGTATCTCAGATCTCGACAGCACCATCAATCCACTTATTTATGGCATTTGTTTAGAGGAAGAGCTCACGAGAAGGGGTGGCGTTGAAGCCTTTATAAACCTGAGTTTAAACTTGAAGAGCAAGTGCTTTCCTGCTTCCTCTCCCGAGCTGCGCGACAACTTAGACTCCCATTATAATAACCAAGCACTCCGAACTTCTTAAAGCAATATTTTGGTGGTTCTTATTTGTCCACATTCATCCCAAAAGAATGGACTTCGACTTGCCTCCTTCTCTCCCCGTGAGCGGCATCCAGTGGGACAGGGTTCTCCCGCCCTTATTCCCCGGTTGAACGGGACGATTGGACCTTACTCGTGGACCCCGACTGAACTATTAATTCCGGTTTCCGAACACACCGGAGCAGCACAGGTAGGCCTAGATTATAAAAAAATTCACTACATTAACTTTATAAAATAAAGTTAAATCTATAGTGATTTAGCTGCTAACTGTCAAGAAACACAATAAATATTGTATTAAACATTTATAATTAAGTGAATAAAGTGTTTTACATTAACTGACACATTCTTAAAAAATTACCAAAAACTAAAAACGCTTGCTTGCTAGGCTAAATTGTAAATAAACTTTGTCGATATATATATATATATATATATATATATATTATAAATTTTATTCTATATATATATATATATATATGACAAAAGTTTATTTAAAAAAGGTGTGTGTGTGTGTGTATATATATATATATATATAAATAATATATAATAGAAATAATTATAGTAACCGTAAAGGATTATATATTATATATATATTATTATACATTTATATATATATATATATATATATATATATATATATATATATATATATATATATATATATATATATATATATATAGACAAAAGTTTATTTTAAAAAATTTTATATATATATATATATATATATATATATATATATATATATACACACACATGTATATATAAAGTTACTGTACATTACAAAAAAAAATTCTCTCTTATTTCTCTGCAGTAGAGTTAAAAATCTCCTAGTAATTGATTAAATTCACTTTCTTTTCAGGTTACCTGTGATCAGAACGGGTTTACTGTGGAAGTTGATGTGAAACTCTTCAGTCCTGAGGAGCTGCTGGTTAAAGTGGTTGGAGATTATGTTGTGGTTGAGGGAAAACATGAAGAAAAAAAGGTAAGATACTGATGTATTACATGTTTTAGGATTAGCAGGTGTTACCCCTGCAATAAAACACTCTGTACAACTGGACATTTGAGACATGACTTTTAAGAGCATGATATACGTGTTCGTTCAATCCTAGGATGGTTCAGGAATGGTGACACGTCAGTCAATCGGTCGATACCGGATCCCAAATGGAGTGGACATCATGGCACTGGAATCGGCCATGTCACGGAAGGAATGCTAGTAATCTCAGCACCTCTGACACAAGGAGAGATTTAATCCAGACTGTTAAATAACACCGGACCATGATGTGCACACACACACCCACACGTGTTTGGATTCTTTGCTCTCTTAACATGGCTCATCTTTTCGGTTTCTCACATAATGCAATGGTAAAAAGACCAAAACAGACTCGCTTCCTCTCACTCCCCCTTGTGGCAGTGAACTCCTCAAATCAACAGCTAATTCCAAACATACTTGATTCCAAGCCAACAAGAAGATTGTATCTTCACACTAGCTGTCCGTTTAGCGCACAGCCTGCAATAGTCCGCATGTTAACCGGATTCCAAAGCTCATACACAGTCAAACATACAAACCCAAATTATTTTGTTTCGCATAATGTTACGCTTGCTCACTGTGGGGATTGTACATATTTTTTAAATTGAAATATTATGTTGTTCATCTAATATTTGTGTGATGTACAGTTATATAAATAAATACAGTGTAACTTGTTTATTTGCAAAAGTCTTTATTTAAGTAATACATTCATACATGTTTGAATCCACAACATAAAACAGCATAAATAAATAGTAGCAAAAATAAACATGATATTGTGACACATATTGCATCTTTGATATATTAAACGTGTGCCTTAGAGCTGCTGAATCATCATATCAACCTCACTGGAAAATAAAACGAAAATCAAGTCACTAAAGTTCCAGTAATTCAGTAAAGCAGATTTGTGTGATCTGTCCAAACAGTGTTGGGGAAAGTTGCTCTTAAAAGTAATGTGTTACAATATTGAGCTATTCCTTTAAAAGGAAATAATTGTGTTGCTTGTTATGCAAAGTAATGCATTACGTTACTTTTGCACACCTAATGAAATAAATAAATCTATTTTGGCAGAATGTAAAGGTTCTTGAAATGAATAAGCTTGAAGGAAATGCAAATTCACGTCTGTACAGTAGAGGGCGCCACTTAAACCACTGTTCAGCTGTGCTGCCATTCTGCATTGCAGAAGAATAGGACACAGGTGGAGAAAAGTTTTGCTCATCGAAGGTCAGCAGCAAATACATTGGTAAATAAAATGACATTAAATACATAAAGTATATATTTGTGTAATTTAACATATTGCAGGTTCTGAGTTTGCATTTCACTGTTTTTATTGATTTGAGGAATACTGAATGTGTTTTTTTGTGAGTGTAAATAAATAAATGCTCTACATTTAGTCAGAGTATCTACAATAATCATCATGTTCCCACACAACGCCTCTGCACTCACAAGGACAGAGTTCTCAGTGAATACATGAGAAAACCAAGCAACTTGCATTACTTGTTTGAAAAAGTAACTCAAATATTCTGTTGTAAATTTAAAAGTAATGTGTTACTTTACTAAAAAAAGTAATCTGATAAGTTAACTGCACATTAATTTTAACAGCATTACCCTCCAACACTGTGTCTAACAGATAAAGTGTAGATTATTCTCACCAAATTTTTTCCTTCACCCTTTTCCTTTGCTCTCTGAGGACTTGCAACAAAGGATCGTCTTCAAACTCCTGCCCATCCGAGTCTGTGATATCAGTTTAAGGGAAGAGTGAAAAAATGTGTTTCTATATTTATATACCTACCATTCATATGTTTCTGAGTAAGTACAGTTTTTTTTAAAGAAAACTAGATTGATAAAAGAAATGACAAAGACTGTAATAAATAAAAATGCTGTCCTTTAACTTTTATCTATCAAAGAATCGTATATATATATATATATATATATCACGGTTCCACATATATAATAAATATTAAGTAGAAAAACTGTGATAATAGAGGGTATGCGCGTGGCAGTCACCTCCGGCCGGAGTGCCTGCAGTTCCTCACAGTGAGTGGCAAAAAGACTAAGCGGCTGTATTTGTTGTTAGCGTGAATGCCACTGAAAAACAAACACAACACATATAAAGTGGGAAAGAGCTTTGCGATTGACTGTACAACTAGATTTGACCAAAAATCAGAGGTATATTTTTACAGACTGCGATAGAAAGAGGAGCAAATTGATCGCTGCAATTCACAGAAACAACTGGACAGTCAGCGAAAGGTGGATTTGCAGTTATCATTGTGTGTCAATATGATGAATTTAGCTGTAAAACCATACCCATATAGTTTGTATTGTTATATATATTAACAACTCATCAATTAAATATTTATTATTGCACATTCTGCATTATTGGATGTTTCTTTAATAAACACTGACTAAAAAAAAACTATAAAGTTTTAGGCTGTACGATATATGATGATATATGGCTATATATAACACTGATATAAGTAATCACCCAGATTTAGACCTACCAATATTTATATAAAGCGTTCACAGCCAAATTTGCTTTATGTTTAGGTCTATATTGCTTTTGTTTCCGGTGTCGAAATCAGGCAAACATAAATGTCAGGCAACACGATTCCTGGCTGCATGTCAATATCCATGGATCACTGGATCTTTAGTAAGTTGTAAGGAACACTATATTGAGTCCAACATTTAGTTTAAATTGACAAAATTGTTCGTTTAAGTCGCATTTTTGTAGTTTCCCCTATTAAATCCAGTCATGCAGCAGATATTTTGCCACAGTCAGACTGAGGGGGTTGTTCCGACGGGAAAGTGACGTGAATGCATTCCCTAATGTTTCCTGAGCATCAAATTAATTAAATAATAAAATATATTATAATAAAAAACATTTATTTTAAATTGTAATAATATCTAGCAATATTACTGTTTTGTATTGTATGTTTGAATAAATGCAGTCTTGGTGAGCATAAGATACATATTTGGAAAAAAAAAAACAAAAAAAAAAACATTTGAATTGTACAATATGTTGTCATTTTCTGACATATGCATGTACTAGCTTTAGTATAAGTTCAATCTACATTGAATTCTGTTGTTCTAAGCACACCTCGACTGGTCAATCTGGGCTATTTATGACATGTTCAGGCTAAAACACTCAACTCTACTCTTACCTGACCAGTTAAATACATGACGTCATACAGTTTTACAGCTGTCCTACCTTCTGCATCCTGCATGAGTTGATCTATGACCTCCAAGGGTTGCTGCACACCGGAACAAGAGGCAACAGGGGATTGTGGGGGTGGAGGTGGGGTATATGTTGGGGAATCTGAAGCACTCTCCGTTTCGCACAGGGTTGGGGAATCGCTCTCAGCAAAAAGCACCTCAGAGATAACCTGTCAATGTCAAGAACAGCGTGTTACCATTTGCTAGTCTGTTTCACAAGAAAATAAGAGATCACGTACAGTTACTACTGTCAATCGTATAATAAACAGGATGAGATACAGCTAGTTGGATGAAAATATTGATTTCACAATTAATTTTGATGAAACCGATATGTGTTCTTCAATCCCAAAGAATCAATCTTTTTGTCTTTTGTTGTTTTCAGTTGATGCGTGATCAAACGTTAACATTATTTGTAGTGTGCCTCCCATCCAATAATCACAATAAGCTTTGTGCTTTGATATTAAACAGTGTCAGCTTTTGAATTGTCAATTTTATAACAAAATTCAAACAATAAATTATTAACAGCACATAAACTGATCCTCACTTCTGATTTAATTATAGTTCCAGCACAAAATAAACATGAATGAACATCACGTATCATGTCGCAGAAACAGCTCGTAAACAAAATTTACCTCAGGATAGATAGAATAAAACTCTGGAGAGGAGCATTTTGTTAAATATAGACACTATTACATCCTATTTTTACTTGATCTGTTCTTCAATATTTCAATTAGGTTTGAATAAATCTGCTCATGAAAACAATTTAATGCAAACCCACCAAATAAATATTTTTATATGAACTGCATTATATGCAATTTGTTTTCCTTTGGGAAAAAACGCAATGCACTGAAACTGATAAATATCTAAATGAATCGATATGGAAATGAATTGAGTGAATCAAATCGAGACTTGAATTGAATCTTCTTAATTCAAAATGAACATTTAATCCGATTTACTCATTTACAAACTAAAGGATCATGTGTCAACACCTTAAAAAAATTGTAATGCGTCATAAACAAACACACAAACCTGTCCTAGAGCATTGTGTATAGGTGAGGGCGGTGGTGCTTGATTTCCCGACAGTTTTCCTCGAGTCGACCTTTGACTCTCTTCCTGCCACCTGTTTTTCACACTCGACTCTTCCGGCTTGCTATTGCCCCCTTCATGACCCCTAGAATTTTTAGCCCTCATTGGAACGCTGCCTCGCTCGCCACCATGTCTAGAATGTAAGAAAATAGTTCACAAATGTTTAATATTAAACATTGATAGTATGTTAACCCTCTGGGGTTGTTCGGCCAAATGGACCCGAAGCATTCAAATCACAGCTTCTTCGGAATGGTCTGAAATTTGGTGACTTTGTTGGTATTTGGTATATGAACACCCTAAAAAATTGGGGACAGATATGAACAATCTAAGTGGTTGTAAAAAAATAGTCACACTAGGAGTTGGGTCCGAATGGGACCCCCATAGGAAATGAATGGGAAATTGGCAAAAATGTGAACAGTTTTTTGGTGCGTACAATCTACAAATCAGCCACGATCCATAAAAAAAGCACACAACAGTGAAGGGGTGAATATATAAACATCAAGAGTGCAAAACAGACACAGCCACACACACACACACACACTTGTATACACTTTCACACTCATAAATTCAGATTACATAAATCCGTTTTGAATTTAACAGTCTAAGTGGTTGTAAAAAAATTGTCACTAAGGACCTTCGGTTCAAATGGACCCCCATAGGAAATGAATGTGAAATTGTCAAAAATATGAAAACTGAAAGAATTGCATTTTTATTAAGTTAGAATAAGTTAGAATTAAACATTGGGTAACAAAATGCTTTCCATTTGTTGTCTTTCCAATGCAATGTTCAGATTTGATTGTATAATAAACTAAAACTGGCACTTCAAATTACCATCTAAACCAAACAAAAAACAAGAAAAAATAGTCTTTGTGAATCTATAAAACATCAAGAGTGCAAAACACACAGCCACACAAGCCACACACACACACACACACACAATATGTTTTTATAATTTTAAAAATTAACAACCTAAAATTTTTTTTGCAAAAATCACTAGAATCCCAAGCCTTTCTACAGAGAGCTGTACTGTAAATCCACTATAGTGGTAAAAATGTGCTATTGCGTGATAAAAATGCTCAGTGTGTCTACCAGATGATATCTATCTTTTTTCAAAAATTGCTTTCATGAGGCCTAGGCTTCACTCTAAAATGTAATACAGCTTTGATAAAAAAAAAAAATAAAATAAAAAAAATTTCTATTATGTTCAATGGGAAAAAATGGGTCATAATTATTGCATAAATATTAATTATAAATCATAAAATTATCTCAAAACACCAAAAAAGACAAGAAAAACAATTATAAAAAACAAGTAAAAAAAAATTATGATTTTTTTTTTTGAAATATGAATCCTGCCCTTTGGGTCCAGATTGAGACCCGAACACCCCAAGTGTGACTGTTAAACGAACAACCCCAGAGGGTTAAACACCGTGCCCTGTTATGCTTGGTTTGGTCACAGACAATTATGTAAAACATCTGAAGTACCGTTCAGATTTTTTCTTTTGGTTTGAAGGTTTCTTCTCACGTCTCTCGTTTCAGTCTGTCTGTTGACTGCGGGCCAGCGGTCCTCTGTGCTGTCAGAAGTCTGTGGAGATGGAGAAGAGACCTCTTCGAATATGCCGTGCTTTTCTGTGGTTTCTGGGATGCTGACTTGTGTTCTGATTTGCTTGTGATGCTGTGGTTGGGCAGAAGGGGTTTCTAGATTCTTTTTGACAGTCTTCCTGGAGCGCTGGGGAAGGGGTTTGGGTTGGATATTGGGGTCTGGTTGCTCCCGGGTGACGTCAGGCTGAAGTCTGGAGATGCTGGGGCTTGAAATGGGGAGAGCAGACTCAGGGACTGGAGGTTCGTGAAGGCTCACGAAGGTGACCGGAGTGAATGAGAGATTTGCTCTCTGATGAGGCGTGCTGTCTAAAGTGCCATGTTGTACCTTCTGAAAGCAAACAGAAGAAAATTGTGTTCATAAAAAATTCTTTCAGAAAGTAATTGTGAAAAATCTAACACTGGTGTGTCACAGGTTCTATTTGGGTCCCATTTATAACACAATGTTAAATGCAATTTATACAATGCACTTAACCATATAAAATTATGCATTTATGACAGCAAAATAAGTAATCAAGACTTTAAAACAATTGCCATATTATTTAAAAAAGAAAAGTGAAAAAAAAACAAAAAAAAAAACAGTACTAATTAATGATAGTCATATTATACACAAATAAAAAAAAATGAATAAGTTAAAATAGCATGTTATTATATTAATGTTTTAATCATTATATATTTTTGGTACATGATAATAATAATAAAATAAAGTAACCCTAATGTGCACTGAGGATTGGTTCACCTGGTTTGTTACTCTAGTGTGTGATAGAGGTATATGAAGAAGAGAATTGTGGGAGGGGCCTCCTGACTCCATTGTATCAGCCTGTTCCATCTTCCTCCTTAGACGCCACTGAAACAGGATGTCATCTTCACGGCAACACCTGACCCCTCAGGAACCAACTGCTGGTGGAAAAGACATTCCTTCACACAAACTGGGCTCTAAAAAGAGACAGAAACAAACAAAAATATCTAATGCAATTGTTTATTCTAATACTATAAACACCTTGTCGGCCAAAAAGGCATTTTTACCCTTTCAGTTTGTTTTTAGTTAACTGTGCATGTTTACAAAACCACTTATTCTTTGTGGTAAGAGGTGTCGATACATTATAATCTGATAAGGATATGTTTTTTGAAATCAGCAACACAAATATCTGGAAAAGAATAATATAGTGTGTGGCATGTTACATGACACATACTAAATGTGTTCATGTTCTTTTAAATATTACACCTGTTACTTACTGTTGATTGAGCCCATTAAGGTGGACACGAGTGGTCTTCGGACCGGCTCATCAGTGCTCACAGGGGAGGAGAAAATCGGAGCAGCCCAAACCCTCAGAGCTGATAGGCACCGAGGCCACTGCTGAGAGAATGCTCGACTGAAAACACAAGGATTAAATGTCTCAAATCTAAACTAGTCAAAGCGAATGACTCTGAAGTGAAATCCCAAGGTGGAATATGCAGTCATAGTGCAACAACCAAAATACTTTCATAGCTGTTAAGCTGAAAATTCATCCACATCTGAAAATGCTATTGCCATCACAATACATTACCAACCAAATATAAACAGCTTTATTCACATTTATGAGCAAATGGGCTATACTTTGGTGTTTTTCAAGAGTTCAGTCTTTGTCAGAGAGCTTTTAAGAGAAACACTTCGGATTGCAAATACAATACCAACCAAACAAAAACATTCTTTCCATGAGTGTTGTCAAATCGCTATCTGCGCTAATATACCTGATGATTTAGAGTGAATAAGTTAATGCAATTTAATTGTGCAAAAGAAAGAGCACAAGCACAAGCTGTTGTGTCTGGTTGTTATATTGTAAAGCTAAATTTAATGGTAGAATTGTGCGTATTAAGACCTGCAGGGACCCCGATGTGAGATCCACCAATTAGAGAGGTTCCTGAATCATGACAGATTTTTTGATTGGATAAAATTAATGGAGAATCTTCCTGTTTTTACATAGGTAATCGGCCATTCAGGAATTGGCACCTTTTGAATGATATCATAACAATATGTTAAAAAAAAAAAATTAAATAGAAATTTTGTAATTATAAAATGTCTGTATTGTCACTTATCTTTCTACAGAGCTGCTTTATAGATTAAATATAGCTGCGAGCAGCGACGGGCCCAAGCTGGTGGCACCGCAACCCCG
>JAQIUQ010001947.1:65000-214956 GCA_030378365.1 Hybognathus amarus | reverse complement strand
TGTGGAGGGTGTGCTGCAATAGCACGATTTTTGATCATGGACGATTAAAATGTTTCCACTATCTGCTTTTGAAGAAATATCGTTGCATCGTGTTACAGTGCATTCTATCAGTTCAGTTCTGGCGCATCTGTTTCAACTGTACAAGCCTACACATCACACGTTAATGAATAGGTACGGGACACAGCAATTCACAAAAGTTCATTATTTGCATAAGCCATGCCGGTTAAACATTTAATTCACGTGCTGATGCGCTGTTCCCGACGCTCACACAGGCACTAGAAGCCTGTCAAACAGCGCCTGAACACTGGACTAAGTTATCTTTCGAGTCTTATGCTAATACTGTTAAACACATACAATGTTTACATAAACAGAACTGGCTATGTCTAAAGTGAAAGCAAACATTTGAGAGACAATCTGGTGTAATAATATGCGTCTATTAAACGCGTCGCTTGCTGGTCTAAAAGCGACAGGAGTATAGTACTGCCGCTCGTCCTTAAAGGGATAGTTCACAAAAAAAAATCTAAAAAAAATCTGTCATTATTTACTCTAATGTTGTTCCAAACCTGTATTCATTTCTTTCTTGTCCTGAACACAAAAGAAAGTTTTTTTTTTGTTTTGTTTTTTAATGTGGGTTACCAAACAGTTGCTGGTCCCCATCCTCAGGAGAGAGAGAGAGAGAGAGAGAGAGAAAAAACTATGGATAACAAGTATGCTGCTAGTTCAGGCACACATTTATTTTCCTGTTGGTTCTTTGCAATGTTAATCAAATATATTATTAATTCTTCATGGGTCATTACTTTTTACTTTTAAAGCAAAGTATTTATAGTCACACACACACACACACACAAAAAGATTCAGATAATCGATTTAGCATCGAATCGGAAGCCCTCTGAATCGTAATCGAATCGAATCGTGAGGTGCCTAGAGATTCCCACCCCTATTAGATGCTAGTACCTATTAAATAGATACTAGTACTTATTCATTAGACACTAGTACTTATTTCAATGGTGACTAGTAACTATTCTTTTGTTACTAGTCACATTTTTTCCAGTGACTTCTATGGTGATCTGTCATTCAGATATCAACTATTCAGTTCTGACTAGTATGTTAGTATGTATTCCAATTGTGGAATACATACTAGTATGTATTCCAAAGCAGGGGTTACGTTTCTGCACGTCGTGCAGAATAACCCTAAAGGCACCAAGGTGGCGGTGCCACCGGCTTTATATATATATATATATATATATATATATATATAAATATAGCTGCGAGCAGCGATGGAGGGCCAAAGCCGGCGGTACCGCCATCCCGGTGCCTTTAGGCACCGGGGTTGCGGTGCCACCGGCTTGGGCCCGCGATCGCTGCTCGCAGCTATATTTATATATATTGATTTCATTGTGTTTTTAAGAGATATTTACAGACTGTTCCATGGTTTGTAATGATGAATTTGTAACTGTAATTAAGCATTTCCATTTTGCATTGTAAATGAACCAAAATTCTTATACATTTATTTACGTAATATAAATGGTAAATTATAATTTCTAGTAAATGAAAAAGGGGTTCTCAAGATACAGTACACAGCATGAATTATAGCTTAGAAATGCCTTTTCAGAATTTGCTTGAGTATCGATTAAAGAATTTTAATTTAAAAAAAAAAGATAAACAAATGCATCACAGATATTTTTATTTAAAGGGCGGGTTTACTGCGATTTCACTTTTTTGATTTTAAATAGTGTGTAATGTTGCTGTTGGTGCATGAACAGTATCTGCAAAGTTGCAGCGCTGAAAGTTTAGTGTAAGCAGAGATGTTGTCTTTTAAAAATCAGGAAGTATAATTGACTACAAAAACGAACTCGTTTGGGACTACAGCTGGGTTATGGTACGTCACTAACCCACACATTTGCATTAACCACTCCCTCCGGAATATGCAGGAAAGGCCATGATCATATTTCAGCAGCTCCTCGTCGAGTGTGTTGTTGTTCACGCAGCTGTCAGGTCTTCTGTGTTCGAACTTCCCACGGACGCTGTACTTCGACAACAATGGATACAATTTATGTTTGATTATGTTCCTGAAAGTGACGATCGTAATCTAGCTCTCTGTGCTGCGCATTTTACGGAAGACAGCTTCCAGAATCTCCACGAGTTCAAAATTCAACAAGAAACTGTTACTAAACATGAAGCAGATCCAACTTTAAAACAAGAGGCAGACACAACCGGACACAACCTGTAAGTAGGCTAAGACTTAATCATTTTAAATGTATTTGCATGTATAATTCCAGACGTAGCCTTGTGTTTTATTATTTTTAAAATGCCAGCGCTGGCTTTATAGGCTTTATGGGCTAGCAGTTATGCTATTTTGTGTCAACGACAAATGCGTACAAACATTATGGACCTGAATTTTGTATAAGTACTAATGTTGTAAACGTATTTTTCATGTTAAATATGTTTTATGACGTTATTTTCGATTTGATCAAGAACGTAAACCTGCCAACGCTGTTTGAGTATAACATTAGTAGCCAGCCAGTAAAACAAACGTGCATAAAGTTAAAAAATATAGCAAATTATCATTCAGAAACCTTTATTAAGGGCCGTGTGTGGTGAGGTTCTGTTTGACTCTCTTCATTCGCGGCTTTCTCGGTCTGATTCTGCCTCAAACTGATACTGCAGTCTCGACATATATTTACTTCTGGACCGGAGCTCGCGTCTCCCGTAAAGCTAATGGGTGTTAACCTTCCAGACAACGTGAGCGACAGTTTAGCCAATCACAACACACCAGCCCAAACGAACCAATCTGAGCCCACAACGTCATTCTGAGGGAGTGTTTTCATAGAATCAGGAAGTGAACCGGTCGTTCAGGGGACAGAGGAGAGCGCGGCTGACAATAGAGAGCCTAAGTCCCGCCCCTCCGCTTCCGGTTCATGGGACCTTATTTCGGAAAAACAATGCATGGTAGTCAATGGCGAGAGATAACTTATCTTTTTATTCCGTCTGAACTGTGTCCTGGATTACACATATGATGTTTGTCAATTTAAAAGATAATTATGAAAGCCAAGAAAGTCGCAGTTCGTCATAAAACAGAAGAGTAACTTTTAGTTTTATGTGAAAAACCCTCAATGAACTACATTTCCCGGGAGGCGAAACAACGAGCGAGATCAGCTGCTGTGTGTGTGTGCAGTCTGGAATTACACACTCATGACGGTAACGTTACGATTATAACGGAAGACTATAGAAACTATGACACAGCCTCAGTAAAGTTCGCTTCATTCATTGAGAGAAAATGTGCGCCTTTGGGGTTTGTAGTCTTTGTAATTACGTATTTTCACAGTCTTGTATCTCAACAGTTTTACATCAAACTGCGACTTTTTGACTTTAAAATGTGTCTTTTAAATTGACAAACATCATATGTGTATTTGTTATCTCTCGCCATTGACTACCATTCAATATTTTTCCGATATAAGGTCCCATGGTGGTCGACCGGAAGGGAAGGTGCTCAGTGCTTCTCTTTACTTCACGTGTCTTGCGCATCCCAATGACGTCACATACACAGGACTCAATACATAGTCTGTCACTTCCTTATGACCATATATAACATATTGTAACATCCTTCCTTTTTTTTTTTAAATATATGGTATGAAATATGGTCACTTTATGAAATAACTTGTGACCAAGAACAACAATATAACACCATATACTCAAAACAGCTCTTCTGTCTCATGGTAACAATTAAACCGATTTAAACAAAATCTTTCAAGTGTGTTGGTCTCTTGACTATTCTGCCAGCTCTGGTTGTCACAACATTGTTGCTGTTATCTGAATGTTGTGTGTGAGTGTGTGTTACGGTCTGTGAATGTCCCTTTGACTGTTCAGTCTCGACACTCCTGTTTTGGGTGTCTGCACTCTGCGGTCCACCAGACACAGTCCTGAGATGTTTCCGATTTCTCCTTACAACAGTCCCATTTTCCATCTTGACCGCATATGATCTGTTATTGGCAACTCTTAACACTGTTGCTGGTGTCCAGTCCGATCTGTTTTTCGCGTCCAACTGAACCCTTACGTGTTCTCCTAGCCTGAGAGGTCTGAGATCTTTTGCTCCTCTGTTGTAGTAGAAGGCTTGTTTGCCTTGATTGGCTTTTACTGCATGTTCTGTGTTTACAACACCTGGCTGCAGGAGGCTGTCATGTGTCGGCAGTAGTGTTTTGGTCCTTCTGCTCATGAGTCTTTGCGCCGGACTGGCATGGAAACCCTGCGATGGTGTGTTCCTGTGCTCTAGTATCGCTAGATATGGATCAGTCTTTGCTCTCTTGGCTTTCTCCATCAGCTGTTTTGCCATCTTTACAGCAGACTCCGCTTTGCCGTTGCTTTGCGGATATGCTGAGAGACGATGTTATATGCTTAAATTCCCAAGCTGTGCTGAACTGTTTGAACTCTTGTGAGCTGTACTGTGGTCCGTTGTCAGATATCACAGTGTCAGGTATCCTGTGTCGTGCAAAATGGGCCTTTAACTTGTGTATCACTGTACTTGACCTGGTGTCTGTGAGACAGTCCACTTCCCAAAAGTTGGAAAAGTAATCCACTGTGATGAGGTATGCTCTGTTGTTAAATGAAAACTAATCTGTTCCCACTTTTGACCACGGTCTCATAGGAATAACATGTGGGCACAATGTCTCTTTCTGCTGCCATGCATCCACTGCTCTGCAGACTGCACAGTTTCCAATGTATGCTCTTATGGCGGCACTCATCCCAGGCCAGTATACACAGTCTCTTGCTCTGCGTAAACAACTTTCTATGCCTAAATGTGCAGCATGAATTCTCTCCACGATTTCTGTTCTTAGCTTTGCTGGTATTACAGCTCTCTCACCTCTGAAAATCACACCATGTTGCACACTAAGCTCTTCTCTTACTAAAAAAAATGGTCTCACCTCTTCTATCAGCTGTGTTTTCTCTTCTGGCCATCCTTGGACTATCACTTGCTGTAGCATCTGAAACGTCTCATCCTTAGTTTCTGTCTGTATCTTTTGTAAACTTCCTTCTGAAATGGGCAGGTACTGCAGCATGTTAATCGTCTCAATTTCTGTCTCTACAGATCCTTCTAAAGCACACTCCGGTAAGTACGCTCTTACTGAGGGTGTCCGCAAGGTACATTAATCGACCTGGAACATAGACAACATTAATATCATATCGCTGAAGCCTCAAAAGCATCCTCTGCAGTCTCTTAGGTGCATCTAAAAGTGGCTTTCTTGTAATCGTTTCAAGGGGTTTGTGATCAGAATGGACTTCTGTGTTCCGGTCATAGGTGTACTGGTGGAATTTCTCCATCCCAAACAGGATTGCGAGGCATTCTTTCTCTCATTTGAGCATACCCCTTTTCTGTGGGTGTAAGGGCTCTGCTGCAAAAAGCAACCGGTTGTCCTGCCTGCAGAAGTGCTGCACCCAGCCCTGTCTCCGAGGAGTCACACTGAAGAACCAGGTCTTCTTCTGGATTATAGTATTTCAAAACAAGTGCAGAGGCGATCGTCTGTTTCACTTTATTGAAAGCTTCTTCCTGTACACCAGTCCACTCCCAAACTGCATCTCTGTGTGTCAGTTGTCTTAATGGGTCACAGTTATCTGACAAGTGTGGACAAAATTTTGACAGATAATTCACCATACCTAATAATCTCTGCAGCCCCTTCACATCTGATGGTCTGGGCATCTCCACTACGGCTCTCAACTTCTCCGGATCAATCTTTAGACCTTCCGAAGTCAGTCTGTGTCCGATGTATGGCACCTCTTTCTGTTTCAGCTTGAGTTTGTTGAAGTTCAGTTTGATGTTTCTCTTTCTGCATCGCTCCAGTAGCTGTCTTAGTTTTTCGTTATGATCTTTCTCAGCAGTTTCATCGTTATCTCCTTCCCCACAAATGAGGATGTCATCTGCTATTATCCGGACTCCTGGTAGCCCCTCCAACGCCTGAGTCAACCTGTGCTGGAAGACTTCTGGAGCCGGGCTGATCCCCATGGGCATTCTGATCCATCTATACCTGCCAAACGGAGTAGCGAAAGTCGTAGAGATAACTTGACTCTTCTGAAAGCCTCACATGCCAGAATCCGTCCTTCACATCACACACTGTAAAAACTTAGTCTAATCCGGGAGAACATCATCTATGGTAGGCAGGGAAAATGTTGACGCTTAAGTGCTTTATTTAGTGGTCGTGGGTCAATACAAATTCTTAGTTTTCCACTTGGTTTCTTCACCACCACCATGCTGCTAATCCAATCCGTGCTCTTTTCCACCTGAGCTATGATTCCTCTCTCTTCCAGGCTTCCTAGTTCCTCTTTTAGATGTTTCATAAGGGCCACTGGAACTCTCCGCTTTGGAAGCCTCACCGGTTTGACTTCACGATCCACCTCCAGGTCGTATCTCCCTTCCAGGCATCCATCTCCCTCAAATACATCAGCATACTCTCGTTGTATGTCTCTCTTGTTCCACGTTAGCTTTTCACTGCATCTCTCCGTGGTAACAATATCATCAATTGCCATAATGTTTTCATGCTGTATTCTTACCAGGTCCATTGCTTGCACAGCCTTGTTTCCTAGCAGGGGCACTGATGAGCTTTCATCCACTACAATGAACTCCAGACGATAGAGTTTCCTGTTTCTGGGGTTTCTTATTTTTATTCTGCACTTCCCTATGGGTTTTAAGGTGCTCTTGTTATACATGACCAGAATCTGTTCAGTCTTTCCCATTACTGTGTCAGGGTTTAACAGTTGAATGGGTGTAACGTTGCAACTGGCACCGCAATCTAGTTGAAATTTGACTGGCCTCTCATTTATCAGCATGGTAGCAAACAGTTTATCATGTTTGTCCTCCTTTTGTGAATTTAGACTTAGTATTTCTTGATACAGCTCTTCTTCTTCCCTTTCTGCAACACTGTGTATTCCCTTTCGTATTGTCCCTTTAGTTTTGCATGTGGATGCGAAATGGTTCATCTTGCCACATTTCCTGCACTGCTTTCCGTATGCAGGGCAACTCTGTTTTTTCCACTCATGCTGTTTTCCACAGAATTTGCACTTAGCCGGTTGTGTTTGTTTGGCACTCTGGTCTTGTCTAACTCTCTGAACTGCGTGTACTTCTGATTTCTGACCCTCAATAGTCATCACATTCTCTTTTGACAGTTCTGATGCTTTGCATATCCTCACGCATTTCTCCAGCGTCAGTTCCGTCTCTCTTAATAGGCGTTCTCTCACGTGCGAGTTCATTATGCCGCATACTATTCTGTCTCTAATCAGAGAGTCTCTAGCCGTTCCAAAATTGCATGTGTCAGCCAGCACTTTCAAGTCAGTAACATACTTGTCAAACGTTTCACTTGAGTTCTGATTTCTGGAGAAAAATTTGTATCTTTCCACAGTTTCATTCGGTGCCGGATTGCAATGATTTCTGAACTCGGTTAACAGCCATTCCATCGTCAACTCGCCGTCAGCCGGCGGGGCTGCGCTCAGCGTTTTACACAGTTCTCGTCCTGTTTCCCCGATTAGATATTGGAAAACTTTTACCTTCGTTTTGTTGTCCGCGTCTGTGAGTGACAAATCCATGTACAGGGAAAACTCCTCTTCCCACGCTTTCCAAGCTTTGGGTATGCACGTCGCATTCCAGTCAAAGTTTGCGGGAGGTTTCAGATCCAAACGCACCCTCCATGATCGGCACTCGTCTCTCACTGTTGCTTTCTCGAAAACAAACTAAATCTTACACTTTTATCTCGTACTTTACCGCTGCCACCATGTTATGTTTGGTTCTGTACGACACTTACTCTATAAAATAAAAGAGTCTCACAACCGCATGCTTCTCAGTGCTTCTCTTTACTTCACGTGCTTGTGCATCCCAATGACGTCACATACACAGGACTCAATACATAGTCTGTCACTTCCTTATGACCATATATAACATATTGTAACAAACCCCACCTTTAAAAAAAGCATGTTGATTGTACATTATACCAAGGAATTTAGTAACTCGTGTACATTGTCATTATAAACACCTAAATTAAATCTATTCATCATATAAAGCAACTTTTCAGAAAATTTGGAAATGCTCAATTCATGTGGATTAGTTTTATGATCTTTATTAACTTTTTGAAGCATCAAAGTGGTTGAGTAGCTGTCAATGGAGGAACAGAAATCTCTTAGATTTCATCAAAAAAGTCTTAATTTGTGTTCTGAAGATGAATGAAAGTCTTACATGTTTTGGAGTGTTACATGGATTGACGTGGATTCCTTTTAAGCAGGGCCCTAAGAGTATCATCTAGGTGATATGACTGGTATGCAACACTTACATAGCATGCACCAAGCATTTTTTGGAAAGAGAGTCCCATGTATGGAAGCTTGTTTCGGCCACAGAATGAAAAATAAAAAAGGTAATTGCGACTTTTTATTTCACAATTCAGACTTTATTTCTCAGAATTGTGAGATGTAAAGTCAGAATTGCGAGATATAAAGTCAGAATTGTGTGATATAAAGTCAGAATTGTGAGATTTAAACTATTCTGGGGGAAAAGAGTTATTTTTTTCCCCTTAGAATTGTCCTGATAACTCGCATTTGCGAGTTTATACCTCACAATTCTGATAAAAGATGTCAGAATTTCGACATATAAACTCACAATTATGTGTTATTAAGTCAGAATTGCGAGATGGAAACTCGCAATTGTGAGGAAAAAAGTCAGAATTGTGAGAAAAAGTCACACTTCTGTCTTTTTTTCTCAGAATTGCAACATTATATCATGCAATTCTGACTTTATATCTCGCAATTCTGTTGTTACAGTGTAATTACACAAATAAGCACTTTGTGAGTAAGAGTAATTTTAATTAACTACATTCACTTACTATAGGGTTAGGTTTAGGGTTTGGTTTAGTTAATTGTAATTATGGGTTATTGTTATTACTGTAGTAAATACATGTAACGTGTAACTGTCACCATAAAATAAAGTGTTACCACTTTGGAAAATGTGTTTTAAATTTTTTTTGAAAATAATGGTTATTATGTGTGCGTTCAAGGTGTGTAAGGAAATTATATTCTAATTTACACCACATGATATTTTTAGTGTTATTAAAGTTAGTATTAAATGTTTGTCAAATTAAAAGTTTTTACAAACATATGAAACACACATGATGCATGATGTAACAGAGTGCATTTCTAAGAGCATAATAAACAAGGGTTTAACAAGGGTAACAAAGAAAATCCTTGCTTACCTATCTCTGACACTCATGAGCAATGGTAACAGTGATGTGCACCACTAAATATACAGTTCCCTTTAAGCACTGTATATAACATGTAAACTAAAATCTCAATGTTGAAAATAAAATTTAGTTTGTTACTGCTTTGTTATTCACTGAATGTTGTCTCTACAGGTTTGGGACACAGAGAAACCAAATGGCAACATCTCTTTGGTTCACAGCTACAGTATGCGACAGTTTAACTGGGGCTACACTCAGTTCTCCCAGTTTAACACTGATGACACACTCCTGCTGGTGTCAGGGGTCTATCTGGGCCCACATCACTCCTCCTCTGGAGAGATTGCAGTCTTCAGTTTGGGTAGAGACAGTTGTATACAGCGATTGCACGCACCCACAGTAAATATAAGTAGATTTTTTGATTGATATTGTTGTTTTGGATCCATAGAGAACTACACTCTGCTGTCCCGTGTGAGAAATAAACCCTATGACGTGTTCGGCTGCTGGCTGAATGAGACTCACCTTATCTCTGGTAACCTGCACTGGATTGGCAACATGACCTCCTGCTCTGTACTCTGGCTCAACAAAGCCTTCCAGGTACATATGTGTTCATTTAATAATTTAGCAGAAGCTTTAATCCAATGCGACTTACAAATGAGGAGAGCAATAGAAGCAATTAATCTAACAATAGGACAATAATATGCAAGTCCTGTCACCCCAGTTTAGAGTAACGCAGAACACGTAATATATTGTTCAGTTCTTGTATAGTCTCAAAGTGAGGTGCTGGGTCCAAAATTAAAGGGCAGGTTTACTGCTCTTTTTCTTTGCATGATTCTGTTTATGGGGTGCAATATAACATGTATACGTGGTTTTTCTTTTTTTAAAAGTCTTATTTTTCATAAATTTCACCTTTGTTGTCAGCCGCGCTTTCCCCTGTCCACTTTTTTTTGTTTTTTGTTCTTTACGTTTTTGTCACCATTTCTGGACAAGCTTACAATTAGGCAATACACAACAAGCTTACAATAGTAATTAAAGTTTTCTTTTAGTTGAAAACATTAAACAGTAGGCCTATGTGTACACAAAATAAATATATATATAAAAGCATTATTAAAAGCATGCTCAAGCAGCGCGAGCGAGAAAAAAAACCCTAATAAAGCAGATTGCGTCAGATATTGTACATATACACACACAGAGTCAGCAAATGATTGATTATCGTCTTTATATTGTTTCACATTTATGTTGAGAAAAACAATAATATCTAACGTTACATGCAGGGGCGCCGCCAGCACTTTATTCTCAAGTGAGAAAAGACGCTGCGCTGACAGACGTTTCAGAGACACAAAGAGAACGGTGTTTCTAAAAGCACTTTGCATTTTCTGTTTTTAAACCGGTCTCCCTTAACGAAACTTAAAATAAGTGTGTCTCAAAATAATTTTGCTATTAGATAAGTTAACATCTTTGATCACGTGGGGTCCAGCTGCGCTTACCTGCAATTTTGATGCAGTGATGAACAGCTGTCTTTCCTCACTCGACTGTTTGGATTTAATGTGATTTCTCATGGTGATGATATCATAACTCAGATTAATTAATTAATTAATTTGATCAAAAGTAATTCCGTTTAGTGAGAGCCTTTTCAAGTAACGTTAATTCCAAACTTCGCGAGGCAGACGACAACATTATGTGATCAAATACAGACAACTTAACACACTCCACAGCGCCATCCAGTGCATTTAATTGTAACTGCGAGTTAGTTCTTAGAATATATCACTGCATTTACGGCCGGCAAAGCTTACGTATTCAAAATTCTAATAGTATTTAATTTTTCGAATAATAATTACATATTGAATATTCGAAAATTTGAATATTCGTGCACATCCCTACTTTATACACGTTTGTTTTACACAATAGCATCTGACTGGCAACGATAGCAACTGACTGGCTAACTAATGTTAAACACAAACAGCGTTTGCAGGTTTACGTTCTTGATCAAAACATTAGTATTATAAAAAATTCAGGTCCATAATGTTTGTACGCGTTGCCGTTGACACAAAATAGCCAAACTAGTAGCCCATAAAGCCTACAAAGCCAGCGCTGGCTTTAAAAAAAAAAAAAAAAAAAACACTACCCTACGTTGGGAATTATACATGCAAATACATTTAAAATGATGAAGTCTTAGCCTACTTACAGGTTGTGGCCCAACAACTGCTGACTTTTAACTGCTGGTTTTAAAGTTGGATCTGCTTCATGATTTAGAAACTTTTTTTCTTTTTAATTCGAGTGTTGAATTCGTGGAGATTCTGGAAGCTGTCTCTCGTAAATGCGCAGCACAGAAAGCTAGATTATGATCGTCACTTTCAGGAATATAATCAAACACAAATTGTATCCATTGTTGTCGAAGTATAGTGTCCGTGGGAAGCTCAAACACAGAAGACCTGACAGCTGCGTGAACACAACTCACTCGACGAGGAGCTGCTGAAATATGGCCATGCCCTTTCCTGCATATTCCGGAGGGAGGGGTTGATGCAAATGTGTGGGTTAGTGACGTACCATAACCCAGCTGTAGTCCAAAACGAGTCGTTTTTGTAGGCAATTTTACTTCCTGATTTTTAAAAGACGATATCTCTGCTTACACTGAACTCAGTGCTGCAACTTTGCAGATACTGTTCATGCACCAACAGCAACATTACACACTATTTAAAATGAAAAAGTGAAATCGCAGTAACCCCCCCCCCCCCCCTTAACTGTAGTTGATCAATTTAGAAAATTTTGCCTACTGACCATGAAATACAGTAGTCAACCTTTGAAGTGGATCAAAACCTTTTATCAACCTTTCAAGTTATACATTAACTTTTTTGATCCACTTCAAATGTTAGCTACTGTTTATTTTTCATTTCATTAAAATGGCTTTTTACCCAGTAATAAAACAGTTGTTTTTATTATGTCATTCTATTTTGATCTTCCACATATTTTCATTGTGGTGGATTATTAAATATCTGTTGCCACATTGTTATAACAAAAAGAAATCATCCTATCTAGTCATTTAATGGTTGAGTTATGTAGCTTTAGACAATATAGACAACATTCTTGTCCTAACTACTCATTGTTTCCCTTCTCCATGTTCAGGACATTGAGTCAGAAAACGTGAATGTGGTGAAGCGTCTCTTTAAGATTCAGAACATCAATGCCAGCACTATCCGCACCAGTGATGGTGGCCCACTGCCGTCGACACGACTCCCCTGACCTCCTCCTGGACTATGAAGCTCAGTCACAGGCACAAGCACAGCGAACACAGCAGCACCAGCCTCTCTTCTTTGATCTGGGAAAATCAGAAAGTGAGGAGGAGAAGAAGATGATGGGGATGAGGAGGATGAGGAGCAAGGAGAAAAAGAGTGTCAGCACATCTGCCCTCATATAACCCATCTGGCCTGCAGCATGTAATACATGTAAGATCTATAAATCACTAGCATCTCATGTGAAGCTTGATCCCAATGATGATTAAATTTGATTAGTTTGATATGCAACATACAATCTGTTTGTTTACACCACATTTCAAATCCATGCAGTTCTTCAAGTTGACACCACTAGTAACAAAAGCCTTGATAGATATTGTCAATTTCCTCATGTTTTTACAGTTTTTTTTTTCAATTGCTTACACACTAAAATTAAAACTTTCCCACTATTAGCAAAACCTTACACTCAAGGAGCAAAACACCGGCCTAGATTTGCACAATTGTAAGCTCGTTGTCAGCTTTACCCCTTTTGCAAAACATTACACACAGTGATTTGTAAAACTCTACACACATTTTCACACCTTAGACACCGATAAGGATTGTGAGGTTACTTCCTTGTCATTACAAAGCCCCAGTTTGCCATTGACCACACTAATGAACAAATTGGATATTCACATCCACCAGGTGTGGAAGCACAGATGTGCTAATTTGAAAACGCAGCACTCAGGTGTGCTATAAAAAGCAGCAGGTGAGTCTTCAACAAAAATAGGAGGATCTAGAAGAAGAAGAAGAAGAATAGTGAGAATTAGAGGGGGGAGCTCGAAGAGGACATGAAGGAGGTAGAGGAAGAGGAGAAGGTGGTAGAGGATGAAGAACAGGAGAAGGAGGTAGAGGAAGAGGGAGAAGAAGGAGATGAGAGGAAGAGGCCTAGGTAGAGGAAGAGGTAGAGAAGGACTTGAAGAGTTGATGGAACCTGAACAAAGACGACGAGGGCCAAATTTGACTCAAGAAATCCATGCAACACTTATTGACCATGTTATCAACCATGGACTGACACTGCTGGACAAAGAGATCATCCAAATCTCTGGTTGATACTGTAACTAAATAGTTACAATATTCTTGTTGCTTTTACAATAGTTTTTCTTCAGAGTCAAAGTGTGTGTACTTCATGCAGTAATTGTAATTTGTCTACAGATTTTATTTGTTTCATTGATTTCATTGTTGGTTGATTGCTGTAACTGATTATGGTAAGAAATACTGTAAGTATTGAAATAAATACTTGAAATATTCAGTACAGCATCAGTGTTGTGCAGTGCTTGGTAAGTTATCTCTGTACATTCTCCCTATATCTCAAACTAATCATGAAGATTGTCAGTTTTTTTTTTTTTTTTTTTTTCATTTAAATTATCCCTTACATAACAATGTCTGGTCAAAAATCTAGCACATGCTATTTCCTAAATATATATATATATATGTATATATGTATATATGTATATATGTGTATATATATATGTATATGTGTATATATATATGTATATATATATATATATATATATATATATATATATATATATATGTATATATATATATATATATTTTTTTTTATTTTTTTTGTACAAATGTGTTTTTTATTTATCACAGCAGTGTGAAAATGGCTGCAATATTGTCTGATCATTGAAGACTGTCTTGGTTAAATGAAAACTAATAGCATTTTCACAAATATGTGTATATCATGTGACTAAAGTGTGTATGTTTTGACAGAAGTGTGTCATTTTGCAAACAATCTAGGAATTATGCAAATTGAGTGTGGTGTTTGGATAATTGTCATTATATTTTGAAAAAAAGATCCCGGTTTTCAAAATTGCGTGTAAACAATTGAAAAAAACTGTAAAAGATACAGAGTACATAGATCGGGAAAAATAGCCTCCCTTTGAAAATGTGAAATTTGTTCTTTAACCACGTGTTCCTGAATATGTTTTAATTTTATATAAAACTTTTCCATTAACAACACTATGATATCAAAAGCAGGGATTATTAGGGTATAATGCAATATCAAATTATTTATGCCTGACATAGAACATAATATTTTTGGTTCCACATCTATAGATTCCTATAAATATTCTGTCTGTTTCCAATTTTTAAAAAGGTGATTGTTAAATACAGCAAATTCACATTGCATTGAAATGTCATTGCATGAAATCAAATCAATTTACAGTATTTAATACATGTTGCTGGCCTAATTGTGAATTACTCATGTAATACCTTAAAAAAACTAGATTTGTCTTCATAATTCTTTAACTTTCCCTTTTCCAAGTCTACATATTTTTTCCTCATTTAATATTTCTTTGTTTTATTCTGAAGTGTGCCAGTTAAATGGACTGGGAATGGCTTTTCTTTTTGAAGTGTATTTCCTTTCCTTAGCAATTAATAACAGACCCTAGCAAAAGATCAACTATGATTGAAAACTGTTTTAATAAAAGCACTCATCTTGAAGTTTTATTATATGTTATCAGTTATATGTGCTGTATTTGCTGCCGTTAGGGTTGTCAGAGCATAGCTGCTCGTGATAGAGAGTTGGAGACGAAGGTGGCCAGGCTGATGGGCAACAGACGCACCAAAGCTCCTGATCCAAACCTGGTGTCTCCCTCAGCTCCTGGAGAAGGAGAGGACAAGACTTACCTCCTCTTCACCACTGGCAGTCTCACCTACTCGCCTCACCAAATCGGTGAGTGTGCACTTGTGTTTTCCATACAGTACATGTGGGATGGTGAACTAATGTGTTTGTTGTGTTTCAGGTATCAAGCGAATAATGCCTGATCAAATGACAACAAGTGGTCCTGTGTTAGGAGAAGAGCGCAGTACAGAGGAGTTCTTTGACTCGCTGGATCATGTGATCGACATACACGGCCACATCATTGGCATGGGTCTGTCACCTGACCATAGGTGTGTGTGCTGTGCAGCAGTAAATGACTAGCATACATGAGCTTTTTATTGACTTTGGACTGATGCAGTTTACTCAGCAAGTTCATATGGCTTGTGAAATTTAATCAAGAGAACAAATTTGTGTTGCAAATTATCTGGCTTGACTTCGGCTGTGGTTGTGTTTCTATGGGATACAAAACCACAAAGTCTTCCTTCAGGGGACGCAAGCAGGCTTAAAAGGCTGAAATAATCTAAAGCTGATAAGGCCATAAAAACATTTAAATATCTTAAATGGTATAAGAAAAGTCTTAATTATTATTTCAAGAGGTCTTAAATTTTGGGTATGGCTTAAATTTTCATGGTATGGCTTAATGTGATTATTAAACTTCAAATCACTTAATTTACCTAAATGTAATCACTGTTGCTTGTTCTATAGATTTAGAGCAGTTTGAATGCCACACATTTATGTTTAAAATAAATATAATTTTGACTTTAAAAAAAGTTGTATGGCTGACCACAGAAAGTGGTCAAAATGTGTAAATCCTGCCGAAATTAAAGTATTATCTATGAAAGTGTCAGCTGTCATTCAGTGTTTGTCTGTTAATAGGTACTTGTACGTGAATAGTCGAAGCATGGCCGGCAGGATGTGTGATCTCTGACCCCATGTCCCCTCCGCCCATCGCAGAGGAGATCGACCTGCATGTGATTGATCTGAAGAGTCTTAGAGAGGAACGCCGTAGCCTTCGAGCCCACCGGGCCTTCACACCCAACGATGAGTGCTTCTTTATCTTCCTTGATGTCAGCCGAGACTTTGTCGCCAGGTGATTTACATCCCAGTTAGAACATTGTATTTGCTGTGGTAAACAGATTATTAGGTCTTTTAACCAGTGCTGCCATTTGGATTACATGTGTACTAAAGTAAACCATAGCTTTCTTTTACTAGTTGATATGACATTTATACCAACACTAAACGTGGGTGCAGCATAAAGATGGGACGATATTAAAATTTCATATTACGATTATCAGTGACCAAAATTATCGTGATTATCAATAGTATCACAGTTTTGTTTAAACGAGATGAAAGTGAGAGAGAGGCCCTTGGTGGCGTCAGACTACGCCACGTCCCGCCGAGAGGGGCATGGCCTGGGCCTATAAATACAGCTCGATGGGCTGATATAATCTTGTTTTTTTATCACTGAAGCAAACCAGAGCATGTTGCAGGCAAAGATCCACAGTACTCATTCCCCCTTCTAGAGAAAACCGAGGTTACGTTCAGTAACCGAGTACGTTACCTTATGAGAGGTTCTCTCGTACTTCGTACTATCTTACACTAGGGGAACACAGTGTAAAATGGCTTGTGTGCTGGGATCCAACACCAAAGTCCCGAAGGCAGGGCCCGGGGCTCATATAGTGCATAAACACCAGGGACTCATAGAGAGTCTGAGAAGAGAGGCTATAAGTGTCATTCCCAATAAGTAGCATCCTAAGAGAGTTAATCACATCTACAGTGTTCCACACAGTCAGGGTGAAATTGTTCGCAATTTCTGGGTAACAGTATGGGTCTTACTCATTGCCCATGGAGTTATTTTATCAATCAGCAAGTGGTGCTCAAGTCAAGCCAAGTCACATTTATTTATATAGCGCTTTTCACAATACAGCTTGTACAAACGTCCCGAGATAACAGCAGGAAGGCAGATGGGAAATAATTAGCATAGCTGATGTTCATAATGATTTCCATTATACAGGAGTCGGTGTTAGAAAATCACTATCTCACAAACTCTCCGTAACCCAACCATACGCGCTGACCCGTTTGTCTAAAAGACTGTCAAGCCCCACTGGTGCGTTAAGCAGTTTCAGTGGCAAACGGTTCTGTATGGCATAACAGAGGAATAAAGAGTAAGCATTATGTGTATGCTTGACTAAAGAGATGCGTCTTTAGTCTAGTTTTAAACTGCGTCAGCGAGTCAGAGCCTTCAGACCGTATCGTGAAGGCTATTCCAGAGTTTTGGAGCTAAATGCAAGAACGCCCTCCCTCCTTTAGTGGACTTAGATATCCTAGGAATGACCAGAAGCCTTGAATTTAGTGATCTTAAGGAATGCGGTGGATTGTAGGGCGAAAGAAGGTCTGTTAAGTACGTTAGAGCTGAAACCATTTAGGGCTTTATAGGTCAGTAGTAGTATTTTGTAGTTGATACGGAACTTAATAGGTAACCAGTGTAGAGATGATAAAATCGGTGTTATGATCATATTTTCTTGACCTAGTAAGAACTATAGCAGCTGCATTTTGGACTAACTGTAGCTTGTTTATTGAGGATGCAGGACAACCGGCTAATAATAAAGCATTACAGTAATCGAGGTCATAAATGCATGAACTAACTTTTCTGCATCAGAAACAGATAGCATGTTACGTAGCTTAGCGATGTTTCTAAGGTGGAAAAAGGCTGTTCTTGTAACATATGAAATATGATTTTCGAAAGACAAGTTGCGGTCTAGTATAACACCCAGGTCTTTTACTGTAGTGGATAAAGTAACAGGACATTCATCTATATTAAAGTTGTATTGTAAGAGGTTTTGTGAGTAGATTTTTGGACCAATAAGTAGTACTTCCATCTTATCTGAATTTAATAGCAGGAAATTACGCGTCATCCAGCATTTTATATCTTTGAGACACTGTCAATTTAGATGAGTTAGTGTTTTCGTTTGGTCGTGATGAAATATATAATTGAGTGTCATCAGCATAACAGTGGAAATTAATTCCATGTTTTCTTATAATATTACCAAGGGGCAGCATATATATTGAGAATAGCAGAGGGCCTAAAAATGATCCTTGCGGTACTCCATAGTCTACTGGCGTTATCTTTGATTTTTTTCCCATTTAAACAAACAAAATGATAACGGTCCGATAAGTACGATCTAAACCAGCTTAATGCCTGTCCCTGAACACAGTGTAGTTTTGTAGTCGATCCAAGAGTATTTTATGATCTATTGTGTTGAACGCAGCGCTAAGATCAAGTAGGACTAGTATTGAGATACAGCCTTGGTCAGAAGCTAAAAGTAAATCATTTGTAATTTTAACTAGCGCAGTTTCTGTACTATGATGCGGTCTGAATCCTGACTGGAATTGTTCAATATCATTTTCTTGCAAAAAAGAGCACAATTGAGTGGACACAACTTTTTCTAGTATTTTAGACATAAATGGAAGATTTGAAATGGGTCTGTAATTTGCTAAGTTATTTGGATCTAATTGCGGTTTCTTAATGAGAGGTTTTATTGAGAGGTCTTACTGCCAGCTTGAATATTTTTGGAACATGATCTAAAGATAAAGATGAGTTACAGTAATATTGAGGAGAGGCTCTTCCACTACAGGTAACAGTTCTTTCAGTAGTTTAGTGGGTATTGGATCTAATAAACATGTTGTTGGTTTAGATGCAATGATAAGTTTATTTAGCTCCTCCTGTCCTATAGTTGTAAAGTGGTGTAGTTGTTCTAGAGGGGCCATAATTGAGGCTGAATCATAAGACACCATAGAGGATTGTACATTTATAATTGTGTTTTGGATGCTTTCTATTTTCTCATTGAAGTAATTCATAAAATCATTGCTACTAAACTGTAACAGTATATTTTGCTCTGGTGATGTCTGTTTATTTGTTAGTCTAGCCTTGGTGTTAAATAAAAACCTTGGATTATTTTGGTTATTTTCTATTAGTTTGCAGAGATGCTCAGCCCTGGCTGTTTTTAGAGCCTTTTTATAACGTGACATACTGTCTTTCCACATGATTCTAAAGACCTCTTAATTAGACCTCTAAATTTCCATTTACGCTCTAAGTTGCGAGTTTCTCTCTTGATAGCATGCGTAGCACTGTTGTACCAGGGTGCTTTAGGTTTCTCTTAACCTTTTTTAATCTAATTGGTGCAACAATATCTAATGTACTAGTGAAAATGGTGCTCAAACTGCTAGTCATTTCCTCTAATTCATCTGTTTGTTTGGGTTCACTAAGCAGCTTAGATAGATCAGGTAAGCTATTTGAGAATCTATCTATAGTGGTTGGGAGGATTGTTCTGCCTGGTCTTTAACGTGGCGCAACATGACAAATTTCAGCAGTACGTATTATGCAAGTCACCATGTAATGATCAGTGACATCATCGCTTTGCGGTATAATATCTATATCAGTTGGATTGGTTCCATATGATATAATTAAATCTAGTGTATGATTTAGACGATGAGTGGGGCCACTGACGTTTTGTTTGACCCCAAAGGAGTTTAATAAGTCTGTAAACGCAGCCCCTAACCCATCATTTGTATTATCTACGTGTATGTTAAAATCTCCAACAATTATTGCTTTATCGACATTCACCAATAGATCCGAGAGAAAGTCTGCAAACTATTTTAGGAATTCAGCATATAGCCCTGGAGGTCTATATACAGTAGCCAAGGCTAGAGATAATATGGATTTCTTTCTTACATCTAAGAGCGTAACATTTACCACAAGTACTTCAAATGAATTAAACCTGTGACCCGTTTTCTGAGTAACATTAAAAATATTTGTATAGATTGTTGCAAAACCGCAGCCACGGCTGATCAGACGAGGCTCATGCTTATAACAGTATCCTGGTGGATTAGACTCGTTTAAACCAGAAATACTCATTTGTTTCAAGTGGTTTCAGTATTCTGAGCTGAAGCAACGGGGCAAACAGTACTGGGCCGAGTTGCATAAAGTTAGTCATCCAGTTTTTTTCTTTAAGACTGTTTATAACTTTCATAACATAGTTAGTTACATAAAAACATACATTGGTCTAATTTTATACCGAACAGTAAGATCCATTAGCCTCGCGAACCATCCTGATCTCGCGAGCTTTCAAGGTTTCACTCGCAGATCAGTCTGGATACTTTCCGTTAAAGAAAATTTGGGAGCAGTTCACCAACGAACGTCCAATCAGCGTTGGCTTTGAGGCGGGTTGAGGTGTGACGCAATCAAGCGGAAGCAACGTGATCTAGAAACATTTTCAGACAGCGGTAGTCCTAATTCTTTTAGCCGCTCGCTAATGCTTTTTTCTCTTGCATCCTTCTTGTGAAATATGGACCGGGCAGCTGAAATGGTGCCTTTTATTCGCAAATTGTAGTTACATAAACGGCAAATATCCTTTGCCAACATGTTGCTTTGCTGAGCTAACGAGCCTTTACCTGCAGCAGCAAGTTAGTACGTCATGTGCTTCGTTGATCTGATTGGTTGATTTGGCCCGTCTATCACCAACATAGGCCAATCAGCTAACCAGTATTTTCGCCCCTTACCAAAACTTCTTCAACAAAAGGTTTCCAGATGGATATGCGGAGCAAATCCATCTGGCGGAGTCAGGTTAAAGATCGATTACCCCTAACTAACTGCTAGGTGGTCAAACTTGTTCTTAAGACATTGTCTTAACATAATGGCTATGTTTACGCAACTGGCCCCTGGATCTTTAGACCGAAAGTAATTTAGCCTGTAAGGTGGGAACTTCTAGGTTATAAAACCTTATAAATGTAGACAGGGAGGCCCAGTGTGCTGCCATACAGATAACCTTGCCTGTAATCCCACTAGACCAAGCCCACGACAAGGCCCCACGGCTCTTGTGGACTGCGCTCTGACACCTAAAGGACACTGCAAGCCATTAGAAGTGTAGGCCAGTGCTGCAGTCGATATGGCTAGTCCCTTAGAACATCCGCTAAACAAAATGAAGTGTTGCTTAGTCTGTCTGAAAACATTCAAACGAGACACATAAGCCTTTAATGCCCTGACTGGCCAAAGGAAGTTTGCGTCCTTTTCCTCATTGTAAACTGGCAGGGCAGATAGGGAAATAACCTGAGCCCTGAACAGTGTGTTGAGGGATTTAGGCACTTAGTGTCTTGGTTTGAGTATGACTTCATGTCTGACAAATGGACTGGCTCTATCTTACATGGCTTCTAAAATCGTCGAAAGGTCCCAGAATGGGGACTGAAGGGGGTCACAGACTAGGGGTGAAAAGCCTCAAGCTTTGCACCAGCCAGAAAACAGACCATTTTGAGGAATGGAGTTGTCTAGTAGACAGTGCTCTTGCCTGCGTGATCGTGTTTAACACTCCCTCCGGGAGGTTCAGTGGGTACCTGTTGATGGCCCATGCATGTAAGGACCACAGCTCCAGTCAAGGATGCCAAATGGAGCCCTTGGCTTGAGAGAGGAGGTCTTTCCTCATCGGTATTGGCCATGGGGCAGTGCTTGTCAGCTGCATCAGAACTGAGAACCAAGCCTGGTTTTTCCAGAGCAGAGCCACAAGTAGCACTGAGCATCTGTTTTCCCTGATTCGTTCCAAATCCTGAGGCAGGAGCAAGACGGGGGAAAGGCATAGAGTGGGCCGTGGGGTCAGACGTGGGCCAGCGCATCCCTGCGCTTGGACAAAAACTTATGACAGTGATGGTTTTCTTGGGACGCAAAAGGTCTACCTGCGATCTGCCGAAAGTCTCACACAGCAGTAGGACTGTCTGCAGAGTCATGGTAGAAGCCCATAAATAGAGAGTCCATAAAAGCAACGGGACAATATATTTCAACAAAGTTTTTTGAGGAATTAGGTGATTTCAGATTTGTCTTGGCACAGCTACTAGAAGATTTTCAACTGTCAGACTGTCATCACTCTCACTCTCAGGGACATCAGACAGGCAGTGCCATAATCGGGCTTCAGTCTTCTTCTTTGAAATCAATGGAGTCGCTGTGTCAATTTCTTTTACTGTCTATGGTATTTATAGGCCCAGGGCCACTCCCATCTCGGCAAGATGTGACGTAGTGGCAGGATGTGACGTTATTTATAGGCCCAGGCCACTCCCATCTCGGCAGGATGTGACATAGCGGCAGGATGTGACGTTACATCAGATCCCATTGGATCAGATGTAACCAAGGGCCTCTCTCGATAGGCTGCTGCAGTTGCCGCAGGACAGCCTATAGTCACGCAAGCTATCTTGCCTATGTCTGCATGCTTTTACATTCATTCAAAATTAAGGATAATTTTTGGCTTCAATATCTTGTGGAAAATAGGTTTTCCCCTCACGTAAGATACGCAGTACAAGAGAACCTCTCGTAAGAGAACCTTCTTTAAATCAGTCAGTCAGATCAAGGTGTGTGTCTAGGTGATAGTGATATATACCATTCAGAGAAAACTACATGCAAAATGTGGCTCTATAATGTTCTTTAAAAGAAATAAAAATACACAAGCTAAAGTATATTGTATTCTATTCTGCGCCAGAATATAAGCAAACAACACACAGAAAAAATGGATATCTTGATATTTTTCAGACCTATTTTTGGATATTTGGATATTATTTTGCTATATGTAAGCATTGGCTCTGAAATTGCTTTAAAGGGTAATATCTTTATCTCCCCAACACACACACATTTACTTTGAATGATTTAGACAATCTATGTTTAAATGTAAAAATTATTTAAGGCTGGAATACACTACATGACTTTTGCCCAGATTTACAGTCTAGAGGAGTTGAAAAGTTGTCGAGTCAGAGCCATTCTGCAGATATTGGTCAGTCAAGATTACACCAAAGTCTGAGTCCAGTCTGAGAATATCAAACATGCGTGATATTTTGAGGCAATTTTAGAAACGAGCAATGAGGCAAATGTTTCTGTGTTGAGTTGTTGTTGTGTTCAGAATGACTTAAAGGAATTGTTCACTTCTAAAAGTCTGTCATAATTTACTCACCTTCAAGGTTTTTCAAACCTGTATTAATTTCTATCTTCTGCTGAACACAAAGGAAGATATTTTGAATATGTCTGAAACCAAACAGTTGATGTACCCCATTGAATAGTAGGAAAAAAATACTATGGAAGTCAATGGCTTTGAAAGCTTTGAAAACGCAAACCTGTGAAAACGCTGACAATGTGCACATACGTACTATGTATTTAGTCTATAGGTATGCGCGTTTTAATGTATATGTATAATAAAATGTATAATACAGAATTCTGTATCGCTTCCGAGCAGCTATGTGAACAGGAACTATTTTGACAACGTTTTATCTGTACAGAGGTAAAGGGAAGGGAAGGAGGCCTTCACAGGGGAGAGACTAGTTGACACTTCAGGACTGCATTGTCGCCGTGTCCAGGCGCAGGTCCTTCATCAGATCTGGATACGGCCTGGATCTGGCGGACTGTGGTAAACCTCGAGATAAACAGAGAGTAATATTACCGTAGATGCCATTCTTCTAATGATGTAACGATTACATCAGGATTTATGGGAAGTGTTCCTGGTTCCGGCTGACCTAATCTATTCAGCCTAACACCGAATTTTAGAAGTCTTTAATGTGTTATGTGTTTGCTAAGCCAAAGAGATGTGTTTTTAGTCTAGATTTAAACTGACGGAGTGTGTCTGCTTTAGCCTGGTAATTGCCAAACTCTGCTACTTCGCTTTGCTTCGTAGACAGTCTGGAATGGCATAAGAAGTATAAAATCATTGGTTACCTGTAAGCCAGTCACATAGCGTTGATTTCAGCCGCATCGAACTTCCAATGTAAACACATGTATGAAGCGAAAACGAAGCCATTGAGCGAAATACCGGAGTGAACATGGCTGACTGAGTTTTGTTGCCTGCTTAACCTGATCCTTCATGAGTGCAACCAAGGGGACAAAATCACAACTATCGCTATCGCTCTGGCCTGCCCAGTTTCTCGCTGATGATCGGTAATTGTTGATTAATTGAACCTTTCCCAAAACCCATCGGAAGTAGGGCCACAACATCAACTCCATTTAAAATGTTTAACTCTTTTCTTGTTCGGGCTTCAGTTTGCAAATGCCGTGAATATTCTCTACAACAGAGCGAACTGCATCCCGTGTCTCCATATCCGCATTCGTTTTCGATTTCCCTAACCTAAAGTACAATAGTAATCTCTGTGCTTCAGCGTCTGTCACGGCTCTCAGCCCGCCCTCTGTTCGTTGATTTGCTGGCTGTTTTCAGGCTGGGACATGTCGACTGAGTACAGAAGCGAACTGAAATAGAACAGAAGTACGGAAGTCTGAAGCTGTCAGGCTATGTCTCCTTCCCGGACAATGTTAGGAAGACTGTTCCAAAGTTTTGGCGCTAAATGGAAAAGGATCTACTAGCAGTAAATGATGTTTAATAGGTGGCCAATGCTGGGCAAATATGTTCCTGGTTCTGGTAAGAACTTGAGCTGCTGCGTTTTGGATCAGCTGTAGTTTAATTACTAAGCATTCAGGGCAACCACCCAGTAGAGCATTACAATAATCTGGCCTTGATGTCATGAAGGCATGAACTAACTTTTCAACATTTTTCATTGAAAGCATATAAATTTATATATATTTTTAAGATTGAAGAATGCAGTTTTATAGATACTAGACACATGACTTTCAAATAAAAGATTGCTATCAAAGAGCACACCTAAGTTCCTAATCGACAACGAGGACTTGACCGAGCAGCCATCAATTGTTACAGTATTGCAGGTTATTAAGTGAGGGCGTTTTTTGTCCAGTAATTAGAATCTCTTTTTTTTTTTTTTTTTTTTTTTTATTAAGTTGTAGGAAATTACTAGTCATCCAGTTTTTTATATCAGCTATGCATTCCGTTAATTTTCTGGATTGGTAAGTTTCATTAGGGCATGAAGAAATATAGAACTGATTATTTGAGTAACAGTCACAGAAATGAATTTGAACTTCCCAATTACATCCACTTTTTTGCTACTGAGATAAATATTTTCCTGCTGAGATGGTATTTACTTACGAGGATGAAGTCCAAAAAATGTCTGTGACGCACCAAGCCGGCTTAAAATAACTCACGGCGATGAAAGCTGACTGTATTGTTGCCTGCATCAACTGCATCTCGGCCAAAAAGATGAGCCAGTAGAGCATTACAATAATAAACACCCCACAAAGACTTCAGGCGACTGTCAACTAGCAGGTGCGTTCTGCACCTGTAAGGAAATTACTCTATCAGCAAGGAAACCAAAATTAGGACCGCATATATGCAAACTTAAAAGAGCGCTTGCTTATCATTTTGAATGTCAATCATGCTGATAATTTTCTTCATTCCAGGCGGCTTATGTTATGAAATTATTCTCGTAATAGAATGCTTAGGTAAGGTGACGAACATCTTTGGTGACTTTTTTTGCTCTCTTTCATCACTTGTGCTGAAAACACTGAAAACACTCATTCGCCAAGCTGAACATTCAACATGTTCAACTGACCAAAAGGCAGGGTCGGACTAGTGTCAAGACACCACATTAACTGGGCCAGCCGACGCTCAATAAAGGCCCGACTGATGCTGACCGACCGTCAACTTAGTGTGTCGAGCTTTACACATAATGATGTAATGTCCACACGTACTCATATACACATCTAAACAATCATTAAATGCTTGCCAAACAAAATATCTTAAGGATTGAGTCATAACTGCACTATAAGTGTTTATTCTCTAATGAGTGTACTTGTCTGTGCAGCGGTGCAGAGGACAAGCATGGTTACATCTGGGACCGACACTACAACATCTGCCTGGCACGCCTGCAACATGATGATGTGGTCAACTCTGTGGCCTTCAGCCCAGCGGACCAGGAGCTGCTGCTGTCTGCCAGTGACGACTCCACCATTAAAGTGTGGCGCTCCCCACGCATGCTGCGCCTCACACAGCCCCCCCGACACCCGCCACGGGCTCGCAAACTGATCTCATCCTTGCTCGGCCAAAGAAGAGCTAATCTGAACGGCAAACCCTGACCTGGACACTGGCAGGCGTATCGAAACAGAAAAGACACTCGATGAGCAGAGAGGCATGTGTGAAGTCAAGAAACTAGACTTCTGCATGGGTGCCTATGAGAAGAACAAGGGTACATGTGTTTTCTTGGTGACCCTCTAACGGTCCGTGACAGGTAAATCACTGAAAAATGAAATGTGATCTTTGCATAAAGAAACAACAAAAGAAAATAGGATTTTTAGATCACCATATTTGTGAAAGATTAGTTCAGATGCGCATAGAAACGTGAACATCAACAGTATATTTGACTTCATGGGCAAAGAACCAAGAATTTGTGGATATAGGTCATATTCACATGTGAGTGTGTCCCGTGTGCAGTTGTAAGTCCATTTAACCCAGTCGTGGCGACTGAAACACTGCCTGTGCACGTTCATATTTTCTGTTTTTTTTTGTTTGTTTTTTTAGATGATCAGAACAAGAACAGGTATAGAGTATTTAAATACTCGATAACAAGGGAAAAATCTAGATTCTGGTACAAATTTACAACAGTTATGTGTCTCTGGTTTTTATTTGTGGTTTTTAAAAAAAGAGCAGTTCAGTTTAACATGGTTCCTGAATGACTATGTTTATTTCTTCTCCATCTATGCCTTTATTATTGAAATCAATTGTATCCTTTGTGCATATGGATTTTGTCATACAGGATTTAACAATCATACTATACTGAAAATGTAAAAATTCCAAAGAAACTCAAAGCCTTCTTGTTTGAATCTTTAGCTGTCACCTTTATTCAGTCATTCGGTTTTAACAGTGCACCAGTGACGCACCTGTTATGGTATTATATATTTATTTTATATGTACATCCTAGTATGACATGACTGTAGTGAGGTTGTATTCACATTTATTTCTATAGGATTGTTAAAACTACCAAAAAGAAAAAAACTCAATTTTAGGTCGGACAGCAGGCCATTCAGCTTGTGAATCTTATTTTACCACCTTCTTTTTGGCTGTTTGCCATCATTTTAGATTTTGTAATGTGGAATGTGTAAAATTTGTTTGACCCATTAAACTATTTTTCTTTTACCAGATACAGTGTATATTTTTAATTTTATACCCAAAGCAACGAAAGATGTATATACATTTTTTTTCTTCTTTGGCAAAGGTAAAAACATGGGACAAAGACTTTGTAGAGACCACTTTAATTATTTTTTTTGTTTTTTTCAGCAAGTTTACATTTCACACAACAATTTAAAACAAATGTATTATATAGTAAGAACTCAATTTCACAAAAAGCTGCAGGATCAGGATACTATGCTTCAAAGAAAAGTAAAAGTTATCATCACAATAATAAAATAAAGGTTATATTATTTACTAAAAGTGAATTCTATGGCTTTAGTGAATTGCTAAATAATAAAATACAAACTAATATAAATGAGTGTATGACAGATAAACGGTTCAAATTTATACATAGAATTAAATAGTGACATTTAACTGATTTTTTATTCATTTATAATAGAGAAATGAAAGAGAGAAATGGTTGCTTTTGTTGGAAAGAAGATGGTTGTTATGGACTATTTAACTGAACAGGATTTATACTGTATCCAGGTTAACTCAGAAAATATACCATGCTAATCTATTCTAAAGTATAGTGATGTTACAGAGGAAAAGGTATTAGTATGTCTGATCCATTTTATAAGGGCTTGAATATAATAAAATGTCTACAGCTACGAAATCCGTGTAGCCATTTCATTCCCAAGCCCAAACAAAAAGATCCAGACCAACGATTAGATGATGTTTACAAGTAGGCTAACTACATTGAATTTAAGCACTGGTTAGTCAAGATGTTTGGACATCTAATAAATTCCTTTTCCCTATCTTAATAGCATGAAATGTAGTTAAATATTGTAGCCTCATGCACATACAAAAGCTAATCTATAAGAATAAACAGCACAATGATTCATTTCTATGAGCGGACTCTAACAGTGCTCAATCAGTTTGTGGATATTAAAGTTGCTCTATTATTAAGTTGGTCAGGTTTGTAAAAAAAAAAAAAAAAGCAAACTGATGACAAATACGTATCTATTTATACACTATACTTTCAGAAAAAGTGACGCTGCCCCTAAAAATATCCTCACAAATGCAGTTAGCGTCCTAACAATATCAGATTTTAACAGCATGAAAAATCCTGCCACCTTCAGGTCACGCAAAACAAAACTCAAATCTCATCTCTCAAGTAATATTATGTTATTACATACAAAACAGGTATAGTTTAAATATTGTACAATACATTTATATAATATAAATATGTATTATGATAATAAATATATAATACATATTAAATATTTAGTTATATCAAAATAGTGGAGTTATTGCTATGAAAGTAAGTTTGATCATTGCCACTCCATAGACAATAATATTATCATCAATGAAAAATATTTCTTGAACCAAATATATGCTATTATAATCATTTATATTGTATAGTTTAAATAGTTTAAATGGCTTCCGCAGCTTATATGAGATATAATAATAATAATAATAATAATACCATCTATTGTTATTATGAATAATGAGTTATAAGCCAGTGAGGTCGACTATGGCTTTAATAAAAATGGTGTCATCTCTCAGATATGAGCTTTTGCCTGCCAGCTTGGCGAGGGGGCAGAAGAGAGGACAACCGCTGGCAATGTTCATCTCACTGATGGGTCTCTGGAAGGATGTGGAGCTCACGTCAGGCCTAAAGGCATCAATGATGTGCTCTCGGTTGTTCTGGTCCAGGAGCATTAATGTCACCTGGAAGGAAAAAATAATTACAATCAATGTAATGCCAAGCTAACATTCTAAAGGTTATATTGGACATCAAGTGACAGAACACATGTACTAACCCTTGGATAAAATAGTTATAACAACCACCACATTCTCAGCCATTTAACATTTAATAGTCAATTATTCATTAGATCCAATATCCTAACTACATATCTTCCACAGTTCATATATGTTAAAGATAACAACAAAACAAACTCAACATTCAGTCCCTGCAATAAATGATTCATCCACACATGAGTGGTGTTGTGATGCTTTAGTTGGTAGAACAACCCTTAAAAATTAAAAGTAAAGAGTAAATGAACGCCTAAAAGAGGAGTGAAAGCGTATCGGCTCATTTACCTTCTGGCTGAAGGGCCACTTCAGCAGTGCGTCGATATTTGCCCCTCATGACCACAAAGAACAGGGAGAGGTGAGTGCCCCGACCTGTGCCGTCACCATTCAGGTACAGTCTCAGACACATCTTATACCCATATTTACTGGAGTAGAATGCTGAAGAACAGAAGAAAGGTGCTAAACAGCAGGGTCAGAAATTAACTCAGGCAAAACGTCACCAAAGGTGACTAAAATACTTCATAAAATCAGCTCCGAAAACAGTGAATACTTAAATACTCTGAAAACTGAACTTTGACATACGTGTCTGTGTAAAAACAGCATTTTATGTTGTCAATTTAAATCGGTTGAAAGGCATTTAAAAAATGCATTCTAAAAATAACCTTCACATAAGCTTAAATTCCAGTCAGGACATTTGCTAAGTGCCACAAAGCATCAAGTGCTTACAATTTACTATTTACAAAATGCAAAGTAGGATTAAAATTTATTGAACCAAGAACATTCCAGGACACAAGTTCAATCAACAGCATTTGTGACAATGTTGAATACCACAGAAAATAATATACAATTATACTATTATATAGATTATTCTTCTATAATCACCCCTTGAATTCATGACAAATAACTGTAAAGCATGTACACCTGGTAACGTTCGTACAATGTCCCACATAAATACCAAAAAGGGAGGAGACATAACTTCTTTTTATGGAGCTGAGCAGAGCATATCAAACATGTGAGATTCATATTTCGGTCTTTAAACCCTCTGGGCTCTGATACGGTTTATGTACGTCCACTGTATGAGTCTCATGTAACCCTGATTTTTGCTTTAAAAACAAATCAAAGGGTGAGTGGAAATCATTTCTGTTCTTAATGGACAACATGCAGCAAACACTGTTTATTGAGCTTAACTTGTACTGAATTTGAATCTGATCTTAACCTTACCAGGTGAGAACATAGCAGGTGCTCGTCCTCCCACTGCGTCCTGTCTGCGACGAGAAAAGTCTGCTATTTTCCAAATGAACACTCCGTCGTATGTGCAGAACTGCAACTCCCGCAAAGACTTGATCGGATTCTGCTAACTGCAGATCTCGCATGGTTAAAGTGCGTTCCAGCTGTCGCACCTTCAAGAGTCACCAAAAACGGAAAAAAACAGGGTTATGGAACTGACAAACAGCAATGTGGTTGTAATAAAGTAATGATGATATACTAACATTTGAAGGACATATCTACACAATCCTCTATCTGTTCTTAGATGTAAAGTTGGCGACACTGGTACATTGTCTTTGTTTCACTGATGCCAATGGTTCTATAGTAATTAGTAATGCAGTAGTTCTGTCATTAAATGAAAATGAAAACAATTAACTCTTAAGCAGCAGTGTCTTTGCTTAGACTTTCACTTTGGTATTGTACATGGTTTTTGGTTCATTGGTGTCTGAAGTTCTGGTAATTGTTAAAAGAGTACTGTAGTACTCTAATCAATTTCTCTGTAATAAAAGATAACATTTTTTGGTTGAACGCAAATTAGTTGAATGCAAAACTGATCAATTAGCAGAAATTCTAGGATGGTTCCCACTTCATATCCCATGTGAATTAAGGATCATGGCAGAGACAGCAGAGGCTCTTCTGCTGGGGAGGAAACCCTGTTTCACAAGTAACAGTTGACAGAAACAAATCTTGCAAACAACTGTTTTATAGCGAAGGCTTCCACAGACAATACAAACTGACTATTAGGCCGGAGACACACTGGCTGCGTGGTGTGAGCTGTGGCGTTTCCGTTGTGTGTCACCTGTTGTGTATTGCCTTTAATGGCAATATTTGAAAATTGATAATTATTATTATTTGTTTAAATTACATTGATATCTGAATTTATGTCAAAACCTAGACTTTCAGGCATCAGAATGTAATTTATTAATATGTATTCGTGTACAAAATGACAAACATCGTTTCCTACCTGGAAACGCTTCCAACACGCTTGCGTGTCACGTGAAAATAGTCGTCGTTCTATATCTAGTATGCACTCGTTTTCCGCATGTCACGCAGGCAGTGTGCAAGCTCTAACCTGTTAACATGGAGTCGAAATAGAAACGGACACCGCCACGCAGCTGAGACGCTTACGCTGAGCCGGCATGTCTCCGGCCTTAAGCTACAAAAAAATAAAATAAATAAAATAAAATAAAAACACTGTAATTTGGGGCACAGTCCATGTTGGCCCAAATTTGCATGACTTTTTTCTTCTAACAAATAATGCACCATCAGAATTTTTTTTTGAAAAAGTTGCAAATTCATTATTTGAGAGTAAATTGTAATAATAAATTCACTTAAACAAACCTATCATATGGCTTCAGAAGTTGTATGGACCACTTAATGTATAATGCTTTTTGTTATTTTTGGAAATTGATAACAATTTCTGTCCCCCATTCACTATCATTACATAGAAAAGTAGAGTCTTCAAGTGGAGTAAATCATACAGGTTTGTAACGATATGATGAATCATATTTGTGTAAACTTATCCTTCAAAGTAAAATGTTCACCAGTCAGTTATAAAACAAGATTTATCAATACGTCATTACTTGGTTACCTGCAAGGTGAGAGCCTCGCATCACCTTCGGAACATAGCAGAGCATCATAACCATCTCTGCTATCCGAAAGAAAAAAAAATCCTATAAATCCAACTTTAGCGAGCGCTTTTTTTTTTACTATAAGGGTATGATTTTCTGCAAGGTGTGCGTATTACCTTGTTTGACAAGTTTTCAATCTTTTCCTGGTCCAGCCGATGTTGCCCGGGACAGCGCTTCCAGGGTGAGGGCTCGAAGCGTCTCAACCTCTCTGTTCAACACACAAACTATGTTCTCCAAAGCTGTGACTTTCTGCTGCACACCAGGAGCACTCTCTTCCTGCATTATGGGTGGCAGCATCAGCCCCTGCCAGAGGTGCATCTTCAGGTCCGTGATACAATCCCAGCCCTAGAATCTTCCTGCCACTCCACAGCCCCCTCGGCTCGTAGGCGCACAGAGGACAGCACACTCAGCATGAGACGCAAATGCTCCATCACACTGGTCTGCTCATGCTCCTGCTGCTTACCGTTGTCAACCTAAGAACATTCATGTATAATTAAAAAAGGTTGCATTAAAGCAAAGAGTGGTGTCATTTCTTTGATGTTAAAACACTTCATTTATGTTGAAAAATGTCATATGGTTATCAAAGATTAAGAAAGGGTTAAAATATAATTAAGGCAAGGCACCTCAGGTGAACAGGTACGTTTAACTGAAGAAATCACTATGCTTCCCCAGTTAATTAATCACAGTACATTAGACATTACATTTTGAATGACAAGGTTTCTAAAATGGTATGTTTAAATGTACAAGTAGTCATTATCTAATTTAAATTAGCGACAACTCTATCCTAAAAATGAAGCTCTGCCACCACAGCATCCACTCCAACATTGGTGATCACAAAAAGTCACAGTCCACAGATTGATGCATAATGAAAAGAAAATTTCAGTTTTCATGTATGAAAGGAAGTCACTTTCAGTAAACATCCCAATCAGATGATAAATGATTATCTACTGCCGTTGACTCCCGTTAAAAGCGCATTTTTCATATGCAATAGTTTTAGTAAATGTCTGATATTAGTTGGCAGAATTATATTATTAATGAGCGGTCATATCCACAGGTTGGAGTGGCAGTATACTGTAACTGGTGGCAGGTCAGAAGAGGAACACACTGGTCCAGAGAACGAGTAGGTTGTCATATTAAATGTCACTCCAATCACTGCGATTACAGGAGACAGAACTTGCATTAGCCAAATCAAATTTAACATTTACATTTTTTTGTTTATTTTTGTTTTGACATTCCCAATATTAGCAGACATACTCATAGGATCAATAAGCAATTGATATTAAAATGTAAAACATTAAGCAAACGTAAACATGAAAGTCCCAAAAAGTCAGCATGAGCTAAATACTATTCACTTCAGCATTATTGAACATATTGTGATGTCCAGGGTCGTCCTTAGGGCAGTGCAACCAGTGCGACTGAACCAGGCACCAGGAGGGGCAGCCCAGGCGTGGATGACTCTATTCCCCCTTGACCCTATTCCCACTTTCCCAGGCACTTGCCCACCCTCTTGATGTATTTAACTGACAGACTTTCGTTTTAGATTGCTTCGTTTCTACTGCAGCTCTCCAGTTTATTCTCTGACCAGCAGAGGGCATGTTCTGAAAGAGGTGCACTGGGGAAATCCTTTTACTTTCCTTGAAGACTTCAAAGGCAGGAAACACAGGAAACAGGCGTGAATTTATGCATATAACATCTGTTACCGACTGAAATGCATTTCCCCCAATGGTTCACCAACTTTACATGTTCACCAAAAGAGTTTGTAACTTCTCAACCACTCCAAACTATTTACATAGTTTGGTTTTATTTTAAGGTCATGTGGAAAAAAACTGACAAACTGAGACATAAAATAGATTCCACTAAGTCTGACTAATTCAGACAAAATAATCTTAAGCCTTTTGAAAGTTATGACGCATTTCAGAATGACTACAAAAGGCCCCATTCACATTAAGCTGGTAAGTATAACAATATGTCTGTTATGCTTTGAAATGTAAAAGAATAGCAGAATAATGATAATGGCACTTAGAAACAATATCGTTGGAATCATTTTCACACTTTTTTTTAGCTGATGAATCAAAAACATTGACAGCCATTTAGAATCCATCTTACTTTAAAGTGATTTAGCATCAATCCCCTTAACCATCGCTGCCCTGCTAGCAGGACGTTGGTGCTTTTTTAATTATTGCCTCTTTTTTTCTATCACATATTTTAGTAATCACTCATAAGTTCAGGCATCATTTGAAAGCTTAAAACACTCTTAATTCATCCTGTAAAAAAACGTTTTGAAATTGGACATTGTGTTACCGTTGAAAAACCATACTTTAAATTCTTGCTTAGCAGGCTCCTCCCCCTAGTGGGTGGTTTCATGTTTCATATTACATTTATCTGAACTATTTTATAACCAAAACTTTTTTTAATCTTGACAAAACACATTGTCAGAAAGGTCTGAGAAGTTTTCCTATTCTGCAAGCAGGCAGATAGATCAACAAATTACACAGAGCCTCAAACTTCTAGAACTCCAATTTGTAGCTGATTTTCAATGGAGTGTTAAGTACTTCCTAATACAGTGTATATTAGGAAGTACATATGTGAAAGCCACATTGGAAACTATCTACAGTTCAAGTTCTATTAAGTTTAAGACTCTGTGTGTTACTCTGTGAATCAATTAATGCAAACTATATAAAAGGAAAAAAATGTGATGGTTCAGAAGATAAATAGCAATGTGGTTTTTAAGAGGTCAGATGTGCTGTTTCATAACCATGTACCGTAATCATTCTTGAAATCTGCCCTTGAAGGTTTTTCGTTAGAAGCTCAAACCTTATCCATGCCTTCTATTCAGAATTGACTCAATGTCTATTCTAATCCAAAATGCATTCATGAGAAACAAATACACACCACAGCCCCTGCAGCCAATCTCACTGAACTGGCACGCCGACTTTGACTTTGCACAAGATTTGGTGTGCTCTTGAAACTGCAAAGAAGAAGAAAAAAGTTAGAGAAAAAAAGGTATTTTATGAATGTAAATAAAATAAGGTATAACTATTCCTTTATTAAACACTGACAGTACATAGCAGATTTGTATTTTTGTTTATATAATTTATGACAGCACGTTACAAGCAGTTGTGTGCAAATGAAAAAGAAACATAGGCCAATATACTTTCAACATTCATTTAAATGCCACAAAAGAAAGCAGAAACAGTGTGATGGCTGAGCACAGAGACTAACCTTCTCTCTGGGATTCTCTTTCCACCACAGTCCCCCGCATTGCATGTGGGAATTTCTGACATATTTCATCATGGGCCTGAGACAGAAAAGGGTAGTGTAGGAGGGAGAATCAGTAAAGATGATATAACTATTTTACCTGACCTTTCTGCTATGCTGCTCAACTGCTATGCATTACCTATGCATATATTTTTTTTTCTATCAGGCAAAGCAGAGAAAGGGAGTAACCTTTCCCCGTATTATGTCATACCGGGGAGATTCAAGATCAGCACATCTGAGCTTTCATTTCTCAAGGCAGAGAAAGATAGCCAAAGCTTGGTTTACACCGACTGAAATTTCTAGCCACTGCTGGGGAAACATATGCAGGCTAGGGGAACTCATATTAATGTTAAAATACCCTCAGAAAGTGAAAATTTCATGTCAGGGGACCCTTTAAGCTACTTTCATATATGAAAGAGATCAGTGGCTTTCAAGCTCCAATAATAAATAATAAAAATGACCATAAAAGTACACTATATAACTTGCATGATAACTGTGTGAGGAACATAAAGAAAGCTGCTATTCACTGACATGCTTGTCATTTCTCTCTAAAAATGCCAGTCACTGGTTGCCATTCACTTTTATAATATGGAAATTAAGCTTGAATATTCTGGCAGAGGTAAAAGTAAATCATGAGAGAAGAATTCAGCCACATTGGTGTGTAATGCAATTACCCTTTGCCATGGTAATTTACTCATTGCAACACATTGAGTCTGTTGGTACAGCAAACATTAAAAGTACACAATGTACACAAACCACAGTCCAATCAACAGTAAACTTGAGAACAGATCAGTTCAAGGGCTCTTACCTTAATTTCCTTAAAGTTGAATGTGACCTTGCAGTATTTGCAGTTCAGGGTTCTGGCCTCGCATTCCCGATCATTGTGGCGGTCTTTCTCGTAAGCAAGATGACTGCTTGGCATGCTTCACATTTTACACGTTCAAAACGCACAACGACCTTCATGTTGACCCTAGTAAAGGAAAGAATTATCTGTACATTTCTAGCAGGAATGTTGAAAGGAAAAATATCATAGTTAGCTTACTATGTATGACTGCCAACTCTTGAATTGTCTTTCATGTGCCCCATTTTCAATTATCTTTAGAATGTTAACAGCTTCGTATAGCTGTTGTTCATTCCATTTATTCCCATGTTATTATTTGTATGCAATTCCTGTTTTCAAGTTAGTAATGGTCACAAGACATCACCGTATGACTGATATGGCATACCGACCTTGCGATTAGAACAAGACAAAACAATTGTGTCTGCATTACCTAAAACATTTTCTGTTCATTTACACAATTTCAAAAATCCCTTAAGTATGTGTTCAAAGGGATAATTGGTAACACTTTACAATACGTGTGCACTAATAAGCATTAATTCATGCTTAACTAATGCACAGATAATACTGAATTAATGTGTAACTAATGATTATCTAAGCTATTCATTAATGATTACCACATTAGGAACTAATTAAGAGTATGTAAGGTTAATGTATTAGTTCATACATGAATTGTTATTAATTAAATATGTAATTGTGGATTAATTCCATAATAACTCATTTTTTTAACTAATCGTGTTAATTAATATGTTAATTACCAGAATGAGCCAAAGCCTTGTATTTCAACTTCCAGATAATATGACAGGTACACTAATATGCATTAATACATGATTAATTAATTAATTGTTAATGCAAATTCATGTGCAAATTACTACAATTACTAAATGACTAGTTAATAATGATGTGCCTCAGCAAGTAAAGTCATAACATAATGATACCTTTGCAAATCATTAGCTAATGATTAATTAAGGCAGACAACTGGAAGTTGAAGTGCATAGCTTTGACTAATTGTGGTAATTAACACATTAATTTACACTATTAGTTAATAAAATATGTTATTAAGGAATTAATACACAATGACACATTGAATTAATAGCAATTCATGTATTACTTAATCTATTAATCATATAGACTCTTTATTAGTTGCTAATGCAGTAATCATTAATTAATGATTTAGTTCTTTATTAGTTATACATTAACTCATTATTATCTGTGCATTAGTTAAGTGTGAATTAATGCATATTAGTGGCAGTATTGTAGTAAAGTGTTACCGATAATTCATAAAAATAAAATTAAAAATTAAAAATCTGTCTGTTCCTTGCACAAAGTTAGTGTATGGCTTCAGAAGATTTAATATATATATATATATATATATGTATATGTGTATATGTATATATGTATTTATTTATTATAAATTATTTCTACAAATTTCTGGTTTGGAACAACATAAATATATAAAAAGTAAAACAAATAAAATGTTAAAATCATGTTTTTAGAAATTGAAACTAACACTGAACAAACAATGAACAGTTTATTTTATTAACTTTAGCAAACGATTAACAAATACAGAAACAAATGAATTACTCATGGTTAATGCTCATTCTATTAGATAAAGCTAGTAAATTAAACCTTATTGTAAAGTGTTAACGTTTGTGCTTCAACGTACCTCTTCATACTAGTTTCCATTCTCAGTGTTCTAGATCAAAAGGTCAAACAATTGTAAAGCAGCAAGAGGTTGGTGCAGATGCCTTGCCTATTCACTGAAACATTATATATGATAATTCTAAAAGTTACGGCAGAAAGGGTGTGTGGGAAAAAATGCCATGGACAAGTTATATCAGGTTACTCGGAAAAAGCAAACAAGAAGATAAGCTTTGAGCTTGTTTGGTTAAGACACACCCACTTCTTCAAATTTCAAAAGCTGTATTTCAAGCAAGTATACATGTTTCTTTGTTAGAGGCAAACTGTGCAATCATGTTCAAGTGAAGTACTGCTCGGAACATATTTTACTTCCATAATGTGACGTATTTCTAGGTGAAAACATCACAGATCAAAGACCACAGTGTCACAGAGTGAATAGACAGATAAGGAACATGAGTTCAACATTTAAGTTAACACATGGACAATAAGGAACACTGATGGACATTAAATGTTCTTTAGAAATTGTGCAAAAAAATAAATTGGTGTTTCCTGAAACACACACATACACACACACACATATACAGTATATATATATATATATATATATATATACATATATATATATACATATATATATATACATACATATATATACATATATATATATATATATATATACATATATATACATACACACACACACATATATATATATATATATATATATATATATATATATATATATATATATATATATATACATATATATATATATATATACACATATACATATATACACATATACATATATACACATTGGAACGAAATTGGACAATAGAAGATTGGAAAGACGTTGCCTGGTCTGATGAGTCTCGATTTCTGCTGCGACATTCGGATGGTAGGGTCAGAATTTGGCGTCTACAACATGAAAGCATGGATCCATCCTGCCTTGTATCAACGGTTCAGGCTGGTGGTGGTGGTGTCATGGTGTGGGGAATATTTTCTTGGCACTCTTTGGGCCCCTTGGTACCAATTGAGCATCGCTGCAACGCCACAGCCTACCTGAGTATTGTTGCTGACCATGTCCATCCCTTTATGACTCACAATGTACCCAACTTCTGATGGCTACTTTCAGCAGGATGAATGCGCCATGTCATAAAGCTGGAATCATCTCAGACTGGTTTCTTGAACATGACAATGAGTTCGCTGTACTCAAATGGCCTCCACAGTCACCAGATCTCAATCCAATAGAGCATCTTTGGGATGTGGTGGAACGGGAGATTCGCATCATGGGATGTGCAGCCGACAAATCTGCGGCAACTGTGTGATGCCATCATGTCAATATGGACCAAACTCCCTGAGGAATGCTTCCAGCACCTTGTCGAATCTATGCCACGAAGAATTGAGGCAGTTCTGAAGGCAAAAGGGGTCCAACCCGTTACTAGCATGGGGTACCTGAATAAAGTGGCCGGTGAGTGTATATATATATATATATATATATATATATATATATAAAACGGTTATTCCGATCATGCATTCCTGATTGGTCAAGAGCTTGCTCCATCCACATAAAACACGGCTACGACCACTTCATCCAACGGTTCTATTGATCGCTGCGCAACACTGCTCTATGTTGTTTTTATTTGAGCTTTCATGCATTTTACACATTGGAACGTTGTTGCTCTTCACATTCGCGGGACACTTTTTTCCAGCGGAAGGGAGGCTTTTAGTTATTTTACTTCAAGTAAAGCTTGCACTAACATTGTTTTTTACTTAAATATTGTGTGGCAATCGTTTTATAAGCAATAACAGATTTCGCAGGCAAGTGCTGATCATGAATAAGTAACGGCTTAGGAGCTGCAGGCACTCCGCTTCTTCGTGCCTAACAACGCCCTTATCCGTTACTTATTCAATTTATATACAGCACAGCCTCTCGTATCTTATTGCTTACATATACACATATACACACATATATATATATATATGTATATATGTATATGTATATGTATGTATACATATATATATATATATATATATATATATATATATATATATATATATATATATATATATACATATATATATACATATACACATAAGATATTGTGAAATATTATGACAATTTAAAATGACTTTTTTATGTTAATATATATTAAAATGTAATTATTTCTCCGAAAAAAGCTGAATTTTCAGCATCATTTCTCCAGTCTTCAGTGTCACATGATCCTTCACAAATCACTCTAATATGATGATTTTATGCTCCAAAAACATGTATGATTATTATCCATGTTGAAAACAGTTTTTTACATTTTTATTTTAGGATTCTTTAGATAAATAGAAAGTTCAAAAGAACAGCATTTATTTAATTAGAATCTTTTCTAACATTCATAAATGTCTTTACTGTAACTTTTGATCAATGTAACTCATCCTTGATGAATAGAAGTATTGATTTCTTATTTATTTCCCCCAAAAATAAAATACAAAACCTTACTGACCCCAAACTTTTTAAAGGGTAGTGTTTAATGTAACAAAAGCTTTCCATTTCAGATAAAAGCTGTTCTTTTGAACTTTCTTTTCATCAAAGAATCCTGAAATAAAAATGTAAAAAACTGTTTTCAACATGGATAATAATCATACATGTTTTTTGTAACCCAGGTTACAAAAGTTAAATAAAAAGCACATGAATAAGCAGAAAATTTTATTTTATTTTCATTTTATGCACTAATTTTGTGTGTTTTAAAACAGCCGATTAAAATAATTTTTGTTTGGAAGGATCAACCAATGAGAATTGAGAATGTTGTGTAGCGCATTTTTGTGTTCCGGATTCCGCACGCACGCGGTCAGGAGCTCACATTCTTTTTAATTGGAAGAGCAAACGAGAGCAGACGTGTTTCAGATCTCTCCAGAGAAAATTGAGTATTTGATTAATCTATTTGAGAAAAATGTATTAGTATTGAAGTTATATTGTTTCAGAGACGATGTAGCGCAAGAGGAAAAGTGAAATTTGATGTGAAAGAGACTGTTAAATTGATTTTTATAATGTGTGACGCAGTTGCGGAGAAGCAACCTGTTAACGCATAGCGCGTTCACGTATCAAGGATGTTTACTGAAGAAACACAGATCGGTAATAAGAATTAATTTTTGCGAGAGAGATAAGAAAAGGATGGAATTGTAACAGTTCTTCAGAACTAAAACAGATTATATGTTCAAGTTCATCTGGTCTTGGTGAGTTACACTTTTATTTCATCTGGGTGAAATATTCATGAAAAGTTGATATAAGTGAAATATAAATCAGAAATCTGCTTGAGTTATTTTATTAATGTATTTTTCTTTATAACCACATTTGCGAACGATTGTTAGCACGTTGTATGTAAAACGTGATCGCCATTTTGATGCTGTGTTAACAATGGTAAATGATGTGATCTGATGTTATGAAGACAACTAACAAGTATTATTTTTTGTGTGACCTTGTACTCAAGGTCAGGTTTTTTTCTTCTCACTTGCTTCTTTTTTTTGTTTTTTGTCTTTCCTGATTTTATTTCATCATCATTGGGACGAGTGCTTGCTGTGAATCGTTGAGTCGAATCTGCATTGAGTCGATGCTTTTCCTGATTGGAGTTCCTGGATTTCGTTCTAACTCTCATGTTCACGGAGGGAGTCGGGACTGGCGAGCCGCACGGACCTAACAGTGAGTCGTGATTGTATGAAACTGATGTTTTCGTTGCCGACTTGGATGGTAGGAAATTGAACTAACAACACTTACACTTTTCACTGTTCAATTGGAAGGATTCAGTCACGAGGAGAGACTGAGTAACTAACAATAGCCGACCGTTGTCGTTACAAAGATTTCAGCAGTATTCACAAGATTGGAATATAACTTAAGAGACTGCCCTGAACTCATTTCGAAGCCTCAGGGGTTAAATCCCTGGGAAGGGAATTAAATGTGAATTTGTTGGGTTTATTTTATTTTTTTTCCCGAATTACTTGATCAAATGTAATTGTTTTTTTTTATTTTTATTTTATTGTTTCCTTTCTATTTTTTTTTATTAGGAGCCAAAAGAAGGAACCTAGTTACCAAAAATCTAAAAAGGTTTCAAATAAGTAATTAACTTTAATTGAAATTAAGTCACAAGGTGAATTTAGTGTTCCTGGTGGTGACACATTTTTTTTTTTTCAAAGAACCTGAATTATATCTAGTGAAACCTAGAAGGGAACAAAGGGTTAGTGTATTAACATTAGGGATGGGAATCGAAAACCGGTTCTTCTTCAGAACCGGTGCCTAGTGAATCGATTCCTTGGAACCGTTAGCTTGCCTGCTTAACGATTCCGCTTATCGGTTCCGCTCGTTGTAAATGCGTCATGGCGTCACACACACGCTATGATGTCTTGATTCAGAACGCGGCAAAATGGCTTCAAGGCAGAGGCGGTTCGTTCAGTTCATTTTTCCTGCCGACCAACATTTCGTTATTCAAATGTAGGCGCGCCGCGCGTGGCAAGCGCTTTAATAGTGTGGCGTGACCACAACATTGCCCTACATCAATGGCAAATTTAACGTAAACGGAACGAAACTGAGCTACTCGTTATTGTGTGGTTGTTTGGATGACGGACCGTTCATCAGTTTGGACCAAAGCAGCGCAAGCTTCATCATCAGCACTGTTACTACACCGGCAAATCCAGTAAAGAAAATGTTTGAATTTGCCACTGAAGTAATAACATCGCTGCGAGATCTAGTGAGAAACATTCACATTTCTCCGTTATTAACGGATCAAACAGCGCTGACGTGGAAACCAGGAAGAAACATTGTGCCATGAATGAACTATCCAGTGTCCACAGATCAGCAACATCACCATGGATCAGTGGTGGAAAGTAACTAATTACAAATACTTTCGTTACAGTACTTGAGTAGATTTTTTCATTTTTTCTACTTTCTTGAGTATAATTAAATTGTGGTACTTTTACTCTTACTTGAGTAAAATAAAAATAAAGTATTCAACTTCTTTACATTTATATTTCATAAAAAGTACAAAGTACTTTGACAAAGGTGCCGACGGAGCAACAGTGACAGACACTTTTCAAAACTACCTGCGCTTCAGCCAATGACAGACAGATCTGAAGCCCTTCAGCCAATAACAGACAGGTCTGGCTCGGGTGCAAAACCAATCAAAACCTCCTGTTCAGCTGGGGGGCGGGACGTTCAAACCGCGCTTTGACATTTAATCACTGGCGCTCGTGTTTTGAATGTTTTGAATCAGTCGCGCTAACGTTTCAATATTTCAGTGAATGTAAGTGCGTATTCTGCTCATATTTAATTATGGCAACTACTGAAATGGGTCATACCATAGATAATACCAGAGCACTGAGCAGTTGAAGTAAATAAAAAAGCTCGGCTCATAACATGGACGCAGTTATTGGATGGACGGAGCGAGATCAATGTACTGTAAGTGTCTAAAATACATTCACACAGTTGAATTAATGGTAAAGCTCGCCCTGTTTAACAATACATTTAACTTAATATACGAAGCAAACTTTTCACAAAGCTGAAAAAACAGTGAAACAAGATTGCATGATTTATCTGTCAATCAGATGCATGTAAAAGTGTAGTTCGTTCCTATAGCAACAGTGGGCTCCCAGCACATTTTCGGTAGGCTACAACCAAAAAAGATAATTTAATTTAACATGTTAACCATACCCCACTTAATTTTTTATTTTTTATTTTTTTTTTACTGGGAATTTTTTATTCATATGTTTTATTGTTTTTCATACTTTTTTTTATCAGACCTCTAAGTCTCAATTAACCTTCTTTGCTTTCTATGAATGATTCAAATAATTCAAAAAAATTCAAATGATCTTACCTGGACTTACTTTTCAAAATTAGTAATAAACAATTGCTCTTGACAACTAGTAGGCTATAGAGAGCTACTAGTAGGTAGCTCTATAGAGACAGCTAGTAGGCTATAGAGAGCCTAAGTCCCTCCCCTTCCGGTCGACCACCATGGGACCTTATTTCGGAAAAATATTGTATGGTAGTCAATGGCGAGAGACAACAAATATTTTGATCTCGTTTGAACTGTGCTCTGAGTTACACATATGATGTTTGTCAATTAAAGAATCATTTTAAAGTCAAGAACGTCTTAGTTTGATGTAAACCCGTTGAGGTATAAGACTGTGAAAATACGTAATTACAAAGACTACAAACCCCAAAGACGCACATTTTCTCTCAATGAATGACGCTAACTTTACTGAGGCTAACGTCTGTCATTGTGTCTATAGTCTTACGTTATAATCGCAACGTTACGCCGTCATGCCTGAGTGTTTTGTACCAGACTGCACACACACAAGCAGGGGATCTCGCTCGTTGTTTCACTTCCCGGGAGATGTAGTTTATTAAGCGATCTTCACATAAAACTAAATGTTACTCTTCTGTTTTATGACAAACTGTGACGCTTTTGACTTTCAGAATTATCTTTTAAATTCACAAACATATGTGTAATCCAGGACACAGTTCAGACGGAATAAAAAGATAAGTTGTCTCTCGCCATTCATATTTTTTCCGAATAAGGTCCCATGAGCCGGAAGCGGAGGGGCGGGACTTAGGCTCTCTATATGTAGAGCACTTTGATCGTGGATGGATGCACTTTTTTGGGCTTCAAATTTTCTCCAGTCATTCACTGCCATTATAAAGTTTGGAAGAGCCAGGCCATTTTTTAATATAACTCTGATTGTATTCGACTGACAGCAGAAAGTCATATCTTCTAGGATGACTTGAGGGAGAGTAAATCGTGGGCTGATTTTCATTTTTGGGTGAGCAATCCCTTTAAAGACATACATCAATTATTTTGAAAATAACTGATCGTTTGATAAACACAGATATATTATAGCTATAATGTGTTTGTCTTCATGTTTCATAAGTCAAAACATCACTATTTGCATGTTATTATACCCATATAAGGCAGAAGTTTAATACTTCTATGCCTTCAGTATGAATGAAACAGATGACATGAGAGTGTTTAGCGCTCCATTTCGCTCCATCATCTCCCCATTTTGGGTAAAAATAGAAAAATACTAAAGTACTTTGTAACGTAGTTACTTGAGTAGTTTTTAAGCAAACTACTTATTTACTCTTACTTGAGTCATATTATTTTTCAGTACTTCTACTTGTACTCAAGTAAATTATTACTTAAGTAGCAATACTTTTACTTAAGTACAATTTGTCAGTACTCTTTCCACCACTGCCATGGATTTACTGTATAACACTACTATCTGTAAGTTTGGCAGGCATAGTAGGCTATAATGCTTTCAGGTAACATCACGTCTGTTGTATTTTGACATTATGAATACAATTGCTGCCCTCAAATGTTAATCTAAACTAAAATAAATCTTTGTTTATAACTACTACAATATTACATTTCATTTTGTCCAAGGAGCTGTTTTGTTTTATGCTCCTAAGAAAAGTCAAGTATAGTTCCATCATTGCTCAAAGTTAAAAAATATCATACTTTATGATGTTAGTTTTACATAATTTGTGTATACTCTGTGCTTCTGATCAGATATTAAAGCAAGTTCAAACAAACAAACAAATTTGTACTTATTCCCTCACCCAATGAGAATCGATAAGAGAATCGATAAGGAATCGGATCGATAAGCAATATCAATAATGGAATCGGAATCATTAAATTCTTATCAATTCCCATCCCTAATTAACATAAACAGTGTTTAAAAGTATAAGTGATTGCACTTATTTTTATTTTTGTTTATTTTTTGTGATCTTTAGAGCATTTGAAGTCCTTGAAATTTTTAAGGGAAAGAAAGTGTTTACAGAATTTGTTTCTTACATTGTATTTTATTTTCATTTTCTTGTATTTTTGTTTTCTATTATACATTCCATTTACTAAATCCAAGTTTTGCATTCAATAACAACTAATACATTCAGAAAAACCTTAAACAGTGTGGAAGTGGCTCATTATTGTTGTGACACCCTTATTCTCTGCAGGCGAATTTAGTGTTCTGATTGAACTGGTCCATACTCAGACGTTGTGTCTGTAGCAAATTGAGTCAAGGGTTACATTTTGGAGCATAAAATCATCATATTAGAGTGATTTGTGAAGGATCATGTGACACTGAAGACTGGAGTAATGATGCTGAAAATTCAGCTTTTTTTCAGAGGAATAAATTACATTTGAATATATATTAACATAAAAAAAGTAATTTTAAATTGTCATAATATTTTACAATATTACTGTGTTTTTTGTGTATTTTTATAAAAAAATTGCAGCCTTGGTGAGCAGAAGAGACTTCTTTTAAAAACATAAAAAATCTTATCGACCTGAAACTTTCTGAGTCGGTAGTGTATATATATTTTCACATCCTGCATTAAAACTTAAAATCTAGCACTTAAAGTCAACATGAGTTTAATACATTTTAAGGAAGTAAAATTTGACTGGGTTGCTAACAACAATTTCTGTTGACTTTACAGTCCAAAACTACCCTCAAATTAATTCTGGAACAATTGACATGGGATAACTATTGCCAAAACTTTTAGGGGAATTTCCTGCATTATCTCTTTAATCACCATGTCTCCACACAGATGAATCAACACTGACTCAGAGTTTGTTGTGGCTTCAGAACAGCTTTAGTCAGGGTTAAGGTTACTTAGTCACTATAAAAGTCAAAACGGAAGAATGCAGTCAGACTGATACTTTTACCAGCTAAATTTGAGTAAAATACCAAGAAAAAGTTTCAGGTTTTTTAAAGAAAGTCAGAATGGAAACTTGAAGTAACAGCTGTCAAATATACTAAACTATTCAGTAAATATGTTTGAAATGAATGTATTTGATGAAAATGATTTACAACATACCACAAAACCCCTTTCATTTCATTTTAAATGAAAAAAAAACAGCCTTCTAGACTAAAATATAAATATATAAAATATAAATGTATAACTATAATTAAATTATAATTGCACAAAATAGCAATGAGAATTAGTATGGTTTTATTATTATAAAAATACAAAAACTACACTGCCCAAGATAATGAGCTTTTAAAAACAACTAGCTTTTCATATGGTAATGCTGGTACTTTCCAACTAGCTCTGGGACTTTCCAGACAACCCCCATCCTTCCTGCTGATTATTGTAACTCTGTGAGCAGCAGTCATCATTCTTTTTTTAAAGAGTAAAAGTCAGACTTTCTATTTGAAAGTCAAGTTGAGTCCTCTTTATTTATATAGCTCTTTAAACTATACATATTGTTTCAAGTCATCAGGCCAGTTCATCTCTGCCCAATGCACGAACATGAACACGTGTCATTATGATTCAAGCTGCATAACAGGTTAGAATTCAGATTGGGATCTATATACTATACAGTTTTCAGATTAGGTTATTTGCCTAGTGATTATCAGGTTACTTGCTTAATTTCGTCTAGGTTTGGTTTGAAATATGTGCAAAGTCACTGTGAGGCAACCTATCACAGTTTGCATTTTGAATGAAGAACATTCTATTTGACAACAAGCTAGATGAACTATGTTCTTACCTCATAGTCTTTCAGTGTGCCAGACCAACAACAACCGTCATTTGGGCATTTAGCAGGCAAGCTATCAATTTCTCTTCTTGCTGCATTGTCAGGGAATGCCTGGGGGGGGTGGGATGGGGAGTGTCAGAAGACCATGGAAATTGTTTCATTAATGAATACCTTTTGAAATTCTATTCCTACATGTCATTGTGTCTCCGCTGTGTACTTCTACAGTATCTTTGCAGTGTACATTTGGCAATAACAGGAATACACTGAATATGAGTTACCAGGAAGTTAAAAAATTATGTCATATTTCCAAGAGGTATCATTTAAGAAACATCTCTTACCACTGTAATATTGAGCATAGTACATCGCCTCTTCAAATATACCCTCAGTACAACAGGCTTCAGCAGGTATGGGCCCTGAGCTAATGAAGAGGAAAGATTTTACTTTAACAGGTGCAGGAGAGGAGAGCATGTGGAGAAAGGCAATCAATCTATAAGCACTTTAAACATCACAATTTTGGGAAACCATTAATATACAGGCTTTTCTTTCCTCAGGCTATTTATGAAACAAGAAGAAAGAAGTGCTTTGATAATGGTAAAACTGAAGTGAAAGCAGCATGTGTGCAGAATTACATAGAAGTAAAGTATTTGTGAAGAAGGGTAAGTATGTTGCAAGAGAATGTTGGGAAGCATTCAAAAACGTTGACCCATATTCCCTTTTTTATTAGTGTTGCACAATATACCTGTACTAGAAAGGTATTGTGATACCCTGCTTTTAAAAAAAGTGATGGTTCCTCATTTTACTAGTACTGGTACTTTAAGAATGACAGAGTTGTATTGACATGCAACAATAGGGCAGTGTGTGTCCAGGGCTTTGCTTCAACTGTCTGTAGACACACTAGCCATGCCAAACTTTATACATCTTCACAGCACAAGACTGCTAGAAGTTATGGACATGAGAGAGTGATTAAGAAACATGCATGAATGAGAAAATTACATTTACATTACATGGTACATTCTTGATGTTATTAAGTTATTAAGCAGAATACGCCTCGAAAAACAACTAAATTAAGTACTCACACTACACCCGAAGTATACAGAACAAGATAACAAAGTAAAGCGCTTCCGGGTTTTACATCAAAACGTCGGCTCATAGGCCAGCATCAGCATCAAATGCATGTGTCGCATTAAGCCTAGTTCACACTACATGATTTTCAAAATATTGGGCAGAACTGTGCGGTTCACACTACATGACCTGTTCTCTGTGAAATCAGGACTGTTCAAGTTGTTCAATGCACCACACGAATCTGACAACAACTCTGTCACCCAACGATTCTATCTTGTCTACAAACCACTGTTTTGTCACGAAAAATCATTGCGATAAAAACAACCGGAAATGAAAACACTGCAAATATGGACTTTAGACAAAAACTAGTGCTGCAAACTGTTTGCGTGATGATTCTGCTCTGAGAAAAAAAAAAAAAAAAAAAAAGGGAAAAAATAGATTTACCCGGTGACCTCAACCCACTGCCTTGCTTTGATGTCTACATAACATCACGTGCAACAGCTCTGGATATCTAGCATGCTAGATTTTTTCTGGGCTCTGCGACGCGTCTGCAAATGTCTTTGATGCATTGTTGGCTCTTTCATACTAATAGATTGGCGAGTATCCATCGCCCACTAATACTCCGTGATTTGCACGTGATAACACCCTGACCTGTCGGCAAGCTCAATGATTTACAAATCGGCTTAAAATCATGTAGTGTGAAGTAGGCTTTAGCCGACGTTCTGGCATAGAACCCGGAAGTGCTGTACTGCGTTTACTACACAAAAATAGTGTAGGAGATCCGAACAGAAAAGAAAATAAATTGTTGAATAAAGTCCTTATTTTTTATTTCAACGCTTCACAACATTACATTTAAAGTCCCTGTAAAGTCAAATTTGAATGATAAAAAAAGCCGGCAAGTACATAAAATAAGCTATCAAAATCATGAAAAAATGAGCAGTTATCTCTGTTCTCAAATGCTGGGGGCATGTCCGCTGGCTGCGTGGAAACCACGCCCACTCGCGTGAAAGCTGTTGACGGTGATATTAGCTGATTAGCTTTTGGAGACGGGAGGATGAACACTGAGGCGGGAGATCGTCGTTTCGGCCTCGTTCACCAGTAACAGCGGATTATCAGTGAATTATCAGTGAATCCCAGTTGTCTCTGAGGAAAGTTTATAAAACGATCCAGTGTAAAACGATCTCTACAGAGGCGGGTGTTGGCGGTGATCCTCAGCTCTTCATCAAGGTATAGGCTCTCTAAAAACCTCTTCTTGATGTGATCGTTTTTAAGGGAATTTAAATGAAGATACCGATCTGTTTTGTACATGATCGCATCCAGGTAGTAGCCCATGCATGTCCGTGTCGAAGGCATAGCTAGCTAGAAAACTGTAGGCTCAGCTGTAGTAACTAATAGTACTGACAGTCACTCGCGATTGAGCTGTGAATGCGAATGTGCTCGGGGAGTGTTATTGTGTGTTATGGGAGAGATCAGACTCTGTGCGTCATCAAATAGGGGTGTGTCCAGGAGCTCATGGGCTGCAGTGCGTCACGGAGCCCTGTTTTAGCCTCGCCCAATTAATCCGTAAAATTGCAATGGTGAAAAATTGTTTAACAGTCTAACTGCACATTTCAGTACTTCACAGTTCACAGACTTTGTAATATGTTTTAGCAATACATATGTAACATTTATAATGTGTTTAGAACTTTTTTGTAGAATTGACTTTACAGGGACTTTAAACAACTGCTGCCAGATTAACTATTTTAACAATGTCTTTACTACCTTTCTGGGACTTGAAATTTGCAATTATGTTGCTGTCTATGGGGGATAAAAAGCCAAAACTTTGTTTCTCACCAAACTCACAAAAGCAGTGTCACAAACAGAAGAGAAACACAGAAGAATGTCAGGTGAGAAGCTTTATTCAATAAGCAGATGGTGAAAGTGCACAAGCCTGAGGTAGATATTGATGCTTTCCAGACAATTGAGGAAACCAGGATCTTTTAGGAGTGACAGGGAGTCTAACATTCTCTGATCGAGACCAGACAATAAATGAAGGGACGTGAGGGTTTTTAAGTGCTGGAAGCGATGAGCAGGTGCAGGCGTGGTGAATTAGTATTCAAGAGATAATGAGCAAATGAGTGGATTTGAGTTATTAGAGCCTGATGGTGTGGAAGGTGTTACAGATGACTCTGTAACACTACCCCCTCATCCATGGGCGGCTCCTGACGCCTGAATGACTCGTCAACGGGGTCGGCCTCGACCCCTGAAGAGCTGGGCGGTTGGGATGAGCCTCGTGGAACTGGGTGAGAAGGGATGGATCCAAGAATGTCCTCCCCTTGCGACCCATGTGCGTTCTTCAGGTCCGTATTCCTCCCAGTCCACAAGATACTGTAGGAGGCGGCCTCGTCGACGGGAGTTTAGGATGTTTCGGACGCGGTAGATGGATCTTCTTCGCGACTTCAGGAGGAGGAGGTACGTCCATGACATCAGACCCTGGGAAAGAGGAAGTTAGAGGGTCAGTGAAAGGTTTTAGAAGGGAGACATGAAATGAAACATGAAATAGCTTGGGGAAGGCAAGGCCGGTAGGAGACTTTGTAGACGAAGACGGATGTCTCTGGTGGATAACCAGACTTTTTGACCTGGTTGATACACAGGGGTTGTATCATCTTCGTGTTAGCTTGATTCTGGTGACGTCTGACTGCTCTCTGCAAGTGGACATGCACAGAGTTCCATACCCTATCACTCGTCTCAAACCAGGTGTTGACTGTTGGGACCTCAGACGGCTTCCCTGACCATGGTAACAAAGGGGGTTGGTATCAGAGTATGCACTGAAAAGTGTGAGACCGTGGTATACTGGCGTAGCACGAGTTTTGAGCATACTCGGCCCATGGGAGGAAGCGTCTCCAGCTGTTTTGATTCTGATTGCAGTAAGTTCGCAGATATCTCCCAATTTCCTGTATTTTCCGTTCTGTTTGGCCGTTGGATTGAGGGTGGTAGCCTGAGGATAGGCTGACTGAAACGCCGAGCAACCTGAAGAAAGTGTGCCAGACGCGGGAGATGAATTCGGGACCTCTATCTAATACTATGTCTTCTGGAAGAACAAAATGGAGGAAAACATGTTTAAACAGCTTGTTGGCAGTTTCGAAGGCCGTGGGGAGACCCTTCAAAGGGATGAGCTTGCAGGCTTTGGAGAAGCAGTCTACCAAGACTAGAATGCAGAGGTCTGTGAGTCGGAAGGAGGGAGGTCGGTCATGAGATCTTAACCCAGATGGAACCATGGTTGACAAGGTATAGGTAGAGGTTTGAGCTTACCCTCTGGGAGCCGATGTGGGATATTGGTGGTGGCAAAAATCGAGCATCCACGAACATCAGCAGGGAGACACCAGAACTGGTTACTGAGGAGTGAGAGGGTTCGGTGGCGACTGGAGAAGTGTGCAGACCAAGTCTAGGAGGGGTAGCGCTAGTGAAAATGGAACATACGGTCCGGCCTTTGGGACCTCCTGGCAGAGCCGGTTCAGCAAGGGTTGCCAATTGGATCTGATCTGTCTAGGGTCCATTCACTTGGACTGACGACTACGGCAGGAGGGAGAATGGGCTCAGGAGGTGACACTCATCGATTCTGGCGCATGAAGGCGGGAGAGTGAGTCAGCCTTCTGATTCTTATCTCCAGGACGATAGGTCACACGAAAGTTAAAACGGGTCAAGAAGAGCGCCCATCGAGCTTGGCGAGTATTCAGACGTTCTGAGCTTCACGAAGGAACTCAAGGTTGCGAGTGATCTGTTATGACTCTCGACTTGACTGGTGTGCTCCCTCCAGCCAGTGACTCCATTCTTCGAAAGCCAGTTTGATGGCCAACAGTTCACTGTTTCCAATGTCATAATTTAGTTCAGTCAGGGACAGTTTCTTTGAATAGAAAGCACATGGATGGAGTACCTGGCGGTTCTCCTTGGTACTAGGATAGAACGGCTCCTACCCTGGTTGATGAGGCGTCCACTTCTAGAGTTCTCAACTTGTCGGGTTCGGCCCGACAAACCCGACGGGACCCGCGGGTTCGGGCCAGGTTCGGGTCAAAAATATAAGCAAATGACTCGGGTTCGAGTCAAACCTCGGGCTTAATCTTTTCCACCCAGTAAAAAAACAAACAAATTATTATAATCATCGCTGCTGTTCACCGTAAAGAAAGTCTGGCTGCTGCGTGCAAAGTCCGGCTGCTGCGTGCAAAGTCCATCGCGGGTGGCTGGCAGAGAGGAGAACACGCCTCAGTCTATCCACTGTGGACGCACTGATCTTCCTCCACGTTGCCTATTATAAGCATATGATTATGTTTGTAGGCTAGGTCTATTTTGTTTCAAAACTCGTAGCCCGCCTGCTGGTTTCAAAACGCGGTCGGAAGACTAGGAAAAGGAAAAGAGAATCTGACTGCGTGAGAAACCTGACAGGAGTCCCGCTCTCGGTCGAGCTTTATACTCATTGGCGCGAGCTCAAAAGCAGCACTGGATGCAACGGTGATGCTGACCTGGCGATCTTGTTGATGGACTAGTAAGTCAACCTTTCTAAGTTTGTGCTCATTTTATTTTGTGATTTCACCGGAATGAATATACGCTGCAATAGACTGTACTAGAACGCGTGCGCGTCCGAGTCGGGCCACGGGCCGGGTTCGGGCGGATAATTCATGTTGATGTGTCGGGTTACATCGGGTCGGGCTTCAAAAGCCACGGGCCAGGTCGGGTCTGGTAATAATTTTCAGGCCCGTTGAGAACTCTATCCACTTCCACCATGAAGGGAATATCTGGATTGGGATGGATCAGGATGGGAGCAGAACAAAAGGCTTCTTTGAGTTGTTGGAAGGCTTGAATCGCCGCTTGGCTCCAAGACAAAGATTTGGGTCGGCCCTTGAGGAGAGAAGTAACCGAGGTGCTGATGGAACTGTATTGGTGGATGAAACGGCAGTAAAAGTTTGTCAAACCCAGGAACCGTTGAAGCTCCTTTGTGGTGGTGGGCTGAGGCCAGTTCCTGATGGCATCCACCTTCCTCAGGTCCATTTGGACTCCAGAGAACTGATTATATAGCCTAGGAAGTGGAGCGGTGGTGCGGTGGAACTCACATTTCTCCAATTTTAGGAAGACTTGATGCTGAGGCGGACGTGATGGTGTTCGGTTAGATTCTTGGAGAAGATCAGGATGTTGTCAATGTACACTATTACAAACCATTGTAAGAACCCTCGAAATACTTCATTCATAAAGGATTGGAAGACAGATGGAGAGTTGGACAACAAATAAGGCATAACGAGGTATTTGTAGTGTCCCGAAGGAGTGATGAACGCTTTTCCATTCGTCACCTCTTTTAATGCGTATGAGGTTGTAGGCACTTCTGAGATCCAGTTTGCTGAAGATTTGGGCACCACGTCCAGGGTAGCTGGGACAAGAGGAAGGGGGTAGCGGAACTTGACTGTTCGCTTGTTGTGCGCACGATAGTCAGTACACGGCCGTAAGCCTCCATCCTTCTTCCCACGAAAAAAGAAACTAGATGCAGCAGGAGAGGTGGATGGTCGAAAGAAGTGTTGTTTCAGGGCTTCTTTTCATATACTCATCTAATGCTTTCTGCTCTGGTATGGACAGCGGATAAATTCGGCCCTTTGGAGGGATGGTACCGGGCAACAGGTCTATGGCGCAATCCCATGGCCAGTGAGGTGGTAATTGGGTGGCACGTTGTTTACTGAATACATCTAGGAACATCTGATACTCAGGAGGGATCTCTAGCTGGTAAGAGGACTCAGGACTTTCCATTGAAGTGGAGTTGATATGACGTTTAGAAGGATCGTGAGGTTTATCAGGTGGAGGTTTCAGAAGACAGATCTGGATGACTGGCAGTATGCATGACGAGAAACAGGAATGGCTCCACTGGAACTGACTTCCCCGTTGTCCAGTCCACTTGTGGAGCATGGACTGACATCCATGGACGTCCCAAGATGATGTCCACCGTAGACCCATCCAGCACCATAAAAGAAATTTCTTCCTGATGTAGAATTCCAATGCGGAGTGTAACAAGGGAGATCGGTAACAGACTTGACCTCAGCCCAGTGGCTTACCTAGTATGGTCTGAATTTCTAACTTCTTTGGGGACCTTCGCCTTGGAAGGTGGAGTCTCTTGAGGAGCTGGACGGAAATGAAGTAGCCAGTGTCGATGAGGGCGTACGCTGGAACATAGAACCAGTTAAGACCATCACTGGAGTGCGGTGTTAGCGGAGAAATCATGGGAGGGAATACAAATGGAACTCACCGCAGCGCGTGGCGGTCGTAATTGGGCATTGGCTGATGAGATGTTCACCCGAACCACGGTTCAGGCAGAGTGCGTGGGTTAATGCGTCGCTGACGCTCCGAAGCGGTGAGATGGAATAAATCCACCTACATGGGTTCTGGCGCCGGAAGGGCTAGAGATGATGCAGTACGTCGGGAGGGTCCTGCAGACTGATCCAGCGAACACGCTGATAAACGTTGGGAAATTCTAATGGTGCGTTGGATGATCGTTTCTGAGACGCATGATATCATCATGGACAGCAATCTGCTGACGAATGCAGGGTTTTTCAGTCGTTGACAGAAACAAGTGATAAGTGCAGTCTCATTCCACCCACTGTTGGCCGCTAGAGTGCGAAACTGAAGCGCGTACTCACTCACCGAGGCATTTCCCTGACGATGGTGGTAGAGCTGATAATGGACGGAGAGAGCGGAAATGTTAAGTCCGAAAACTTCCTTAAAATGTGCAATGAATGCTTCCCATGAGCGAGTGAGAGCGCCGTTTGAGTCCCAGATGTTTTGGGCCCACTGGAGAGCTCTGACCAGAGAGGAGGGAGATCAGGCAGACAATCTTGGTACGATCAGTGGGAAAACCTGAGGTTGCGCCTCAATATAGAGTGAGCACTGAAGTAGAAAACCGTTGCAGCCCTCTGCTTCTGCCGGGTATGTAGTTGGATGGGCAATAGGACTGTAGATCGTCGGCAGTACATGTGGGTCAGGATCGGGAGGAACTGACTGGCTGCCGGGAGGTGTTTGTTCAACGCGATGGACCCCGTGATTGTCCTTCTCCAGTACTCATGGCTCCTCCTTGCATATCGAAGGTCTGGTCTTCTGTCACGAACAGAAGAGAGACACAGAAGAATGGCAGGTAAGAAGCTTTATTTAATAAGCAGATGGTGGAAGTGCACAAGCCTGAGGTAGATATTGATGCTTTCCAGACAATTGAGGAAACCAGGATCTTTCAGGAGTGAAAGGGAGTCTAACATTCTCTGACGAGATTCCGACAATAAATGAAGGGACTGTGAGGGTTTTTAAGTGCTGGAAGTTGTACGAAATTACAGTCTGCTCCGATCCAACTTCCACTCCAATATAGATATATTGAAATGTTCCTTCACTTAAAAGAGCTTATTTATCATAGAATCAATCCTTTCCAATCAAGTAATATGCACAGATCACGTATATCAACTATAGTTTGGGATCGACAGTAGGCAATCAAGAACCATCCTGATTACAGGGACTTCAAATAAACATTATCACCTTAACATTTGACCGTTCTACATTGAAGTGATGTCCTTAGTGTTTTACACTTTGGAGTTGTGATGATGATGATGATGATGATGTCACCTGTTAAGCATAAGAGTTCTGAATGTTTGAGCTGAGATTATTTTGGGGTTCATTCTCACGCCGGTGAACCCAAGGTGCTTTGTGTGCCTTGCCACTGCTATGCTGTAAATAAATGTCAATTTTTGAGATACTTCGATGTCCACATCGTTTTTTTCTACAAAGTGATGAGTGGGTGCAGGTGTGGTGAATTAGTATTCAGGGGATAATGAGCGAATGAGTGGATGTGGGTTATTAGAGCCTGATGGTGTGGCAGGTGTTACAGATGACTCTGTGACAAGCAGGTGGTTTTGTCAAAATTACTACATCCATCCTTGCTCATAAAGCAGTGGGGATGTGGATTACAGGATCTCTGTGCAAGCTCTGCAGAGAACCCCTGAATGAAAACTGGTGACAGGAAGACAGCAACCACTAAAAATTTATTCTGATTAGCTTCAACAGGTTATGACCAGGATTTCCTTTAAAACAGTGGGAGATGATTGGTGGAAATAAAACTCCTGGACTGAACAATGCAGTCCTACAGTACATTTACTAGTGATATAACACCAAATAATAGAACATTTATTCACAAGACTAACACGCTAATAATCCACAAGAAACTGATTCATGTAAACAGTAACTGACTGTTATAAAACTTCATCACTTCCATTATACGATAGGCTGAGGTGCCTCACTAATGAGCTGTCAGAGATGATGTGTTGAGTCAGGTGTTAGATGAGGAAGTTATACAAAATGTGTGGTGGTTGGGTAATGCATCGGGGGATGGGTGTGACCGGGACCTCATGTTCTCTTATGTGTTGTTAAGTATCAAGAAAAAAATAAGCTCTACATTTTAAAATGTGTATTACTCCATTGGTATTTTGCTAGAATTTAGAAAAAAATTGCTTTTTTGGGGGCATGCTTTTCAAACGGCTAATTTAATTAACAGTCATGTACAATTAACTCAACCACTTTTGAATTTATTACGGATTAATTAATGTATTGAGGAGAATACAGTGGCGGTTCTACTTTCGAATTACACCCAGGGCGAGACCACCTTTGAGCGCCCTCTTTTATTATTAATAGTAAAATTTGGTCCGATTTCCCCATAGCTGTCGTTGCAACCATACAACCATGCACTGCGCTCTCCACAACAACAAATACGTTTTAGTAGCTAATGTATTTCCACCACAGAAAAACGCTTGCAGTAGCTCTGCTAAAAGATTTATTTACGGAGAAGAGAAAAACAAAAAAAGTGTTTGGGTGCACGTGCTGAAAAGTTTGAGCGCGCTTCCCGTGTACCAATTTGAAATAACGACCTTGAGCGCGTAAAAGACGCGATACGTGAACTAATCAGGAGACCCCTTTGACATCGCTTCTGTGAACGGCTCCTTCTCAGCAAGCAGGGGCGCCATTGCCATCTGGCGGCACAGATGATTTTTTTAACTGCTCGTGCCACCCCCATGTTCGCCCGTGCCTAAAACTGCTACTGGGAGAATATGTGGTATGAAAAGAGAGATATGACGGTCTTTTTCCTTTTACCTAATTATAGAGTATGACGTGTTAATGTGACTATGCCCACTGAGAGCATGCGCTCATTTAAACGCTAATTTTTATACAAGCCATGAAAACGCCCACATCAGAATCGCCCTGAACTTAACTCAGTTACCGGTTTCATTTCGAGGAGCACGTGATCCAGCTGACGTAGTAAGTCATTTATTCTTGGCGTGCTTTGTTCTAATTGCATTATTGAATAGTATCTGTAAACTGGACAAAGACTATTTAAATACAGCGCTTGACAAAACACAGACATCCCAACCTGCAAGAATTCATTTCCGGGAGGTATATTTCGGTAACAGGATGCTGGGACGGGAGGGAGGGCTAACTTTCGCGTTCGCGAGGCAAACTCGCAAGTCCGCAACGTCTCTCCTTCTGTACAGTGCACGCGCAGCGCGCTATGTATGTTACGCGCGCAGTATGTCTCGCTCTAGATTCCGGGAGATAATTTGCGGCATCAGGGAGACGCTATCAATATGCGGGAGACTCCCGGAACTTCCGGGAGACTTGGGATGTCTGCAAAACATCATCCCTCAGGGCATTTAGCTGAACAATGTGCAGATTTTGAGAAATACTAGTATAGATTTGCATAGTAAGTTTGGAGCACAAACATGGTTACTGAAATGTTTCTTTTTTTAAAAAGGGCAGTCGATACGGTTTCAAATGTGAAGCGAGACCTTTGATAATGGAAATGGAAATAAAACCCAATTCACAGTTTTATGTGAATGATTAGGCCGGATGTTTTTCAGATCATTTTGAAGAAAAAACTCTAGGCAACAACATCCATCAGTCAAAAGTAATGTGGACGCATATTTTGTGTGCGTTTTGTGGCCTTATTTCAGAAACTTTCATTTTTAGTTTTTTCAATAACCACGCATAAACAATATTCTCTCAAAAATACAAACATGTACATACATGTTGCTCATATATTGGTAGCCCTGTTTGTGCTAAAATTGAGTGTAATTTCATCTGTGCCATTAATATGTTTATAAGCACCTGAAAAAAGCATTAATGTCACAGCATGTCAAAACATTTCAAGGACCCCAAAAACAGGACCCCAGAGGGTTGAAAATTGTCACAGAAAAACTGTTGTCTGAACAAGTAATGATGACACTTTTGTTCTGAACAACTAAGGGGAAAAAGCATTGCAGCAAATTGTGCTGATTAAATCTTAACGATAGCCATCGATAGCTCTAACGATTGCTCAAATTGTTAATGTTAACAACATCAGCATTACGTGACTACATTTAATGCCCTTCCGATATTTATCCTTTTTTTTTTTTGCATGGGCCCGGTCTGCAGTCTCGTTTTTTCTTTAGCCACTCCGAAATCTTTTGCATTTTTCAACGGGTGAATATGTTGTCACTGGTGATTGTCGTTTGAACCTTTCTGGAGCCTTCTTGAACCTTTGCCATCAAATTGATAGTTTAATTATATCAAGTGCTGAAGAGAAAAGACTACAAATCTCCACCTCTGTCATCCTAACACACAATATAGCCTACTAGCCAAGACACCTCAGTTTAAAAGTCCTTGATTGAAATTTACCCATGTACGTGACGCTTTTAATAATTACATGTAACACATTTCTTCCAGGGGTTTAGAGGGGCTCCAATCAAAGTAAATGCTGCGCCACACAAACTCCGTCTCTGCATGTGCTGTTTGTTTGCGTTTCCAATAATGAAACGCATATGAAGTCTGACGCAATTTGTGTGTGTTGCACTTTTATCAATTACATGCCTGAAGCTTGTCTCTCACAGCTCGGTTAACAAAACTCTATCTCTGCATACTTTGTGAATTTGGTCTGCTCATAGTGTTCATCTAGGAATGAGTGTGCAATTTTATCAACACAGGATAATACATCAATAGAGGGAATGCATACACGTGACTTTCCCGCCGGAACAACCCCCTCTCAGCCTGACCGAGTGGCAAAAGATCTGCTGCGTGACTGGATTTAATAGGGGAAACTGCGAAAATGCGACTAAAACGAACAATTTTATCAATTTAAATTAAATGTTGGACTCAATATAGTGTTCCTTACAACTTACTAAAGATCGTGATCCATGGATATTATTGACATGCAGCCAGGAATCGTGTCGCCTGACATTTATGTTTGCCTGATTTCGACACTGGGGAAATAGAAGCAATATAGACGGTAAACATAAAGCAAATTTGCCTGTGAATGTTTTATATAAATACAATATAGGTTTAAATCTGGGTGATTACTTATATCAGTGTTATATATAGCCTATATATCATCATATCGTCCAGCCCTAAAACTTTATAGTTTTTTTTTAGTCAGTGTTTATTAAAAAAAACATCCAATAATGCAGAATATGGAATGATACATATTTAATTGATGAGTTGTTAATATATATAACAATACAAAATATATGGGTATGGTTTTACAGCTAAATTCAGCATATTGACACAAAATGATAACTGCAAATCCACCTTTCGCTGACTGGAGTCCAGTTGTTTCTGTGAATTGCAGTGATCCATTAGCTCCTCTTTCTATCGCAGTCTGTAAAAATATACTTCCGATTTTTTGTCAAATCTAGTTGTACAGTCAATCGCAAAGCTCTTTCCCACTTTATATGTGTTGTGTTTGTTTTTCGCGGCATTCACGCTGAACACATATACAGCCTATGTATACAGCCGCTCAGTCTTTTTGCCACTCACTGTGAGAAACTGCAGCACTCCGGCCGGAGGTGACGTCACGCGCATTCCCTCTATATGTAAATTGTTGTTCATCACGATTTCAAAATAAAAGTTTAAACCCTCGCTCTGAGTTTGCATATTTTGATGTCTATATGTTATTCTTTGAGAAATTACAGTGGCTGTAACATTTCTATCATAAAGATTTGGACAAATAAAATATTAAGTAGGCATTTGAATAAATCTTGATAGGTCAATATTAAGGATTTGATCATGCTGTAAAGTGTAACAACTATCACCAGGCCATTGGCACCCTCTGCAGGCATTTGATATTAAAAGTAATTTAAAATACATAATATAAGTTATTTACAAAGTGTTGTTAAATTTAAACCATATGATTACTTGCTTTTGATACTTTATTTTAACAAATTATTATTGCCTGCTTGTTATTACATATGTACTTTAATCTTAAAGGCTTCGGAATATTTTTATTACCACAAAAAAAGGATCTGATTACTTGATTTATCATAAAAAATTATCAACTAATTACCCGATTACCAAAATAGTCATTAGAGACAGCCCTAGTTGTATCCTATAAATAGGATAACAACTAAACGTTGACAAAAATTAAAGCCAAATGACTGACACCAAGGTAAAGCTCACCAAAGACATATCCACAGAGGTAGTATATCCAGAGGCAAGGAGTACCCTTTGGGTTAAGAGGCAAAAGAGTGGATAAACATCAAGCAAAAGGAGGGATTTCTTTCCATCTAGCTACAGTGCAGTGGTAGATTTAAGAGATTGGGAATGTCCATTGAGAGGGTGGCAAATAATGCAGAGCATGAGGCGGAGGGTTGCCCTGGGTACCTGGTGAGTTGCTTGAAACAGAACACACAGAAGCGATGTCCACACTGTGCTTGGAAAGGTTTCCTGAAGAATCTCTTTGCATTGCTGGCATTGATATTTTGGTTCCATGGACACTGACAACACTTCTCGAGATATCCCAGGCAATGTGGAGTCCAATGAGGATGGTAAAGATGGACGTGCCATTGCCTTCCATTTACTCTCAGTGCCTGCAGTGCTTATCATCTGTAAAAATGTAGAGCAAAACTTATCAGAAAAACAGAACAAAATTTTTTAAGTCAACACTAAACTACATTTACAACACATTTTACTTCCATTATGACATATTTAGTGAAGACCAAAAAGTGAATTTACAGCTGACTGAGGAGGTATGCATGCACCATCGAGAGTTTTAGCTCTGCTCCTGTTGGCTTTCTTCTTAGAGGGAAGAAAGTCAAAGATTCTTTGGCCCGTATCTCACGCTTGCCGAGGCAAAGCGTAGATTAAGGGGCTACAATAAAGATTCTGTGACTCGATATCAGGTCTTGTGTGTGCTGAGATGGCTCGTAGATTACAGGGCTCACGCCGTAGCTACGTCATAAGCTGTGTGTAGCGCGCATAACCTTCGGCGTAACCCTGATGTGCACCTCTCCAAAAATGTAACAATGCATCAATTCTCACGTGGACGCAAGCGCTGTGACTGATCTGCTAGAACCCATTCCTTCTGGGTTTTACATGCTCCCTCTGCATTTTTAATTGCGCAGCAACGCGGCCAACGACACATAAGTATGAATGAAAACCAACGCATAGTCTGCATCTCTGCAATAAGAAATAAGTGAATCGGATCTTGCGTTTGCCAAGGCAACTTGTAGATTATGGGGCACAATATAAGCGCAGTGAACTAATGCACAAATGGGTCACATGCACAAATTCTTTTCATTGATTTTTCATCTGCTTTTAACACAATTCAACCATACATTTTAGCCAACCGTCTCATTGAGCAATTTGATTTTGGTCCTAAGTCTCGTGGGTTGGATTTTTTAACGAACAGGACACAGAGAGTAAAGGTGAATGGAGCTCTGTCTGGTCAGCTTTGCTCTTCCCCAGGTTTACCACAGGGGTGTGTACTTTCACCCCTTTTGTTCATTTTATATACAAACACGTGTCAGAGTAAATATGTAAATAAGACCATAATCAAATATGCGGACGACTGTCATAGTAAGCCTGCTCCATAAAAATGATAGAGGTCACGGTCCAATTATTGAAGACTTTGTCCAATGGTGCAAGTAGTCGCACCTTCAACTGAACATATCCAAAACAAATCATTTCGGAAAAACTCAAGGATATGAGGCCACCACTATAAATGGTCAGTTAATGGATCAAGTACAATCCTACAGATATTTAGGGACGAATGATTGACTCTAAACTAAATTTCCTGTAAAACTGTGGGGCTGTTTGTAAAAAAGGACAATAGCGTCTATATTGTTTAAGAAAATTGTACCATTTTAACATAAATAAGACTATGATGACATTATTTATATCGGTGCTTTTATAGAAACCATCATATCTTTTTCCCTAGTGGTATGGTTTGGTTGTGTCTGTCAAGCACAAGAATAGCCTAAACCAAAATAGTAAAATGGGCAAGTAAGTTGACCGGGAAGCCCAGCTGCACCCCACATCCCTGTATGCTAAACAGCTACAGCGGTTAGCTATGGCTATTAAAAAAGATAGCCTACATCCTTTAAATGGGAAATTTTTGTATCTTCCCTCTGGACGGAGGCTAAGAGTTCCTGGCTACATGACCACTAGATTTAAAAACAGTTTTATACCTGCAGCAATCACTATGCTAAACAAACAGTAAATGTATTTGTACAAAACACATAAGCAACCTGGTCATGTGCTGTACTTGGTACCTTTCTTTTTTAGTCTTATTTTTATTTTATTTATATGTATTTATCACCTGCTGTTTTTTTATGTTTTAATGTTTGGTATGTTGAATGTTATGTTTGTGGTCAATGAAAGATGTCAATGCCACTCAGACTGTAAAACTAGTTTACCTATGGGTACCAATAAAGTAACCTAACCTAACCTGAACTGAGCAGACAGGAATTTCCCTTTCCGTCTTTCTCTTATGATTGCGTGCAAACTAATTGTGTGTGTTTGCAGACAATTATTATGGTTCTTTTTGTGTTGATTATAATATTTAATTTTGAAAAATTAAATGAAATGTTTGTCTGACTTTAAAAGTAGGTATATTAAAATAATAAATTCAACCTTTCATCCAGACCAAGTTTTCTACAGTGTCTTATTGATATCTGGCTACATTAAAATTGAATGAAAATTAAATGTTAATACTCATATGAGTTGAGATCTGTATTAGTACACTATATTCAGCCTTCACCTCGACAGTGTTTACTTGTCTGGTTGATCTTTGGCTGCATTTAATTCTGAGGAAATAGTGAAATTTAGAAGAAATTATTAACACCTCATATATCTCCCTTTGGTGCTCTCAGGGGCCGTTCTGCCAACCCCACCACCTCATGTGCTTCGGGGCGCATCAGTCTCCAGCGAGTAGTAGTCTTAGTGTCTGACCCGCAGGAGGAGGGTTTTTTAAGAGGGGTCAGATCAGTTGTTTCCTGCCGGTCTTCATTTCAGGACACTGGATTGGCTCTCGAGCTATGCTAAAGACCAGTCTTAGAAGGCTGGTTCCTTTCAGTAGTCTCAGCTGTAGTCATCTATTGATAAGACAGATCTGAGGACAGTGATTATCTAAAAAAATGCTCTGAGGGCAGTCCTCTTTGGGGGGAAGTGGTTAACACCTCACTATAGTCCCTATTTCCCCATCGATGCCTTCAGGAGGCCGTTCTGCCAAGCCCGCTGCCACCTCGTGCGCTTGGGGGCGCAACTGTCACCAACAAGCCCAAATCTCCATGTTTGCCCGGAAACGTAGTGGCACTGGGATGCTCACCCATCCTGAGGGGTCAATCAGTTTGGCTGTTCCCTGCCGGTTCGCCGCTTCGTGACACTGAATTGGTGGCTCCGAGTGACACCTAGTCTTGAGAGACTGGTTCTCTTAGTAGATTTTTTGGCAAACATATCTCAACAGAAGCTTATAAAACTTAAACTTTGTAATTTATTTATTTATTTATTAAATGAGCGATCGTTTCGCTCATTTGAACCGTTTGGTTCCGGAACCATTTGGTTCCCATTGAAGTGCATTATACGGAGAAAAATGCTGGAATGTTTTCATCAAAAACCTTTATTTCGAAAGACTTCCGGTTGGTCTCCGAAGGGATGTAGACGTGTCTAACTGAGCTCCCCCACATGAACCTTAAAATCCGTCAACAAGAAACTTTTTTCATTGTTTAAAGCCATACAGTCACTGTGTGCATTGACAAAACGGGAGAATTTTTTGTTTTCATTCTGTTAATCAAGTTGAGCCACTTAAGTAATAAATATGCCGGACCTGAGGAAGTACAGCTCAGTACATTTATATGGAACAAAAATATTCCTCGTGTACGGAAAACAGTTCTCGAGAGACGCAAGGAGAATGCTGGACTAGCTTTACCAAATTTTTTATACTATTATTGGGCTGCAAATGTCCACAAATTATCAGTATGGTATGAAGACTCTATTAGTGGGAGTAGTCCGAAGTTGGTGTCTAATGGAACAACATTCATGCTCGTCCGTCTCTTTAGCCTCAATGCTGTGTGCTCCACTGCCTGTGGCAGTGGGTGCACATACGGATAATCCTATTGTAAAAGGCAGCCTACGCATATGGACCCAATTTCGCAAACATTTTGGTCACATAAAAGCTTTGATGTCTATGCCTTTATCCTCAAAATTTCTTTTTCAGCCATCGCTTATAGATACAGCCTTTGTCACCTGGGCTAGAAAAGGCATAAATAGTGTGGGAGATCTTTTTGTAGATGGCACATTTGTTTCTTTTGATTATTTGGTTAATGAATTAAGCTTGCCAAAAACAAATTTTTTTAGGTATCTTCAGGTCCGTGATTTTGTCCGTTTCCCAGTTGCGTTCATTCCCCTTAAAAACAAGTATCGGCCCTCTCGATCATTGTCTGACGGTCAAGCCCCATCTCTCGGGTGGTGTCTTCCAGCTGTATACTGTTATCCAGGACATGAAATGCCCATCTCTTCTGACGCTTAAGGTACAGTGGGAGGAGGATCTAAATACAGAATTGACGGACGAAATTTGGCAAAGAGCTAGACCGGTACATAAAAATATACACATCATCTATCGGTGTTAGGCACAGGTTTATACAATTCAAAGTATTTCATTGCCTGCACTTCTCTAGGCCAAAATATATCCTGATGTGGATCCCAATTGTACACAATGTCACCAAGCCCCTGCTTCTCTGGCTCACATGTTCTGGTCATGCCCAAACATAGGCACATTCTGGTTATAGATATTTAATACATTCACCTATATCTGTAAAAAGAATATCGATCCAGATCCTACCATTGCAATATTTGGGTGCAAAAACACTCACATTGGGTGTGCAAAACTATGTCCTTTCTCCAGCTTGAAAAGTTAAGAACCACAGCCCAAAACTCAACGGAAAGGTTTCAGAATGTATGGCAACCTTTCTTGGATTATTATGATTTGATGCTAATTCTTTAGATTAAAAATGTATGCTCTCATCTCCCCTTCTCTCATTTCTTCTCTTTTTTTTTTTTTTTTAATTTATTTATTTTGTGTGTGTGTGTGTGTGTGTGTGTGTGTGTGTGTGTGTGTGTGTGTGTGTGTGTGTGTGTGTGTGCGTCGTCGTTCTGTGTGCATTCTCAATATCTGTACGAACTTTGGATCCAAATCTGCGATGAAAGGGGATACGCGAAATAGTGTATATAAAGTATGAGGTTTGTAGATGGAGACACCTTGTATGACATAAGAGAATGTATGTTGGTTTGGTTGTGTTTTGTACATTTAAAACAATAAAAACACTTTTAAGTAAATAAAACCTTTATTTCTTTTTGACTGAAGACAGAGTGACATGGACATCTTGGATGACATGGGGAGAGTAAATTATCAGCAAACGTTTTTTTCAAAAGTGAACTACTCCTTTAATGTGTTCATCACTTCAAGGCTAGATTTTTGGAATGCCCTACTGGGTGTTTGCCCTGCACGTATAATGAACAAACTACAGCTGGTCCAAAACACACCAGCTAGAGTTCTTACTAGAACCAGGAAATATGACCATATTAGCCCAGTTCTGTCAACACTGCATTGGCTCCCTATCAAACATCATATATATTTTTAAATATTGCTGAAATACTCACAAAGCACTAAATAGTTTACCTCCGCAGTACTTATGCCTAGAATATCAAATTAGACTGCTGGCAGTAGACCCTTTTCCAATTTAGCACTTAAACTTTGGAAAAATCTTCCTAACATTGTCCGGGAAGCAGACACACTGTCAGTTTAAATCTTGAATAAAACTCATCTCTTTAACCTAGTGTACAAAACACATTAACTCAACTTCTATAATTCAATGTTAGGCTGCATAAACTAGTTCAGCCAGAACCGGGAAAACTTCCCTTTAACACCTGATGTACGCGTTACATCCCAAGAAGAATGGCATCTTGGTTAATATTAGTCTCTCTGTTTATCCCGAGGTTTACCGTAGTCCGCCGGATTCAGGCCGTATCCAGATATGATGAAGGACCTGCACCTGGACACGACAATAACGCAGCCCCGAAGTGTCAACTAGTCTCTCTCCAGTGAAGGCCTCCTTTCTTTCACTTCACTACCTCTGTACAGATAAAAAGTTATCAAAATGATTCCAGTTCACATGGATACGTGAAAGCGACTAAAATTCTGTATTACACAGGCCAGACAAGTACTTTGGTGAGGTCAATTTGTAAAGAAAGACTGTGCCTGCAAACGTATGTATGTATTTGTATTTTATTATTATTTATTTTATTTTTTTACTGGACTACAACGTGCCTAGCCTGCATGCCAGCCCGAACTCCGCCCACAACATTTTTTTGGACGAGAAGTTCGGTCTGGACTCGAATCCATTGAGGAGTAATTATGAACTGTTAAAAACTGATCGGGCCAATCAAATTGCCAGGGCGTAGGGCCTGGCCGATTTTGCCCCCAAAAAAAATCTTCGATTTTTAAAGAAAAATTCGAAGTTTCGATTCAATTTTCGATTTTTTTTTCAATGCACTTGAAGACTGTGCACTTTCTAATGACTGAAGACATCAGATATAGTGTCAAAAGTGCAACTTTATTGCTATGATTGTCCTTAAGAGTCAAGATGCGTAGAATCCCAAAACAAGAAGTAAATGAGGCTCTGTCATTCAACAATTTCAAGCTTTAACCCAGGTTTAAGCAAAAGTGCAACTTCAAGTAACTTCACAATAGCTTAAATTTTCTGTTCAAGAAATCAGATAATTACAAATTTTGTAACATATAACATTACAATTGTAAAATAAACTCTTCTCTGTATAGTGTGAATATAAAAAATGAAACATGCCTGTGGCAGACATATAGCCTGCTCAAAGAGTGAACAAATGTAAACTTTTATCTATAACAACAAAACATGTGCTTGTTAGATCTCTGAAACATTGTGCATGCTCATTCTAAACATTTTTTCTTTCAACATGTGATTAAAGCCTCGCTTTTCGACAGAATAAATTGGCAGCATGTCTGTGGCAATATAAAACGTGATCGCCTCTGTAATCGCTTTCCATCGCGCTCCCTTCTTATCATAAGGCACACCGTTTGTAAAGCTCTCAGGAAGTGTAGTTTGCTTTATAGCAGGCATGCTAGAGGAGGCGTTTTCGCTACGGAGCCGGCTACACTTCTCGCATTCTTCGCGATGTTTATTCCTCAGGTGCTGGAAAAGATTTGTTGTGCTGCTGCTTCCAGTAGCGACAGCCTTGAAACAAATTTTGCAGCAAGGCTTCGTCTGTGTTTGGTCTGCTGCATCAAAACCAAACGAGTTCCAAATTACGGAATTACCTGTCCCTTTCTTTGACGTTAGTGCTCTGCTACACGCTGCCATGTTGTTTTGACTGTGTTTACGCGGGACGGGGGCTGGCTCATATCGCGCTGACGGTAACGCACAAGGAACAAATGCGGAAAAGTCCGGAAAAACTATTTTGACAAAAAACTCGAGTTTGCAATATAAAAATCGGTTTAAACTACAAAATCGATAAATCGATTTAATCGATTTTTTGCCCAGCCCTGCCGGGCTTTATACGATGATGGACAGGTGATCTGCAGGGATGTAATCATCACGTTATCAAAGATCGCTTAACCGTCTTCCCTCAGTTGTGTCTGTTGTGAATAAATCGACAGTACATTAATTTTAATAGACAAACAGAAAACTGCAATCAAGGCATTTGTCGATCGGAAAGATATTTTTGCCGTCCCACATGATTCGGGAAAAGTGTAACTTATCAGCTGGCTCTGACGGTGGCTAAGAAGACGGGACGTAATGAAAAGCCTGTGGTCGTTATGGTTTCTCCTTTGGTCGATCTCATGAAGGAATAAGTAAAAGAAGCAACACTCGTTATTTAACTTCTAAAATAAGTAAAGTTAGGCTACGTTCTGTATTTGACAACTGTATGCAAAGTAGCTGACTTACTGGGTTGCTCTGATTGGTTGTAGGTTTACCGACTATCCAATTGAGTGCAGAGTTGTTGTTTTTTCCTGGTTCGGTTAAGTGAAAATCAATGAAAAAAAAACTACTAAATCATTTACTCATCTTAGTTCATTTCAACATTATAAAAAAATAATCAAATCAAATTCCATATTCCATAACAGATGGGGACAGTATACCTCCAGAGAATGAGTTATGCCGTGGCCGCGCGCAGTCGCGCACTCTCACGTCTTCAAACAACACAAGCGAGCGCTGTTTTGCTCTCTCATACCCTCGCGCATGTTATTCAAATCATTTGACATGATAGTAAAAGGTTGGAAGACCGCAGTTTCACGTGGAGCATTTGGAGATTTTTAGAGATCAGAGACTCAATGAACAACATCTCAACACTAAATGATGAAGACAGTCTCATAGACGCTGGTCTCAAAAACAAGCTGGTGCATTTCAACGATATGGGAAAATAAAAGCCTGGGCAATTATTTGAAGTTTATGGTATTTGTTTTGTTCATATTACACTTTTATTGTTAGTTTGAATTAATTTGACAGACAGCATTGGCAGATGTTGATCAAGCTAGCGCCATTCATAGCTGTCAACTCTCACGAATTCACCATGAGGCACACGCAATTGACACTTAGCAAGCAGGTTAGTTAAGCTCTCAGATTCTGTCAATTTTATTACGCAATTCAAACAATAAATACCGTTTTGGCACTTGCAGATGTTACACCACAGATCCCTAGCACACGTGAACCGATTATCTCTACTAGCTAATGGAAAAGAACACGAACACTGTTGAAAGATACAGTATGCTACAACTTACCAAAATGTATTCCTCATGCATAATGTCGACCAATCATTTTTTGAACTCTTCCCTCAACTGAAATGTAGTAGTGGGCTGTATTTACACATGACTGACATCAGGTTCAAGTACACACAAAAGCCGAAGCCGGCAAGCCGCACGAGTTACTTGTGTACTGCAGTTTGGCTGGTGGTTATGTTGCCCGCCCGCATACCGCCTACCATGGCCGAAACTGGTATTATGACACCTGCCGGGCCGGGGCTAGTAATTTAGCATGCTAATTTAGGTTTGTATCTCGGCAGCACTATAACTTGTCAGTTTTTTAATTACATCATTGCACTTATTTCTTCTCATTCTTTTGATGCGTGTAGCTAATTTTTTGGATATTTTTACCTCAATTATTACATATGGCACCTTTAAAAATAGGTTACATTATTATCAAAAGTTGTAACTGTTATTTAATGGACCTTAGCTGACATAAACTAGATAAATTAAATTAAATTAAAATTAAATAAAGATTAATTGTTTTTTAATTAACATTAACAAAGAATAATAACTTCTGTAAGAAATATAGCCATTGCTAATTTTTTATGTTAGCTAATGCATTAACTAACATTAACTAATGTAATGAGACTTTATTGTAAAGTGAAAATTATTGTTTTTTATTTTGCACTTTAATCTGTTTGAAACATTTGTTTGGTTTATAAATGTTTTGTGTGTTGTGATGATAATACCGTGATAAAAGATTTAGCAATTATTGGATTATTTGATGCAAGTACAGTTAGACACCTAATTTAAAATGTGATCTAGTTGTTTTACAATATATGTGTGCTAATTATGTCAAGTTGTATTGTGAGTACAGCTAACTAGATGAATTGTCAGTTGTGAATTACAAATATTTCGATTTTAACACTTTTTTTAAATTAATTTTAATATACTAAAACTTAAGCTGGTTGGCATTTATTTAACATGCCATTTTTGGACAATTTAATTTTGACAATTTATTTAACACCCTATAAAGTGCATGATTTGGACATGGCTATTATCTTTTACCAATTACAATTTCCTGGTAGTTATTAAAACTTAAAACCTTCCATTTTAAATGTTTAGCTGTTATTATCTAAAGCTGTAGGAAGTATGTTCAGCTATGTGTAGCCTAAACCGCATCATATCAACTGACAGCATTTTAAACCGCCAGCCTGTCAAGTCAAGTCACATTTATTTATATAGCGCTTTTCACAATACAGATTGCATCAAAGCAGCTTCACAGTGATAACATGAAAGTAGAACAACACAGAATAATATTGTTGAATATAATATCCCGAACTAACCAAGCCAAAAGCAAGGCAACAGTGGCAACTGAGCAGGCTCAGTTTAAATCATCTCTCAGTTCAGTAAATCATCAACTCACAAAAAATATCGTACAAAAGTCATCTCTAGTCTGGGCCTAAATTGTAGCCTGCGTATTCACCTTGGTGTACTGTAAACAATTTTTTTTCCCGAGTTACAACCACTAAAACATCCAAAATATATCAATAAAACTAAATCAAAATATTAAACTAGATATGTACATCAAGTGCCTGAAAAGACATACCAATTTAATAATAATAAATAACGATAGCAGTTAAAAGCAATGTATCTAGTAGCTTCCTACTCTCGAAGTGAGGGTAAAAATGGCAACTCGCTGTCCAACTACAGACAACATGTCAAGATTTCGGCACACTCAATGTAAATATAGAGAAAATATGTTAAAGTTACTCACCAGATACTAGCAATCCTGTGAGGTAAGAAAACTAACCGTCAGTGCTCTTGAATCGTGTCGTAGGTGTGGCTCATAATATACACGCACACACAGCGCTAAGCCTATAAAATAGTAGCAAGCACTGCGCGGTCCTCGCAGCAGTGAGCAGCCCCTTTCACCACCACAACATGTGTGGGCTACTGGGGTATTTACCTAGAACATTTAAAACCTCTCGAGGATATTATTGTCGATGGTCATTTGGAGGTATTTTTAATACTTTCAACTACTTTCATAGTTAAAAGTGATCTGCAAAATTGCGCGGTGTAGAAGTATGTTGTTTTGCAAAAAATGTCTGACCTTGCAAGTAACGTTAGCTCACTGGCTAACCAGTAACGCACTGTGAAACGTTAGACCAACAACATGCTAGTCTGTCAACGTAGGTTACTTAATTTTTTTATAAAATGTACTAGTTGAAGCAGTGTTTGGGGTTGCCTTGCATTGTTAACAAGCGACAGATTTAAACTAACGTTATACCAACCATATTGTATTTCGTCTAACAATCCACTTTTACGACAGTGTACATCGATCAAAGCGTTTAGCATATATAGTGTTGTGCAGTATGTGCTGGTATGGTGTATAAAAAGACTTGAAGGTCTTTAAATGACTAAAAAGCAAAAGAAAATTCCCAGTTCACCTACCAAAAGTATTGTCATACGTTACCTCTTAGCACAAATGAACTGTAAATCGTCAAAACAACTTTTAAACAAATTACGTTTGATTTATACAGAACATTTAATTCGACACACCTAAATTGACTCCCCTATAATTCACACATAACAGAACAATTTTTTCGACACTCCTAAACTGACTCACCTCTGTAATTTACACAATTTTTGTGGATGCACTATATGTGTTTTGGTTTTCTTTAATTTTTACAGAAGATTATTTAATAATATGTCAACCATGTCAAGTCACCTTTATTAATATAGGCCTAGTGTTTGATACAATACAGATAATTTCAATGTGGCTTTACAGTGATAATAAACAAGGACAAATGATAAGTGGTGCAAAAAAAACTGCTGTAAAGCAGCTATAGTGTTTTATAAAAAAAAGACTATAGTGTTCTTGTTAATCTGAACTCAGGTCAGTGTTTCAGTTTGGTTCAAAAACTTCATTTATTATAGTTCAATTCAGCTATAAAGAAACTCTGCAGAAAACAGTGATGCCATTGTCCAGCGGTTGTCTAAGTGTCAGTACAGTCATATCAACAATATTACTGAATAATAAGTGTCCCAAAACTAAGCAAGCCAGATAGTAACCAACCAACAGCTCATCTTATTTTGAATATGGGGGAATATGATTATTTTATTTTATCTAAAAATAAAATAAAATGTTGTTGGACCATTAAATGTTTTCTATAGTGACATTATTTTCCTGACAAGCAAGCATATTGTATATACACAGGCTCAGTTTTTTAAAAGTTTTCATACATCAATACAACCAATTGCAGAAAGGTTGGGACAAGAATCTGATTAGTACATTCTCTTGAACCTTTATTTAGGGGTGTAACAATATATCGTGCCACAATATATCGCAATACAAAAATGCAACAATACATATCGTGGAAAGTGACAATATGTATCGTGGATAGTTCCCCCAAACTAAAAATTACTGTGTGTGTGTGAGAAAAAAATCAAGTTTTCTGAGTTTTAGTGTAAGTACTACATTAAACTACTATATATAATGTTGAATATAATGTATAATAATGCAATGGGGGAATATTTGTGGGTCCTGATAATGCCAAATGTCTGATGTTACCAGTAAAAAGAGGCAGACATTATTTTAAATATATCTCGTCAGTGAAAGAGTGCAAGCATATTCATCTAAAATAATTCTGTATATTCAGCTTCAGAATCGAATATTTTTATTGTGGTATAGAACCAAGTTCAAGCCTATTCGTTTAAACCTACAATTTAGTATCAAATTTAGCATTTTAATCAACAGTACATTTTTTTGTTAACCGTTTACCATATGTAAATGGTAAAGTATCGATAATAATATCATATCGTGAGTTCAGTATCGTGATATGTTTCGAATCATGCGCGTATCGTTACACCCCTATTTAACTAACTGAAAGTAGAAGAAAAAATTCATGGGCCAAATTATTTGTATTTTGTAAATATAATCATGTTTTGATGGCTTCAACACACTCATAAGTTGGGACAGGCTAAATACAAGTGGAAAAGATTACAGAAGTTACCAAGTTGAACTTTTGAAACCGTCCACAATTAGCTGGTGAATTGGTAATAGGTGGGTTTTGTGATATAGAGGATCATCCATCAAAGACAGTCTTTGCAAGCTAAAGTTATGACTTACCACTTTGTGCCAAATTTCATATGAGAATTGTCAAACAATTCAAAAATCACATTTCTCAATGCAAGATTGCAATTTAATTAGGTCTTTCACCTTCTACCATACAGGGAATTCAGAGAAATCTAAGTCTGTGTAGGGGAAGACAGGAAACCTCTGTTGAATGCATGAGACCATAGAGCCTTCAAACGGCATTTTATGAAATCGTCATGCTACTTACAAAAATAGCCACGTGCATGGGCTTAGGAGTGTAATAGTTCAGGAAAACCATTGTCACTTAACAGTCTGCTGCTGCATCAAGAAATGCATCTCAAAACTGTTACTCATGGAGAAAGCTATACCCACATCTGTTCTGTGCAGAGATGGTGGGAGATACACATTGAGTTCTCAGTCCTAAAGACGAAAGCCACCATCGAGACTTTCATCCGTGTTTTATCTGTTATGGTATTGGGCTGCATCAGTGCAAATGGAATGGGTGACTTGCATGTGTGTGAAGGTACCATTGATAATTTGAGTCTACATTTTATAGTGAATTAAGTTTGATGACAACAGAGTAAGGTTGACATGATAGTTCATCACAGGACTATGAATTTAGAATTGTTGAGTCTGTTTACTGTGATCACTCTCAGGATTTGTTCAACTTAAGAGCAGATCTCTCTCTCTTCTGTACTCAGTACTCACTGGACAGCAGTACTCAAGCTCAGGCTCACAGCAGTACGATGGAAGGTTGTATCCTAGCCACATTCCAACAAACTCGGTCCAGAAGGCTATTTTGGCTGTAGGTTCAGGAGTGGCTTCCCTAAAAAACCCCTACAGACATGGTGAGGCTATACATGATACTGGATGATGTTAACTGATACTGTAGTGATGATTACACATGGGATTTTTAATTACAGTTACAGTTGTTAGTTTCCTTTTCAGTATTAGTGGGTGGAAAGTCCACAATTGTTTTAGTGAAAGCAATACTTAATAACAACTCCAACTTTTTACTGTAAAATTGATAAATTCTGGTCTTCAACCAGAAATGCTACAGCAGATGACACACCACTAGACCCAGATGGAATCTGTAGACCTTTTTAAGGGAAAACCTGCAGAATCCATTCTGTGGAATTGATTTAAATATGGAAGAATGGGGAGACGTTTTATTGGTTCATATACTAAACTCAAAGTGAATTCAATTCAAAGTGCCTATACACATTTATTGAACAAACACAAGAGATGGAAAATGTTGTGCGTGACAGATAATCCAATTCTCTGGAAATTTGCAGAGCTTTCTGTTGATAAACATTTGTTGGCAGTAAGCATGTTGCAAACTTTGTGCTGTCAAACATGTTTTTCTTGTTTTTAAGAAAAGATTAGGTGACAAACGTTACCAAACATCACTCTGTAACAGCCTTTAATAGGTTTAAATGTTTTTTTTTGGAATTCTTACAGTAATTCCATGATTCAAAACTTGGAAGTATATTAACATTTTACCAAAACAGATATGGTTGCAGTGCTCGGGGAAACCACAGGGCACTTGGCCCTGATCAAGTTAAGGGATCGGATGAGAAATGACTCTGAAGGTTCCACTATTCTCATGTATGTCTTATTTGTTTACACTGACTACTGTTATCATCATTCATAATGGACATCAAATCTCCTTAGTAATCCATACTGCTTTAATATTATCTCTATCTTCCAATTTTGTCTGTAGAGAGCGTCCAAGGATCCGCCTGTCTACATTAGACCTCACTCAGATGTCTGCTTTGCCAGATGGGACTTTAGGAAGAGAGTATCTCCGTTTTCTAGAAGAAAATGTAAGACAAATGAAAAACGCACAAATTGTCATGTAACATATGCGAACAGGCCAAATTAACTATTGTCACCTCACCTTTTTCAGAGAGTCACCCCCGACTTCGAGGGCTGATGTGAAGTTTGTTGACAATGAAGAGCTAGCTTATGTCATGCAGCGATATCGTGAAGTTCACGACCTGTTGCATACTTTGCTTGGTATGCCCACCAATATGCTAGGTGAGAGTTTTGTAATGTAACACAAAACCATTTCCACTTTTTCAGGTGTTTAGAGATTAGATTTTTTTTGTATGTCCAGAACTATCCCTTAGAAGTTTTAGGTATGTTCAGGTTTTTGTCACTGAAGTACATTAAGTTCCTTAGGTTTAAGGTTATAATCAATACATTTCATACAGTACATCAGAGAATTCTTTTTGTGATCTTTACCATCCATTAGCCACATTCCAGACTGACAACCCAGTACACAACACAATCATTAATCATTTGAAATATTTTCCTGCTATACTTTACCCACAGGTGAGGTTGCTGTGAAATGGTTTGAAGCTGCACAGACTGGCCTGCCCATGTGTGTTCTGGGGGCAATGCTTGGACCCCTCCGACTGTCTGTCAGGTGAGTTCAATGTTCCCAGTTCATTACAAGTTTTCTAGCTCTGTAAACAGTGACTGAAAAATCCTGTCAATTACTAATATTATTAAAAGTAATAATAGTAATAATTAACATATGTGCTTTAACAAAAATACAAGCTTCATAACTTATCATAAGTCAGTGTACTATCAACATTGCGAGTCAACATTATTTTCTGTGGTAACTGGCCGAATAGTACTGCTTGACTCATGAGAAAAAAACTCATTAGTTCTTGCGGAAGCTGAAATGTGCTGCCGTGACGTGCGAAAATTAACCCCGTTGGTTCTCGCACGTCAGAGCAAGCATGCTTGAGCTTCCATTTACCAAATTTTAGTGCTCTGTGTGCATTTGCTGATCAATGTTTATGTGAATTAAAGCCTAAATTAAAACTTGCAACCAACATTTGTCCTCACAGAGTATTTCTTCTTATTATGTTCATGTTATTTTATGGTTCAGTTCATTTTTCTGTTATAATATGGTTTAGTTCATGTTTCATTATGGTCATTATGGAAGATTTCATTATGATGACACCCTAGCACTGTCTTTCTAAGCTTCACAGGCTCTGATGTCACCACAAGCAAATTTTATATAGTATATCCTGCTGTTAATTTTCTGCTTCTTCCTAATGCAGGAAATTCTGTCTGTAACCCAATTTAGAAGAGGAATGTTCTGAAGTAAAGAAAAAATATATTTCTGTATCTGAGCAATTAAATATGATGGTTAATAAGTACATTCATTTGATTTTAATTTGTTTTTTTTATGGTATCATTGCCTTTGTCCCATGGAAACATTTTAATATTTGCCTTGAAAATATATAATCTCGCAAAAGCATATCAAGAATTTTCAGCCATATTTCAACCCAAAAGCAAAATAATTATATAGACATTTATATATATATTTGCAACAATTTTGATGACTAATTTTCCTCGAAATGGCTTAAAGAAATGTTTACATTGTGATAGAATTTGTTGTTTTGTCTTTAACTTGTTTTATTCAAAAATCATAATGTTACAGTAATGAGTCAATTTTGATATGTGTTTGAGTCAGTCGTCTACAGTTGCTGGTTCAGTCTCTGGGACCTTGGGCTGTGCGCAGGTGGCAGTCGTGCCAGATGTGTTCTGAGTGTCTTCTATGAACAGCGCTGGGACCAGAACCTTGATGAACTCAGACACCAGCTGAACATTGAGCCACCGCCTGTCAATCTGTTATCATCCAGCAAGAAGACATCTTCAAACTCTTAGTATGGGAACCTGTCTAAATGAAATAACTGATGGGAATTTTAGCTTGTGGGAGAGCCCCACAAGGAAGCTACATACATCCCATCGGTAACAACGTTCTTCCTCACACAAGGGGAAATAAAGCCTAAAAATAAATGTCATGTAATTCTGAGAAAATACTATGGCATGCATAGTGACTCAATTAGATCATTCAGGAAGAAAATAAAGTTCTTCTGATAAGGAAAGTTTAATAACTTTTTGTAAACATCTATTTGTCATAGGATATTAATATTCTATTAGAACTGACCTCTGGATTGTTCATTGGTGGTTTTACATTGGAGTTTAACCAGTACAAGTGGCATATTTATTTATACTCCGCACTGTGATGTTCAATACTGTAATTTAATAATTTGTATATTTTTATTTATTTTTATTTTATGATTCTTTTAATTATACATATCCTTCTTTTTAACTTGACATCCAAATAAGAAAATCACAAGCATAATGAAAATGATTATAGTTGTTCATTATAGTTGTTTTTACATCCTTTTCAAGTGTACTAAGGCCCTGTCCCAAATCGCGCACTTCACGCCGACTTGCGGTCTCGTGGACTTAAATTGCGCGTGCTCGCCGAGTCCACTAGTACGTAGGCTGTCGCATTTGCCATTTTAACGCTCTGAAGTGTGCTCAGCAGCGCCCCCTTTGTACCCTTGAAGCGGTCTTCCGCGAAGTCCGCATAAATGCGCAGGCTCCACGCACTTTAACTACCCAGGAATCCTTGCGAAAGGCCAATCAGACAACAGATGGGAGGAGATTTCACTCACGGATTATAAAGATAGAATATTAAAGGTGTAAGTATCATTATGGTTATGACATAGGCGTACATTTTACCAGTTGTACAGTCTATTCGACCTTTAGAGACCAGTGGTGGATATGTCAAACATAATAAAAGAGTGTTAAATAATACGATCGCATTATATGATTCATTACATAAATAGAACCAAATGTAATGGCTTTACTGAGTCATAAACGTATTATGAATATTGAAATCTATACATTTTTCTTAAACTCATTTTCATTTTGTGTTAAAATTGAACATTATGTATTATTATGTACAACTTTTTTTATCATTTACATAACCATGATATCTATTGTAATGCCCAGGTGGCATATACAATTATAGAACTTTAAAAGCAGGCTGCGTATTTCACATGGACATAAGATTTGAGGAAATAAAATAAATCCTGTTGTGCAACAACCAGACCGTCTTCCTGTTTCCGGCGTAAATACCTCTCAATGCGCCCTCGAAGACTCGCGCTAAGGGCACTATAGGTCTGCACTTCATGACGTAACCGAAGTGTGGACTCTGAGGAAGTCCACAAGTCCGGAGTGTGCCATTTGGGACAGGGTTATCTATCTGATCATTAAACAAAGAGTATTGTCCTCTGCTTCCCTCTAGTGGGCAAAGTCTTTTATTGTGAAGATACCTGCTAGGCAGTGTTGGGTAAGTTACTCTAAAAAAGTAAAGAATTACTATAACATGAATAAAGATTGACAAATACAGTAACAAATGTATTACTCATAAGTCCATGTTATTAATACATTACCTAATGTTAACCAATGAATCTTATTGTAAAATGTTAACTGTTACTTATAACTAATTACTTTCTAAATCCTATATCGACCATTTGAACTATACGAGGTATGTTTTTCAAATAAACATTAAATTTACATATAATTGTTCTATAGTCTTCTGTATTTAATGCAATTACGCGTTGTATTTATTTATACAAACTGTATTTATTACAATTATTTATATGCCACTATGTATATATATATATGCCACAATCCATCTATAAATAGCATATAACAAATATTTACACTTATTGCACAACAAATACTTATATTTTCACTTAATGTAGATAGCATATTGCTATTTACACTTACTGTAAATACTGCAGCATCTATATTGTTATTTATTTAATTCTGTAGCATCTATATCTGTATTTATTTTCATGTAGGAATACAAAACTATCTTGATCACTAAAGCCAATGTAAATATTTGATTATGTTGTTGTAAATACTACTTTTATGAGCGGATCACTAAATAAGATATTGGTGAAAAAAATCAAGGTGTTTTAACCAGCATTCAAAAAGAAAAAAGTAATATGGGACAGTATTTAAGGCGTTTATATGACTAATTATATGGTCATGCCCTTTTGGCCAAAAATATAAGAGATATTTGAGTGAGAGAGGAAAGAACATTTTTGCAGCAATGCCTAAACATGGCAATAATTTGAAATGTATATAAAATAATTACATTAATCTAAAACTCTAAATGACCATCCCAGAATAGGATTTTAAAAACTATTTAAATAATAAATGAGATAATGAAAAAATGGTTTAACAATTTCAGTCCACATTTTATTGCATGAATACATAACATTATCAGATAAAAGGGCAGAGTTTCCTGCACCACATTTCCCTGCTCTCCTGCGACATCAGAGCCATGATCTCAAGTGGTCACATGAAAACTCAAAATCAGCCATGTTGGGTATTGTTGACAAACAGATTTCACAAGAAATGTAGATAATAAATATTGCACTAATTTTAACAAACAAAATACTTTGAACGAGATTAAGAATTCATATGAAAATTAAGTTTCAATAACTTAACATGCATAAATATAAAAATATTTCAATTAGGCCCATGTTGTAGCTCTTTAAGACATGTTGGCATTATCAAGGAATTCATGATTAGCTTCTGATTAATTTGTTTCTTTAAATAATCAAACAATGTGATTGACATTATCACACTCTCTTTTTACTGCATGTATTGGTCTTCAGTGGCACAGATAATGTGAAACTTTTTTTTAAATATTGTTGGTTCAAATGACATTGCACAACGTATATTCGAGATCATATTAACATTCTTCCGGTGTTCAGTGCACTATAGAGATCCTCTGATCAGCCACAGCACAGGCAGCCAACAGTGGCTCGCTGAAAGCATGTCTGACAACATGCAGCACTGACACAGATTCAGGATCATAGAACAGCAGGGTTTGACTGGGCCAATCCAACAGCAGTCCCACTCTCTTGAGCTTCTTAGCCACTGCGATAGCCACACTGCACCCATCATGACAGAATGAAAAGTGTTCATCATAATGCGAGAGCACCCATGATTTTGAGTTGTAGCCCAGTCTTGCGCCATTGCCGGTCCCCTTGCGTTCAATGCTGGGATAGCATACACCCACTTTGAAGGCGGCACTCGTGCCCACGTCAAGTACCCAGCTTTGAGTACCAGAGGACATGGGAGGGGAGCAGAGGGCGTTAGGCCAGCTGTCGAAGCGCGCCGGGTCATAGGGGGGTAACTGACGCTGACGTTTGGGCAGGAAAGATAAGGTGTGCTGATCGTTAGAGAGGGAGAGAAGAGGACTGACCGTTTGATTTTCAAAGTGTAGCATAGTTAAACTGTGGGCTAAAGAAGAGAAGGATATGTTAAGATGATGTTTAGGGCAAGAAAATGAGAAGTTGAATGTAAGGGATGCAAATTTGTGATTAAAAATACAAAAATAAAAACAGAAATATTGTGACAATTTAAAACAGCTGTTTTCTATGTAGATATGTAAAAATTTAATTTATTTCTTTGATCAAAGCTGAATTTTCAGCATCATTGCTCCAGTCTTCAGTGTTCTTCATAAATTATTCTAATATTATGATTTGATGCAAGAAACATTTATTATTAATGTAATGTTGAAAACAGCTATTTACAATTGTATTTCAGGATTCTTTGATGAATAGTTCAAAAGAGCAGCATTTATCTAAAATATAAAGCTTTTGTAACCTTAAACACTACTGTTTTTATTATTTAAGTTTAGGGGGAAATAAAAAAAATATATAATAATTTCTTTATTCAACGAGGATGAATAAATTGATCAAAAGCTACATAAAGACATTTATAATAAGATTCTATTTCAAATAAATGGCTTTTGAACATTCTAATTCAACATTGATAATAATAATGAAATCCACATCAAATCCATATTAGAATGATTTCTGAAGGACCATGTGACACTGAAAACTGATGATGCTGAAATTCATCTTTGATCACAGTAATAAATTACATTTTAAAATATATTAAAATAGAAAACAGTTATTTTAAATTGTCATCATATTAAGAATATTACTGTTTTTATTTTTTAATTATTATTATTATTTTTTAAATAAAATAAATTCAGCCTTCTATTAAAAATATTACAGATCAAAATCTTTTGCACGGAAGTGTATAATCTAAATGTCCCACTGCCTCAAAATATTACAGTACACTTGATTGATCATATCACATTGCATATGTTGTCAAAATGTAAGCAAGGTCTGAGGCTTATTTTTGGGGGGTCTCTGTTCATGGATTTAATTGCGATATACTGAATCTGTCTTAAATTAACTTCTGTCTTGTGTAAATGTAAATAGAAGTACACTTACCAGACGGCCCAAGCAGCAATGCACTGGCCCATAACCCCACCATGAGTTTACTGTCACTGCAGCCTCGGTTCAAACTCAGTTGCTCTGTATCTCTAGGTTCACCAACACCCTCTGCATCCTCAATCCTAGCACAGTCATATTCACAATCAATTATCATACCCAGCTTGTCTCATTTTGTGTGTTTATTTATTTATGTGGGCTTATTGTTGCATTTATTGCAACCTGAAATTACCTGTCATTAATTTCCTCGTTAGAGCTCTAAAAAATAATGAAAAAAAAAATCAAAAATCAGTGGATTATCTCACAAATGTATTTTAGTCGTACAAACATAAAGATTTATGTTGTATTAATTGATTATGAACATCTAAAGAGAAAAACAATGAAACTGATTTAGGAGTGTTTTTTTATTATTTTGGGGAATTTGAAACTAACATCGTGTACTCTATTTCCAAGGAAAAAAAGAAAAAACAAACAAATATTGTATTCTATTCATAATCACTCTCCTGAGTTCTAATCACCTGCACCTGGTCCAAATCAGCAGCCAGCTCCATATAAACTCCCAGTTTTCTCTCAGTCATCGTCAAGCCTCCAACAGGAACAGACCATACCCCGCTTCCAAGGAGAAAACCGCTGATTCATCCAGCAGCAGCAAAAGTAATGTATACTCACCTGAAGTTACTAACCTCTCTGTCCTTGCTCTGATGTTCCCAGACTCAGCTCCCTGGTCCGTGATCTCCGGTGCCCGTGTTCTTCCCGACTCGAGTCATGTTTGCTGAAGGATGTATCTGTAAGAGGAAAAAGACAAGCATCATTGGACTATCTCTGTTTTATGTTTGATTACACAGAAGAGGATCTGCTCACCTGGAATCCTTCCTGCCACGTATCCTCCTTGAGTTCACCTCTGAAACACTGCACCTTTAAATACTCACCTTTGAACTTTGAATTTGAAAATAAAGATTTATATTTTCTCACTTACCTCTGTCTCTGGGCCTGTATCCTGACAGAAGGCTTGACCCACACAGAAGGAGGTGAAGATCGTGATATCCAGACAATCACCAGCCACGATGAGTCTAGCAGTTGCCCTCCTTAGCCTACGTCAAGGTAACAGATCAGTTGAGGAATATGTTTTTGAATTTCTGGAAATCTCCTCCCAAGTGGACTTTAATGACATAGCGTTAAAATACATTTTTCGTCATGGCTTAAATGAACCGTTGGGATATAAACTGCCTGGGGGTAAAAGTAATTTTTCCCTAGAGAAATACATCAATTATACCCTTTTGTCAAGTGGTTCAAAAATTACTGTGGGTTTTACGGATGAGGAACAACGCGAACCCACAGTATCCTCTGCGCCAGAGCCCGCTGATCCTGCGACAGAGCCCGCTGATCCTGCGCCAGACCCCGCTGATTCTTTACCAGAGCCCGTTGATCCAGAACCTTTCTGCAGGAGACTTTCCTACCATCAAATCAGCCATCGGGTCGGTATATGGACGTCCTGCACTGGTTTCCTGTGTAGCCGAAACCCCGCTAACATCAGTACGTGCTGCCAGGAAGGCCATAATCCCAGAGTCTCGTCCCTCCAAGACGTCCAGCCCAGCGGAGCCTTCACCGCTGAACCACATCCAGCCAGAGACCGTCCAGCCAGAGCCCGCTGATCCCAGCGCCCGAGCCCGTTGCCTGCCCTCCAGCGCCCGAGCCCGTTGCCTGCCCTCCAGCGCCCGAGCCCCGTTGCCTGCCCTCCAGCAGCCCGAGCCCCGTTGCCTGCCTCCAGCGCCCGAGCCCGTTGCCTGCCCTCCAGCGCCCGAGCCCGTTGCCTGCCCTCCAGCGCCCGAGCCCGTTGCCTGCCCTCCAGCGCCCGAGCCCGTTGCCTGCCCTCCAGCGCGCCGAGCCGAGCTGCCTGCCCTCCAGCGCCCGAGCCCGTTGCCCTGCCCTCCAGCGCCCGAGCCCGCTGCCTGCCCTCCGCGCCCGAGCCCGTTGCCTGCCCTCCAGCGCCCGAGCCCGTCTGGCCGCCTGAGGGGTCTTCACCACCGTGGCCGCCTGAAGGGTCTTCACCGCCATGGCCGCCGGAAGGGTCTTCACAGCCTGCTCTGCCCTGTCCACAGTCTGCTCCGCCCTGGACGACCGAGGGTCCCACAGCTCCGCCCTGGATGCCCGAGGGTTCCACAGCTCTGCCCTGGATGCCAGAGGGTCCTACAGCTCCACCCTGGACGCCAGAGGGTCCGACAGCTCCACCCTGGCCACGCCCACAGTCTGCTCTGCCCTGGATGCCCGAGGGTCCCACAGCTCTGCCCTGGCCACGCCCTCAGCCTGCTCCGCCCTGGACGCCCAAGGGTCCCACAGCTCCGCCCTGGAAGCCAGAGGGTCCGAGAGCTCCGCCCTGGCCATGCCCACAGTCTGCTCCGCCCTGGACGCCCGAGGGTCCCACAGTTCTGCCCTGGCCACGCCCTCAGCCTGCTCCGCCCTGGACGCCCAAGGGTCCCACAGCTCCGCCCTGGAAGCCAGAGGGTCCGAGAGCTCCGCCCTGGAAGCCAGAGGGTCCGAGAGCTCCGCCCTGGGGCCGCCTGAGGGGTCTTCACCGCCATGGCCACCTGAGGGGTCTTCACGCGCCGTGGCCGCCTGAGGGGTCTTCACCGCCGTGGCCGCCTGAGGGGATTTCACCGGCGTGGCCGCCTGAGGGTCTTCACCGCCGTGGCCGCCTGAGGGGTCTTCACCACCGTGGCCGCCTGAAGGGTCTTCACCGCCATGGCCGCCGGAAGGGTCTTCACAGCCTGCTCCGCCCTGTCCACAGTCTGCTCCGCCCTGGACGACCGAAGGTCCCACAGCTCCGCCCTGGACGCCCGAGGGTTCCACAGCTCCGCCCTGGATGCCAGAGGGTCCTACAGCTCCACCCTGGACGCCAGAGGGTCCGACAGCTCCGCCCTGGCCACGCCCACAGCCTGCACCGCCCTGGACGCCCAAGGGTCCCACAGCTCCGCCCTGGAAGCCAGAGGGTCCGAGAGCTCCGCCCTAGCCATGCCCACAGTCTGCTCCGCCCTGGACACCCGAGGTTCCAACAGCTCCGCCCTGGCCGCGCCCACAGTCTGCTCCGCCCTGGACGCCCAAGGGTCCCACAGTTCTGCCCTGGCCACGCCCTCAGCCTGCTCCGCCCTGGACGCCCAAGGGTCCCACAGCTCCGCCCTGGAAGCCAGAGGGTCCGAGAGCTCCGCCCTGGAAGCCAGAGGGTCCGAGAGCTCCGCCCTGGCCATGCCCACAGTCTGCTCCGCCCTGGACACCCGAGGTTCCAACAGCTCCGCCCTGGCCGCGCCCACAGCCTGCTCCGCCCTGGCCGCGCCCCACGTCCTGCTCCGCCTTGGCCACGTCCTCAGCCTGCTCCACCCTGGACACGCCCACAGCCTGCTCCGCCCTGGCCATGTCCACAGCCGTCTCCACCTCAGTTCCCTGAGTTACCAGCTCCGCCCTGGAGGCTTCCTGTTCCTGTGTCACCATGCCCATGTCAGCCTTCAGGGCGCCCACCCCTCCCACCCCTTTGGATGTTGCTACGGCGCGAGGACGCGCCTTCGGGAGGGGGGGGTACTGTAACAGTCACCATATAGCTCTGCACTACATTGCCCAGAATCCTCTGTGGCGCACCTGCAATCACTCTCCTGAGTTCTAATCACCTGTACCTGGTCCAAATCAGCAGCCAGCTCCATATAAACTCCCAGTTTTCTCTCTGTCATCGTCAAGCCTCCAACAGGAACCGACCATACCCTGCTTCCAAGGAGAAAACCGCTGATTCATCCAGCAACAGCAAAAGTAATGTATACTCACCTGAAGTTACTAACCTCTCTGTCCTTGCTCTGATGTTCCCAGACTCAGCTCCCTGGTCCGTGATCTCCGGTGCCCGTGTTCTTCCCCGAGTCCTGTTTGCTGAAGGATGTATCTGTAAGAGGAAAAAGACAAGTATCATTGGACTATCTCTGTTTTATGTTTGATTACACTGAAGGGGATCTGCTCACCTGAAATCCTTTCGACAATGTGTCCTCCTCGTATTTACCACTGAAACTCTGCACTTCTAATACTCACCTCTGAACTTGTCAATAAATATTTATGTTGATTCACTTACCTCTGTCTCCGGTCCTGTATCCTGACATTATGGTGTCAGGACAAATTACCTTTAATTTGATTTATTTGTTTTCCATAAGTTTGAAAATTGAAGAAATTGTATTTTAAAGAAATCAACACTTCTGGGGCAAATTTCATCAGGAAATGTCCAGGTCATATTTCATCAGAAATCAAAAGAAAAAAAATAAATAATTAAGTACATAGAAATACTCCAAATAGGATTAGTTTTGCTTTATGTTTATACATTTTTGAATAATGTTGACTTCTGTTGAATGCGCATGTACAGTAATCAATTGGTAATAAGGTTCAGTTAGTTAACATTAGTTAACTACCTTAGTTAACATGAACTTAGAATGAACAATACTTCTTCAGCATTTATTAATCTTAGTTAATATTAATTAGCATTTACTAATACAAAAATCAGAGGTTGTATTTGTTAGTAGTTAATGCACTGTGAACTAACAAAATTAACAAAGATTAATAAAATACTGTAACAAATTTATTGCTCATGGTTAGTTCACGTTAGTTAAATACATTAACTAAGGTTAACTAATGAACCTTATTGTAAAGTGTTACCAATTAATTCAATAACTTCAAATATGTATTCTTCTTACTGGCTCCATATGTAAGATGTATGATCATCATCTGATCATACATGTATGAATACATAAAGTGAATGAAGCATTAATTAAGATTTGGATTGTGCCCAAAATTCTCATTGCTGTAAGGAAAAACAGAAAAAATAATCTCATAAATCTCCTGAAATTTGGCAAAAAGATTTTACACTCTGTCTTTTGATTTCATCAGTCAGTTACCTTGTAAATTTCTAATACTTTAGTGTGATTTTTTTGTTGACAAATTATGCTTAAAATTGTCATCATTTATCAGCACTTTTTTTACACTCCTGACTTCTTCATTCACTCACCACAAGCATGGCATCCGTGGAGTGTGTGAGTGAGTGCACCAGGCTGGTGCGTGTCTGTGAGAGTTTCTCCAGAGTGTGTGTCCAGTGTGCTCTCTGGGTGAGAAGGCACTGCTCAACACGCTCTTCTTCTCTCTGAATGGCCTCTAGGAGACGCTGCTCTTCTTCCTCCAGAGCCTCACGCACCACTTTCACCTGAGCCAGCACTCGTTCTCTAGCACTGTTTGCATCAATCTAGCAATGAAATGACACAATTACAGTAACATATTGCACAAATAGGTTCATTAGTCAATGTATTGACTAACATGAACTAACCATGAGCAATACATTTGTTACTTTATTTGTTTATCTTTGTTACTGTTGGTTAATAAAAATACAGCTGTTCATTGTTCGTTCATATTAGTTCACAGAGCATTGACTAATGTGAACAAGATTTTAATAAAGTATTAGTAAATGTTGAAACTAACATGAATGAAGATTAATACATGCTGTATAAGTGGAGTTCATTATTAGTTCATGCTAACTAATTTAGTTTACTTAACTAATGTTAACTAATGAACCTTATTGTAAAGTGTTACTAAAATATCATTTGAAATCCTACAGAATAAGTTACCTTGGCCAAAAGTATAGTAAAAAAATATAGTAATATCAGAGCCCAATAACATTACCATGGTATGTGGTTGCCATTGTGTGAGTTCTGCAGACTGTTGTCTGCAGACAGAGAGTTTATGTATGCTCTCTCTTTTTCTCTCTGCATGTTCACTAGTCTGAAGTAGTAATAAGTGAATTCTTCAGGTACCTGTACAGCTTTCTCTCTTGCTGTAAGCGTACGGTCAATGAACCGTTCAATCCGCAGGGCTTGCAGCTGCATTTTTTCGCAGACATCCACCAACTGATTCTGTTTAATTCAAGAATAATGATTCCAAAATCAAGAGCCATTAAACCAGAAACTGAATGGTATGCAGGTTGCAGGAATGTGAAGGAATGTGCAGATATGACCTGAATTTTTGCTGTTGTTGAAAAAGATCTACTGGCCCTCAAAAGTACTTGGAAGCTAAATGTGTGAATTTGTTTTCAGCTTCTTTTTGTGATTTTTTAATTGTTTGCTTTCTAAAATAATTTTGCATTTTATGCTAAATAATGTTTTGTTATAAAGAGTTCAAATACTTTTTCTGACCACTGTTTAACACAGGTGAGTTTAGTGTTGATGTGAGCCCTCAGGTTCAGAAAAGGCACCGCATTGAAATACAAACATAATCAGTATTTGGTCACTAAGTAATATAACATAATAGTTCATTATGTTATATTACTCTGATGTTAAGAAATTAAGATTTTTATTTATTTTGTTTACAGTATGGGAAAAATAGTTAAAATAGTTGTTCTAGTGAATACAACATATGCAATGCAATGCAAAAAACAACAAAATAAAAACCTGCCAGAAAAAAATACATATTTCTTTAAGCGAAACGTTTATATAACATTTTATATGAGAGGATAGATTTTCAGTTTTAACAAATGGAATATATAAATCTGATTGCAGTGATAAAATTATTTTAATGAAGCCGTTTCTTCCTCAAACTTAGTGAGCTTTCAACTTGTCTTTAGGATGTCTGAAACGTACTGACGTAATGAAACTGACCATGCCCTCTCGATGAGACATGATTATTCTAACACAGTAGATATATATTTTTAAGGGAAGAATTAATTTTTTTTTTGTTATTAATTCATTTGTCAATTCTTTATACCTAATTATTATGTTATTTAACTAATAGTGACTCACCCTTACTCCAGTTGCCCGGGTAACCAGCTCTGTCACTGTGTGACCCCGACAAGCTCCATCCAACAAACATTGCGAGCATGTCAGTCTCCCTTCTGTATTACAGTACAACTGTTGTTCGCATTCATGTTCTGGACACAGTTTCGCATCTCCTGAAGCCGATATGGAGTCTGCACCGCTGCCTACAGGGGTCTCCACATATTTGCGAACAGGTTTTGTCGACGGTTCACCATTAACTGTGACATTTGCATTTAAAAAGGGCTCTTCGCCTTCACTTCTAATTCGATCTTCATGTTTTGGACGGTCGTCCAGTCCAGGGTCAGTCTCTAGGTCATTCACGTGCAAGGACACCGTTGCCAGTTCACAAAGTCTATAGTCCATACTCATTGCGCCAGAGAGATAATATTTTAAGTTCCTTGGCAGAATAAAATATGATGGGTTCGCCTGGTTTCGCTGATGTAGGCCTGTACTGTAAATACCCGTAGCGCAGGTGTATCCAGTTTTAGAGCTCTGCCTACCTATCGCAGGTGTATAACACGGAAGTGGACTGGTTGTAGAGTGCGCAAGTCTGAAATTAATGTACAGTTTTGGCCACTGGCCTAGTCACTCAAATGAATCTGTTCTTGACTTGCAATATGCTAAGTTGTCATCTGATCTTGCATGTAGCATATCGGCTGAAATCAGACAACACTGCTCTGTCAGTGTAGCCTCATTCTTCATTCACTAATATAGTCTATTTGCTACACAATTCTTACCATGTTCATAGACCACCGTAATCTAATTCAAATAAAAATAGGATGGCACAATGTAAATATGGGTTAACGGGGGCCGGAACGGTCCGGAACTGCGTTAAGCGCGGTTGAGCGCGGTTAAGTTAGTTTTAGGTCCGAAATATTTCGCCTGACATTTGTTTTCTCTATAGCCACTGTTCTAGTGTCTTACAAAGAGATCAATAGCAGGATTAGTTTTAACAAACCATTGTATAGCCTATCGACATTAATAGTCGGTCATTAATATTCAAAAATCACCTGCGTGCATTTAATGCTGCATACCTGACAATGCTTTGACGCGTTTGCACAGCGCATTACATGATGAGGGAACGTCTGCCAATTCCACCAACTGCGTTAAACGTAGCCTAATTTGTATTATTTTAAATTACTTTTTAAATTCCAAAGCTTGTAGAAGGTGGCAATACTGACCTGGTAGCCTTGAGTAAATTAACTTGTTTAAGATAATGATTCATAAAACATATTTACTTCACTGACAAAGATATGAAAGAACATGAAAGACTATCAGTCAAAGTTCAGGAGGTTTAGGAGTTTAGGAGGGAAGAAATAGGGCAGGATAAGGAGACTGAGAAAAAGAAAGATGTAGATGAGAAGAGAGCAGGTAGGGCAGGCTATTGACAAAATAACCAAATGCCCTCTGACATGGTTTTAAAGCTATGTATTATCCTTTTTTTTTTTGGCCTTCAAAAGTCTTAAATTGCACATAATTTGGTCAGAGAAATCAAAATTTTCTCAGGGGAGGCCCCGAACTGTTTCTGTCCCAGTGTTAAGCAATTTTAACATAGTATTGTCATTAAATCAGTGTAGATGGGCCAAAATAAAAACATTAAAATATCAAGTATATAAGTGACAGGCTACTTGGTGCCACAACGACATCCAAAAAGTATTGCTACGCCACGATACTCAATATGTTGTCCCACGGTGAGTCATTTTTCTCTGTTGCACCTAACGTTACACAAAATTTGAGGGTTCCCCACCTGACAAATCCCACTTTAACCACTGTATGTATATATATAGAAAAGGCGAATATTATGATGGTAATTTAAAAAAATTCAATCTATTGGGGAGCATTGAAATGTATTGAGCAACAATATGATACAGGTTTCAGGGGTCCACAAGTTCATGTGCTATAACTTTTTTATACTTGGAGTACACAGCATTTTTAAAGGGGTGGCTTTTTGTTAAACAGTGTTAGACTAAAATCTTTCTCAAATCTTTTTGAGATTCTTTCAAATTTGGGGCGGGGTAATGAAACGCATTGGTGGAAAGAGTACTGACAAATTGTACTTAAGTAAAAGTATTGCTACTTAAGTAATAATTTACTTGAGTACAAGTAGAAGTACTGAAAAATAATATGACTCAAGTAAGAGTAAATAAGTAGTTTGCTTAAAAACTACTCAAGTAACTACGTTACAAAGTACTTTAGTATTTTTCTATTTTTACCCAAAATGGGGAGATGATGGAGCGCAAATGGAGCGCTAAACACTCTCATGTCATCTGTTTCATTCATACTGAAGGCATAGAAGTATTAAACTTCTGCCTTATATGGGTATAATAACATGCAAATAGTGATGTTTTGACTTATGAAACATGAAGACAAACACATTATAGCTATAATATATCTGTGTTTATCAAACGATCAGTTATTTTCAAAATAATTGATGTATGTCTTTAAAGGGATTGCTCACCCAAAAATGAAAATCAGCCCACGATTTACTCTCCCTCAAGTCATCCTAGAAGATATGACTTTCTGCTGTCAGTCGAATACAATCAGAGTTATATTAAAAAATGGCCTGGCTCTTCCAAACTTTATAATGGCAGTGAATGACTGGAGAAAATTTGAAGCCCAAAAAAGTGCATCCATCCACGATCAAAGTGCTCTACATATAGAGAGCCTAAGTCCCGCCCCTCCGCTTCCGGCTCATGGGACCTTATTCGGAAAAAATATGAATGGCGAGAGACAACTTATCTTTTTATTCCGTCTGAACTGTGTCCTGGATTACACATATGTTTGTGAATTTAAAAGATAATTCTGAAAGTCAAAAGCGTCACAGTTTGTCATAAAACAGAAGAGTAACATTTAGTTTTATGTGAAGATCGCTTAATAAACTACATCTCCCGGGAAGTGAAACAACGAGCGAGATCCCCTGCTTGTGTGTGTGCAGTCTGGTACAAAACACTCAGGCATGACGGCGTAACGTTGCCGATTATAACGTAAGACTATAGACACAATGACAGACGTTAGCCTCAGTAAAGTTAGCGTCATTCATTGAGAGAAAATGTGCGTCTTTGGGGTTTGTAGTCTTTGTAATTACGTATTTTCACAGTCTTATACCTCAACGGGTTTACATCAAACTAAGACGTTCTTGACTTTAAAATGATTCTTTAATTGACAAACATCTTATGTGTAACTCAGAGCACAGTTCAAACGAGATCAAAATATTTGTTGTCTCTCGCCATTGACTACCATACAATATTTTTCCGAAATAAGGTCCCATGGTGGTCGACCGGAAGGGGAGGGACTTAGGCTCTCTATAGCCTACTAGCTGTCTCTATAGAGCTACCTACTAGTAGCTCTCTATAGCCTACTAGTTGTCAAGAGCAATTGTTTATTACTAATTTTGAAAAGTAAGTCCAGGTAAGATCATTTGAATTTTTTTGAATTATTTGAATCATTCATAGAAAGCAAAGAAGGTTAATTGAGACTCAGAGGTCTGATAAAAAAAAGTATGAAAAACAATAAAACATATGAATAAAAAATTCCCAGTAAAAAAAAATAAAAAATAAAAAATTAAGTGGGGTATGGTTAACATGTTAAATTAAATTATCTTTTTTGGTTGTAGCCTACCGAAAATGTGCTGGGAGCCCACTGTTGCTATAGGAACGAACTACACTTTTACATGCATCTGATTGACAGATAAATCATGCAATCTTGTTTCACTGTTTTTTCAGCTTTGTGAAAAGTTTGCTTCGTATATTAAGTTAAATGTATTGTTAAACAGGGCGAGCTTTACCATTAATTCAACTGTGTGAATGTATTTTAGACACTTACAGTACATTGATCTCGCTCCGTCCATCCAATAACTGCGTCCATGTTATGAGCCGAGCTTTTTTATTTACTTCAACTGCTCAGTGCTCTGGTATTATCTATGGTATGACCCATTTCAGTAGTTGCCATAATTAAATATGAGCAGAATACGCACTTACATTCACTGAAATATTGAAACGTTAGCGCGACTGATTCAAAACATTCAAAACACGAGCGCCAGTGATTAAATGTCAAAGCGCGGTTTGAACGTCCCGCCCCCCAGCTGAACAGGAGGTTTTGATTGGTTTTGCACCCGAGCCAGACCTGTCTGTTATTGGCTGAAGGGCTTCAGATCTGTCTGTCATTGGGTGAAGCGCAGGTAGTTTTGAAAAGTGTCTGTCACTGTTGCTCCGTCGGCACCTTTGTCAAAGTACTTTGTACTTTTTATGAAATATAAATGTAAAGAAGTTGAATACTTTATTTTTATTTTACTCAAGTAAGAATAAAAGTACCACAATTTAATTATACTCAAGAAAGTAGAAAAAATGAAAAAATCTACTCAAGTACTGTAACGAAAGTATTTGTAATTAGTTACTTTCCACCACTGAGGAAACGAGACAACACAAGCACATGGCCAAAACTGCTGGCCATGCGCTTGCACACAAAACATGGGTCTGTCAGGATCCTGCCACAATACTAGGAAAAAACACAGATATGCAGAATCATGACAGAACCCCCACCTTAAGGAGCGGCTACCAGACGCTCCTCAAAGGGACACTAAGCACAGGACAAGACAGAGGTCTCATCATGGACAAAAACCAACAAAACATAGCAAACATAACTAATGGGATACATGAATAAACAATAACCAGGTTAGGGTGAAATATTAGAAACAACATAGAAGGCAGAGGTGGTGGGGGAAACACAATGTCCTTAGGGGGCAGTTGAGGGTGGATGGGAGGACTGGGGGTCTTGGGTCTATGGGACGAGGTCTGAGGACGGGGAATCCGGGAGGACTTTGCTGAAGACACATGAGGAGATCTCTTGGGGAGACAGTCTGAGGCTGGCACATGACAGGAGCGCTGGGGGAAACACTAGGCAGCTTGACAGGGTGGAAAACTCCACAGGGACAGAAACGAGCGATGGGACAGGACTCTTGATAGGGGACACCAGAGGCAACACAACAGGAAACAGAACAGGGGATGCTGCGGGCAACTGTGGAGCAGAAGTCAGAACTAAGCTCCCCAAAGACGGCACAGTACTAACACTCCACATCTCTGAATCGGAGAGATCGTCGTCAGATGCTGACTGGGGTTCGGCGCTCACAGCAGCTGACTAGGGCTCACAGCAGCAGTGGACTCGGGACAAGACAACATGCCAGTCCTGGCTGGAACTTTCAGGATCTTGGCTGAAACTCGACAAATATTCTGACAAAGTTCTTGCCGCAACGCGATAGGCAACTCCTGATCTGCTGACACTGACCGTAAAACAGCCTCAGCCGCCAAATCAGCCGCAGCCCTCTCAGCGGCGCTCACGACAGCAGGCTCGGGAACCGTGTCTTCAGCAGCTGGTTTAGAAACAGAACCCCGAGTTGAAACGAGCTCAGGGACAACACTTGCAGAGAAAGCGAGCTCTGGGACAGTGCTTGCAGCAGCGGGCTCTGGGACAGCGCTTGGAGAAGAACGAGAAGATCCCCTCCTTCTCTTTCTCCTGAGGTCGAGGAGTAGAAGTCATAGCAGGACTAGCGTCCGGTTGGAGAAGCTCCGCGGAAACTGTAACTGGTGCAGGAAGGGCAGTCTCAGACAGCGTTGACTCCGTCGAGGATGATTCAGATGGAGAATCCCATGAAATCCATATCCCTCTCTTGCCACGGAGATCTGCGGGTGTCTCGGGAGTCGTGGTGGAGCTGGCCTGATCCCCAAGTGTCACAACACCCATCATACGACCCTCCGGGACCACTGGAAGCGTAGGAGACAAAAACCTTGTGGGACCCAATGGCTCCCTCTGAGATAAGCAATCCACCACAGCTCCGAAATGGGCGAAGAGTGAGCTCCTCCCGTTCAGACAGCGGAGGTGGAGAGTTGAGACCGGCGATGAAATAGCGTGAAACCAGGACCTCAGGCAGGAAGAATCTCCTTTCTTCTACGACTTAAGCATACTTCTTCAGGGACAACTCACCCTGGGGAGGAAATGGACGTTTTCCAGCTCTACTATCTGCGATGGCCGACTGCCACCATAATTCTTGGTCAGCCGGTTGAGGTCTATTGGGGAAAGACATACAGTCTGCTGGGTTCTTCTTTGGTCAGTTCATTCTGTTATGGGGTGGGTGGCGGATGAACCCAGGCACAGACAGAATGCAATCACAGATAGTTTATTGTAGACAAAAAGGGAAAACAAAGCCCACGAGGGGGCAAAACAAGAGTCTGACAAGGACTATGGTGACAGACTAGACGAGGTACTGACAAAATACTGATAAACAACTGACACAAGCAATAGCTCAACAGGAAGCTTTCTCTTGACAGGTCCTCACAAGCTTGCCACAGATTAACATCAAACAATGAACCAACAAAGGACAGCAAACACAAGGGGATAATATAGAGAGACACTAATGACAAGGACAGGTGAAACCGACTAGACAATAATGACGAGACGAGGATAACAAGGGGGCGGGGTAATGAAACGAGACAACACAAGCACATGGCCAAAACTGCTGGCCATGCGCTTGCACACAAAACATGGGTCTGTCATGATCCTGCCACAATACTAGGAAAAAACACAGACATGATGGCAGAATCATGACAGACAGGACTGTGTTCCCAAACAGCAGCATTTGCCTTATTTATTATATAAAAAAATAATATATACAAATATTATATAAAAAATATATAAAATAATATATATAATAATAAATAATATATAAAAATATTATATACAGTGGATTCTCCTACTTGTCTTAGTGAAATTTAGTGCCATTTAATTAGGAAGTGATTTTTTTGTTTTCTTCAACTCACTGGATGGAATTAGTGTTTTATTTGCAAGTGTTTTATGTGATATTCCAATGTTGTGCATAAGTTAAATTAACAAATTTGGATAAAAACATAACTAGTGTCATACTCGTTACTCGTTACTATATGCTTTTGTCGTGTTTGGAGTTCCTGTTCTTCGTGTCACCTGTGGAGTCATCTCACCGTCTGTCTTCACTTCATCTTGTTGACCATCTAAGTCCCTGCGTCACCGTGCCTACTGGCTTGCTGCATCGGACTGATTTCTAATAAATTTTCCATTTCACTCGCTATTGCTTCCTGTGATATATTGCACCATGACAGTAGACACATTTTTCATTGTTATTAGCATTGTAAATCTGCCAAAATTCTTATAAATGTTTAATTACATTTTATATTTAAAACACTATGATTTGTGCTATTGGCTTAAAATATCTAAAATAAATCAGAGAAAAAGTCATATTTGCTGTAGTTCACCTCTACCATTTACCACTATTTACGTTTATCCCACCAAAATGAAAATGGATCTGAGAACCTCAGAATGTAAAAAGTGTCCATTAAATAGTTGTAAATATAACAAGTGCTTTGGATAAAAGATACATTTCTTGTTTATATCAATAAGCAAGAGTTGTTGTGTGAGCTTTTTGTTTTCATCCTGTGTATTACTATTATGTCAATTTTGAGTGGTTCATTATATTTTCTTTTAAATGTAAAAGGTGCTCTGGCAACATGAATGTATTTAATTTTTTAAGATATGTTATGTGCAGATGGGGTTTAATCATTTATGCTGTGTACTACTTGCTCCATTCTTTTCTCTTAAGTTATTAGATTACAAAAGGTTAGATGATTAAGATCACCATATGATGTTGTCAGGATACAGGCCCGGAAACAGAGGTAAGTGAATAAACATAAACTTTATTTTTTCACATTCAAGGTGAGTGCTCAAAGTTTCAGGTGTTCAGAGGTGAATTTGAGGAGGATACTTCGGCATGAAGGATTCCAGGTGAGCAGATCCTCTTCAGTGTGAATAACATCAAATTAACTCAGTTCAGTGAAACTTGCTTTCTCTCTTTGAGATCATCCGTTGGCGAACGAGACTCAGGAAGGGTACATGGATTCAGGAAAGGCAGGGATCATGGACTGGATCCTGAGGACATCAGAACATGGACAGAGAGGTTAGTATATTCAGGTGAGTATACGTTACTTGGTGTTTGATGACACAGAGGTTTTCTTGGAGACAGGTTATGGTCTGTACCTGTTGGAGGCTTGACAATGACTGAGCGAAAACTGGGAGTTTATATAGAGCTTGCTGCTGATTTGGAACAGGCGCAGGTGATTTGGAATCAGGAGAGTGATTGCAGGTGCGCCACAGAGGATTCTGGGCAATGTAGTGCAGAACTATATGGTGACCGTTACAGTTGTAATAGCTTTGCTGGGTTTATTAATTTGCTGGATTTAATATTGTTTCTCTGTATTCTGAGAAAATTCTGAAAAGGCATTTTTAAGCTATAATATGCTGTGTTCTGTATCTTAACTTGATAAGCCAGAACCCCTTTTACATTTAATAGAAAATATAATCAACAATTTATATTATAAATTCAAAATTCATAAAAATTTTGGAAGATTTACAATGCTAACCATGGAAATGTGTCATTACAGTCTGTAAATATCTCTTAACAACACAATGCAACTAAAACTATCTAGTATCTGGTAAGAATATATTATTAACAATGCATTAAATTACATTACACATTAATTAACCACAATAAATAAAACTAATTAAGTGACGTCTCAACTCAAGTCAAGTGAATTACAAGTCATTGGACAGGTGTCCAATCACAACTGACTTCCGGAAAAGGGAGTCCCGCCCTCGACTGTCAAAAATAAGGCCCCGTTTACATCGATGGGAAAACGCAGATATTTCTCTGCGTTTTGCCCTCTCATTTACACGAAAACGCCGTTTTTATCACTGAAAACGATTATTTCTAAAAACTCCGGGCAAAGTGGAGATTTTTGAAAACGCCGGATATTTGTTGTCGTGTAAACTGGGAGAAACGGCGTTTTAGGTTCTCTCTTGTCGATTCCAGGATTCTGATTGGCTTGCATGGCTTTATCTTTAACCCCTACACTGCCGCCTTAGGTTTGGCATTGTTATGATGGCGCTCGACGGTGTATTTATGTGGCTGTGTAAACGATGTTATTTTTGAAAACGGAGAGGGGAAAATATTTGTTTTGCTAAATACCCGGCTTTGTGTAAACGTGGCCTAAGGCCCTGTCCCAATATCCACACTTGCGCCCTTGTGCCCCTCAATGGGCATTCTCTAATAGTGTTCTCCAGGGGTGATCATAAGGGCACTTAATGCACCCTTTTCGCAAGTTCGCATCAGACCTCACTTTGTTGTGGGATATTACCCAGAATTCTTTCGAAACAGCTAACCAATGGGGAGAGCGTTTGCTATGGTGCTGTTCGGGAGCGCAAACTCCGACGAGAAAGGAAGCCGGTGTGGTGAAGTGTTCTTCCAAGGCTGTGAAATGTAAAAATATTAGTGTTATTAAGTTACGAAATGTAGTTTTAAGAGTTTTTCACTCAAGAATATAGTTGTTTAAAACTCAAATCTGTGGTTTATTTATAAAGACAGCACCTATTTAAAAAATTTATCTGACGTTTTCGGAGTTCCAGGTGATCACCGGGCGGCGGGCCGGTGCTTAGCGCTCTTTACTCCGCCTGCAACAGCCTTGCCCCGGCTAGTCATTCTGACGTTTCCCACGGGCTCTGTGTCTAGTGGTTACACATTAGCTATAAATCGGCTGGTGTATATCTAACGGGCGATCTTTGGTCTCAATAATCTATTATTTGTTCCCTGGCAAATCGGGGAAAGTGAAGTTTTATAACTATATTTACTTAATTTAGGCTATTTAACTGTAACGTTGTAACGTTAGCCTGTTATATTTGACTGAATTTTTTAACTTGCCTTATTTCTTGACGTGTACAGCCTCTTATACTTTTTAGGCTACTTATACTTTAATAATGTCTATTGTTGATCAATAAAACTGAAATTTTACAAAAAAAGACAGGGTTGTGTCATTTGATTTCATATAAGAATATTTTAATATATAGCCTATAACCAACATGTATTTTTTCATGAATGGGATGGGAAGAATTTCATTATCAATTTCCATAATAACAATTAAAATTGCATTTCGAATCGCTGTGAATACGGTAAGGCAGTATAACCTCAGGTAAACCTCAATCACACTTTATCTTTGCCAAAACTGTTTTAATATTAATGACATTAAAAGAAAGGTTGGTAGCTAAGAGTAAAAAAAGATATTGATTTTTTTATTCAAAGGATTGTCTCATATTACAGCTATTATAAGCAGCACACACATTAGCCAAATTAACAGTGTTTGCTGATCACAACAGAACTGACGTAGATTTTTGACGTGTGCAAAACTGTCCCAATTCTGCTCTTCACAGCTTCGGGCCCTTGCGCACTTTCTTCGCTAAGTGCACTTTCAACAAGTGTCCACTTCCAGGAAGGCCTAAGGGCTAAGTGAGAATTGGGACTGGGCCTAACATTTGTTCGAGTGAGCAAAAGCAGCAGGCGAGAGCAGATCAAGCTCGAGGGCGTGTGGAATGATCATGCGCGTGCGCGTGGGCTTGTATCGCGTACAGAGGAGATGTCAAGAGCGCGCACAGGTTATGAAATGAGCTCGCACATCCTCATTTCTCGCGTGTCGATCTGTTTTCCTCTCGCAAAAGTCATTTACCATGCGCGACAGCATCGGTTGTGCGCTCGGTTCTTTTTGACTTTGATTTGCCGCCGTAGATTACCCCCTTGCCTCCAGCTGAGCGCGGCCGGCAGCGCGCGTTCATGTGTTTTGGGAGCGTGGTTTTGTAAGGATAGGCCTATTTCACAAAGATGGCCGCGAGACCGGAAGTAGGGTAAAAGTTTTTCCGGTGGAAGCGCTCGTGCGCTAGTAGCAGCAGCAGTCGGAGAACAATGGCGGATTCCAAAAGCAGTCAGACTTGTTGCGCACCTTTATGTTTCAACTCTAAAAAGAAACAACCCTATTTATCATTTCACAGCTTTCCTTGCGATGAAATGTTGAAAAGGCGTTGGATTTGGGCAATACGAAGAGAGGAGGGGCCGATGTTCACAGTGAGGAAAGGCAGCACTTTTTTGTGTGCTAAGCACTTCAGGGAGGACGAAGTCCGTGTTAGGGAGTCCGGTCGTAAGTATCTTACACCACAGGCCGTGCCTTCCCGGTTTTCCTGGAACAACTGGGGAGAAGTTAAATTACGCCAGACACTGACGGCAAAAGAGGAGTCTGTTGTGTAGCACTCGAAGAAAAAGAAATGTCGAGTGCTGATGCCGCGCTGCTGGTGCAGGAGCACGATTACGACAGCCGCCCTCCCCAGGTGAGTGTAATGCTAATGTAATGTAGTAAAATGTAATGGTAATGTAAAATTTCTGTAGCATATAGCAGCAGTTATGTTAGCAGTGGAGCTTGTTAGTAAGATGAATTAGTTGTATTTAATAATTTGCAGGGTCTGCTGCCGAGTGCAAACCAATACCACGATTTATATACAATATATGTTCCTGGTAACTTAATTGTTTTGCTGCCTTTACGTGCCATCGGAAACATCTTAATTCCCTCTTCTATAGTTGTGACTACAAACTCATCACATTCAAATTTTAATTAGTGTGGTCGTCAGTCTCCATTTTTTTAAACAAGGAAACTAGTATTTCTATTTACGATCATTCTGATAGCACGTTAAGTCCTAATTTCTCTTGTCAACCGCTTTTATACTGCATTCTGTGGGTTAGCTCGTCGGCCTTAGAGAGAGAGTTTTAGCTGAGATATTTGGAGTGAGCACTTCTACAGTGAGTCGCATTGTAATCACATGGGCAAACTATTTGTACCTTGTGTTGGGATCCATTCAAATATGGATGACCCGTGAACAGGTGAGGCGAACAATGCCTGTGAAATTTCAGCAGTACTGCCCAAATGTGAGGGTCATTATTGACTGCACAGAGTTCAGATGTGAGAGCCCAGAGTCAATTACCCTTCACTCTGAAACATTCTCAACCTACAAGAGCCATACCACCTTCAAAGCTTTGATTGGAGTTGCACCCTGTGGTGCAATCACATTTGCATCAAAGTTGTTCACTGGCTCTATCTCTGATAAGGAGTTGACAAGACAGTCAGGAATCGTGGACTTACTGGAGCCAGGTGATGAGGTTATGGCAGACAAGGGCTTCCTTATTGGAAAGCTATTGGAGGTTGTTGGGGCAAAACTAATCATTCCACCTTTCAAGCATAGAGACCAGTTCAGCAGAGAGGAAACAGAGAGAACCCAGGCCATAGCCAGACTCCGCATCCTGGTTGAGCGTGTAATTAGGCGAGTAAAAGAGTACCACATTTGGGATAGCCCAATTCCCCTCACATTGGCAGGCACAGTGAATCAGATGTGGTCCTGCTGTTGCATGATGGCAAATTACCAGGGTCCTTTAGATTTTGAAGGTGAGGTAAAATACTGGACAGATTGAACATGTCAGCTCACACTTGCTTTGCTTAGAGCCCGTATCAACGGGGCATAAGCATTTTTTTCACATATTTTTGTTTGCTGTTACTCAAATGTTATCAACAAGTTATATGAAGTTATAGAGTTAAACTGTTATTTTTTTTGTGATTATTAACTGTTAACTGTTATTTTTTGTGATTATACATTATGTTCTGTTCAAAGGTTACTCAAATGTTCAGATGTTTCAGTGTTGTCTGTTTGTGGCATCTGTTTGTTACGTTTGTCTTGTCCTGTGTTCCCACTCTGAGCCTGCACCTTGACGTGGTGAGTGGGCTTCTAACTAAGCCAGGCTAGATGTTGTGAGTTAAGGCCAAGATGCTGATCATCCTTTCTATTTTTCAGATATGCTGGTGGTTGCTGTTTCCAAGTTTTTCCCGTAACGAACACTGCTAAGTATAAAATAAAAAAAAAACTATAAAACTTAACTCAGATATAGTGTGTAGACCACTGACTTTGAATGTGTATCATTACAAAGTTCTAAACCAAGTAATGAAACCACAAGTGACAAGACATTTGTCAAAGTATGTCTAATGTGTGTTTCGATAAAAAATATTAATGTCCTTATTTTGTCATTTTAGGTTGTCTCTACACTGATCTGGAGGGTAAATGTAAAATTATTAAATAAAATGTAGAAAAACATATAGACCATTTCACAAGATGTAAACAACACTAGTCCAGAAGCACTTCCTGTTTCAGTTTGTAACTGTTTTCTTTATTTCACATGTACAGAAAACATCTTAAAGATGTTTGTTTAACTTTTTGATTCAGTTTTAAATGTTCTGTTGGTTGTATTTTATCCCAGCTTTTATGTAGTGTTAAAAAACTGAAACAGGAAGTGCTTCTGGACCAGTGTTGTTTACATCTTGTGAAATGGTCTATAGAAACTTAGTTTTTTTGTTTGCGATCAATCACAATTAATCAGAAAAAAACTTGTAATTAATCTAGTTAATTTTTTTATATCGATTGACTGCAATTAATACGTTTAGTCAACCTAATATTATTACTTTTGTTTTGAATAAAATTTATGTTACAGTTTTCGTTGTATACTGAGGAGTACATGGAGTGTGGAGTTTACCTAGAGAACGCTGACAACGGTGAGTGATGTTAGACAGCACAACAGATTTTGCTCGTTTACAAATGTGTTTGAGCATGTTTGTCTTTTTATCAGAGTTTGGGAAACATTTGTAAAATAACATTTATCATAAAGCTTAGAAACATACAACATGCATAACTGAAAAATATAAACAAATAACATAAATCTTTGGTTGGCCACCTGCCTATTTTCGCCCTAGCAAAACATGGATGTATGTACCAAAGTAGAATTTGTCAGCTTTAGCCTTGATTTCTTTGATCAGCTCATCATCCCTCCAGACTCTCTCCACTGTGAAGTCACTCCTTGTATCTGTCACCAGATCACACCAAGCTAAGCCAGTGACCATCAGCTGACCCTGGACTTGCCAGTGGTAGGTGTGTTTTTTTTTACATTTAGCTTGACCCTCAATAATATTGATGTGTGATGCCTCTCCAATGTCGTTCACATCAGGGCACTTAACCTCTACTAGGCCATAGGGAGGTTCTTCGTTTGGGTCCACCCCTTTACCATCTGGACTGGCACCGAGATGTGGAGCATCGGGGTGGATGATGAGACCGCATGGAAAAACATTAACTGCAAATGTTTCTGCATATCGGCGAAGAACCTCTGGCTCCAGCTCCACTCCTCTACACATTGCTTTGGTCTGGGGGGCACCTTTAATGATCCGGCCAGCTAGTGTCTTTGCAGTGGACTCTGATCTGACATGAGCAGCTTCATGGAACTTGCTTGCTGTAAGACGGAGACGACGCATGCTGAACCAGAGTGGGCTTTTGGATTGGTCCCTTGTTCCCTCCTCAACGATCCCTGATATTTCAGGGGTCACCTCCAGACTCTGCATATGCAGGAGTTCAGCCCAGCTACCAGGGACAAAATGAAATTGTGGAAGTGTGTATTGTGCGACAGGTAATGGGGGAATTGTGGAGCATAAGGATGAATGAGCACATCCTTTGGCAGCACAGCTGGACACTGGTAAGACAGCAGTGAACCTTTTGGGACCTCTCCAAATTTAGTGGACACCATGCTTACAGCAGACATTCCATCAATTATCTTAGCTATAAGCGGTTGTGGTCGAAGGGAGATGAGGGATGCTGCTCCAGCAATCACATCTTTGTCAGGCAAAGGTCCTTAAACAAAAATGTTCATGCCTCAGTTACAGAATGTTAATAATCAGTGTGTCTTACCCAGTGTGAAGATGTATTGTATTAGTATTTGGAGATTACCTCCATATGCTCCATACATAGTAGACTGCACACAGCTCCTACCAGAGGCTTTCGGCTTGCGCACTACAAGCTGATCCACTGGTTCAGGAGTGATGCCCTGACAAAACATGCATATACCGCATTTGGTTGTAATCTGATTTGCACATGCATTAGCATACTTTTTATTAACTGTTGGCTAAATTAAAATTGTTTGAGTTGTTTTTTTTTTTTTGTGTGTGTGTTTTTTTTTACCTGGGTGCGTGGCCTATGCCAGGTCTGCTGTTTGCTTGTGCAAGCAAGGGCAGCTGGAACATTTTTGGTTCCTAATGTACTGTAATGTGCTGTCTGGTAAAGTAGTGCAACCAGGTGATTGCACAAACTTCTTCCAGCAGCACAAGTACAAGTATATGCTGCCATTTGAGGTGGATGGTTAGATTCAAGCGTGATCTGAAGAAAGTGATAGAAAGACTCACATCTTTATTTACTTTTGTGTGTTCATTTAGGGTGTACACTGGGATTTTTTGGGGACATACACAAATATGTTTTTGTAACAAATGTTTTTAAAACCTAATATCATTAGGGTAAAATTCGTTTTTTATTCTTTATTTGCCTCAATTTCATTATTTTCTTGTTTATTTAAAATGGCAAAGATAAATTAAATTCACTGTAAAAATATACAATTCTAAGTAACTTTCGTTCATGGTGATGACATGAAAATGAACCATGCATAATCTAAATTAAACACAATTAAACAAGATCTTTTATTATTATTTTTTAAACCACTAGATACTCATACAATCAGACATAATTTCTATTTATTGATTGATTTGTTGGGTGTAGATTGATATAGTAAGTGCCATCAAGTGCAATGCCATTTTAATTAATGGAACATTGTTTTGTTTCTAGCTATAACTGCTGTTATTATTGATACTGAGACACGTAAAACATTAGTTTATTTTAGTTATAAAAAATATACCATTCATCATTAGCTAAATCCAGTATGTATTTACCTCCAGTTGATGTGGTTCCTCACGCTTTCTTAGTGACCTATAACATCTGGCCCTAATAACCACTGTCCCTGCAATAATATTTGAGACTAAAGTGTCCAAAAAATAAAATACACATAAAAACATGGTAATTTTTTTTATTACAGCGCTTTGAAATTCATCCATAAAACCAACAAAAGATAAATGATCATTTTCCTATCGTAAATAATACATACCTTGGTAATCAAAAATAAATTGCTCAAAAAAGAATTTGTAACCTTTGTCCAATTTAGATCGTTTCACATCTCCCTGAAAAGTGTCAACAAAACGGACAACATCGGACATATGTACTTTAGGCAAGTACGTGAATGATTGAGAAAAATACGCGGTTCACAATCCATTTTCTGAAGAATGTCCAAGAATGAATGAGATCGTAATGGGCGATGGCGCGACCGGAAGAATTGTTACCCTACTTCCGGTTACGGTCGCCATCTTGTGAAATAGGCCTATAGATACAGTCGGCAACGCATCATAGTTGGGGGCGTAGTCGGCGTGGGGGAAAGCAGCGCGACCATCCTATGTTTTTGAATGACAAAAATGTCATATTGCGAGTCATTTTACGCCTGCCGACCAGCAACGGTACATTGCAAAATGAACTGTAATAGGTTATGATTGCCCATATTTAATTAAAAACTGGGTTAATGACCCAACCAAATGACTGGAGGTGTCATTTCCGGACTATTGTTATCTGGTTGAATCTCCAGGCAAGACATCGCGGAAGCTACCGGCAACATAAGCTTATAACTCAATCAACTTGCGTATAAGTTACTATGAGTCTATAAAACCATGTCACTTACCAATTGTACGTATGCTTCACTCCAAACTATTAATCCTTTTCTAAAACGTTGATAGTTGCCACAAAGTTGCAGAAGGATTTTGCTGACAGTTATCCAAATTCTCACAGACTGCAGTCTGATAACCTTCAGCTGATAACGCTAATGTGAATGAGACATCCCTTATGAAAAAAAAAAAAAAAAACTAAAGGAATCTTAGTAGTATTTTAGGACAAAATATTATAGTAACGTTAATCCTAGTATTTTGGGACATAGCCTAGAAGTACAGGGGTATTACAGAACATCACAGAAGTATTCTACAATACTATAGAATAGTTATAGCCATAGGATTAAGTTATATAGTTATTTTTCGTAAGGGATGTAATGTCAAACAAATCTGGCCCACTGCCTAATACGAGTTAAACATCTACTTCTATATCACACAGGGATCTACTCACACAGTAATAATGGTTATGATTAATTTTGCCATTTTTTCCTCCTATCCGGTTCTGTATGTATGGATGAAGAACTTCATTTCATTTCAAACAACGTTTGCTGCAGTTAAATTGCCGCGATGGCAAAGAGCACTCACTGTTTCTTGTTCATCTTTAATATTATGCATTTTATGTACGGATTCCATTTATATTTAGACTTTTCCTTACAAAAATACAAAATTTGTTTGTAGCGGCAATAAAACGAATTTGTTGTCTAACATAGAGTAACTTCTGTGAATGTCACTCACAAACATTACTAGGCAACCAGTAGTGGGTAACGCCCTCCCATGCAGCCACAGGCGACCTGCAGCGACAAAGTCGCGTGTTGTGTGAACGGGGCTGTAATGTTTTCCCCCATGGGCTAAATTTACATCACGTGACGGGGCGTTCCCGGGGCGTTCCCAGACCAACCGACTGTATCAATCTGCTGCGTCCGAATCTCCACTCAAAGCACTACTCCCTAACCCCTATGTTGGGGTTAGAGAGCAGAGCACTATATAGTGAGCTCACCAGCATAACAGAAGCCACTTTCGGACACTACTCGATCGTCTCTCGCGCCGTTGATTACATCATCTGTCAGCTGGTGCAGAGCCGGCTCTGGGCTAAATAGATTTTTAAAAATAAATACATTACATTATATTGAGCTTATTTCTCCAAAATTTAAAAACTAAAAGTGATTTCTGGCCGTTTTTGTTATAATGCGCTACTCCACACATGATTATAACTTATTTTTACGATCAGCGCAATGCATGATGGTATGTAGGGCTTAGGTTAGTGACCATCGGTTGTTCACTACTTTTCAAAATGCATTCTGGGATACATTGAGTGGACTATATAGGGTATAATAATCATCACTATACATTCGGACAGCACTACAAAATGGCGAGCTCACTATATAGTCCACTATATAGTGAGTAATGGGAGATTTCGGACGCAGCAAATAGGTGTGTTCAACACGGTTCGACATCGGCTGCGGCTGGATGCAACCGATCGGCGAGAGTAGCCGCGTGCAGGCGGGGAGGAGCTGCAAACGGAGACGTGAAGTTACACTTCTGGTTATAGTGACCGCTCACGTGGTGTTTGCATCATGCTTTACAACAGCTTAAGTGAAATAAATGCAACATTTGCCAAATAAACAGATATTTCAGACACATTTTCATTAAAATTTTTACTGCTTCATACAGCATCTGTTTGAACTAGAATAAAGTTCAAAATAAGCTGGAGTCATGGAGTCAAGCTCCAATGACATGAAGTAAACGTTTTTTTAATCAATTTTGATAGACATGATAAACATGACACAATATAACATCGCGACTACATGTGAAGACTGTTTACTGTTATAAAAAACTGAAATTGTGAGATTTAGTGGAACTAAATGTGTTAGAATAAACACGAAACGCACGTGATCGTTGTCATGCGGTGAATCCGGCGAATCGTGGAACAGCTGTGTCGTCATCGGTGCTCGTGCAGCCTGGTGCAGCCGCTCTTGAGAAACTGCGCTGGCTGAGTCCTCCGGCTACTCTCGAAACGCTCTCGCGATACTTTGATGGCATATGGCACAGTCACGTGGATTCAAGCGCTGCATCATGTCGGACAAAATTTCTAACCGGAATGCACTGCTTCAAGTCACCGATCGGTCTGCGCAGAGCTGCATGAAATCGAACAAGCCTTATCCCAGATGGGAGGGGGTGGGAGTGAATGAAATAATGAGCTGTGTTTATTGCAGCACTGAGAGGACTTTTTAATTATGTATTAGACAGTTTGAACAAATTTGGGATTTTATTTTTCTTTTAAAATTTCTACCTACCCCACCTTTAAGTAAGGGCTTGGATGAGAAATATGTTATGTGTGAGAATTATTATTATTATTTTTGCTCACAACCAGTTGTTCAAAAGAAATGTAAAAAAGGGTTGTTAAAAAATAATGTCTGAAATTTGATTAGATCACAAAACCCAAATCTAGTTTTTGATCTGGATCAAATCATAAGTTTGTGATGTTCTTTTGGTTCGTACTGTGAAAAAAAAAGGTTTTTCCTTCCTGATCCCAGCAGAAGGGTGGGTTTCAGGAACTGAAATTACTTTTGAACAACTGGGACCTGGACCCCGCTGTGCCGGTGAGCATTTCGCGCTTAAATGTCATATTTAGGCGTGGTTTCTCAGGAGGCGTGGTTTCTCAGGAGGCGGGCTTTGTAGTAGAATTTCTTTTGATTGGACAGAGTAGTATAATACGTTCACGTATATCCACCACCATATCCACATACGCCAGCATAAGAATTAAAGGGCCAACACGAACGCATCGACGATGCGCAGCTCTGATTGGACAAATCACTCTCAGTCCTCTTTTATGATTGGTTTACGTTCAGAATTTGGTTAGTCCCTCCCCCCGGAGCTGGCAGGTTTTTCCAACGCCTCTCAGCGGACAGCGCATCACGGAGGTTTGGAAGCGGGTGGGGAAGACGCGGGCAACGACTGACCCTATTACACTAAAAATTGTACTCGGGGTTGGTTTGCCCGGACCGATTTCCAGCCAAATACCGGCATACCTGCTCTCACATTTCAACCCAGTCCTGACATCCCCTCTAATGTCGGATTTCAAGCTCGGGATTGTTCGACTTGGCCGTGTGGCCGGGAAGGTGAGCTGAAACCGAGGGCTGCCATGTGCGACGCAAAGGGGAGGGGAGCCAAGATCAGTGAGCTAAATGCTTCTGTTTAACAATTAAGTGGCAGATTTGTCCATTTTTGATGTTGTCGACCTTTATCAGAGGGGGTAATGTGCAATATATGTACGTAGTTGTCGTCGAAAAGGGCGGGTTTTATGATTAACTGGTTAGCTCATCAGACGAGTAGGTTTAGTCCTTTTGGAACCGTCTACTTTTTATGTGTAGTGCCGCTACCGTGTCTACAGCGCAACTAGATGGATCGAGCGAGCGTTCGCTTTTCAACTAGGGAATGTAAAAGTTGTATTTTCTTGGTTATAGTTGAATAATGTTTTAAGCACACGGCCGTTGCGGTTTCCAATGCTTGGTCCACGTCAGTAATGACACTAGTATCCAATATGGCTCAGCCAGCTCAGAAAATGCCTCAACCAGGAACCGTTCGCAGCAGTACAACCGGCATATCGGCTGTGATGAGCATAGCACTGTCTTTACCAGGTTTATCTGTCAAACATTTATACACTCACTGCTCTGCCACCTTGTAATTTATCGCTTTACATTCTGCAGGCTTCTTAAACTTATCTGTTTGTATCGGTTTCTTTGCGTCACCATCCCGAACAAATCCAAGCTGTCTCTGGGATGACAGGCCGCTGATGCCATGACACTAGAGGGCAGCCGGTTAACAAACTTCTATGGGGTTAAACAACAGGACCATGTGAGAATGGGATGAGAAAGTATGCACACAATACAGTAAATTATGCCCATTTAGGTTGTCATATGACGGAATATAGGGCGTTATTTTCATATTTCAGCGCATTATTGAAAACGCTATTGCAAATCCGCGAATCTGCTCGCACGAGTTTAATTTGCTCTCGGCCAAAACATAACGCTCGCTCTCAAATATACAGTGCACTTGTGGTGTGTTGTGTTCACACCATTATGAACTACTCTCGCTCAGATATTGCGCTCAAATGCTGCGTTATAGGCAGGTTTTTGAGCACGAAAATCCCGACTTCAAACCACGACTCACAACTTTGTAGCATTCCAGGCGGTCAGCTAAAGCATAGCGGACCATACGGGGCTTATATGCTCATGTAATAATTTCTGCCCCCAAAGGTGTTTTTTTTATATTTTAATTTATTTGTAGGGGAGAGTGGGGCACAACCTAACGCATTTTGGTTTTGGCTCAATTGATTAAAAAATAATTAGGTTAGATGAATATTTTTTTACACAAGCAACATACACGTCTTGGCTACAAATGACCACTTAAAGTTTTTTCTAGGACCATTTTCGTACAGTTGCACTGAAAGTGACAGAAGTGCAAATGTTACAACTTACCCCATATGCGGGGTTAATTGTAACAGACAGAGGGGTTAGTAGTTGTAACACTTGTGTGTAACACATAATTCAGTACTATTTTATTTGTATAGTTTGATATTGTTTGTGCATCTGTATAGACAGATATCCAAACATCCATCCCTCATCAAATCATCCTTCTATTTTGGAACAATATCATGGATAGAGACTGCATGTACAATTATTATTATTAATAATAATAACGGTAATAATAATACAAATGAGCTTAAAATAAAAATTTAAAGGGTTTATTGCATTAATAACAGGCCATATTTTTAATAAATAAACAAGTTATCATTCATAGTACACAAAATTTTAAACATTTTAAATTCCAACATTGTTTGTGAAAGTCTAACAAAGTTAAATGTATACTCAAACCTGAAAAGTTGTGTGGCTCCGTTTTCATTTGATTATCATTGTACACTTGGCGGCTGAGTTGCAACACTGTTACAATTAACCCCGCTGTGTATTACGTTTGAGCCAACAAGACGGTGATTAAGGCAATATAAAGTTAGATTTGGAATTGGAAACGTATACACCCAACTCAGAAAACAAAAATTAAACCTATGATGAAAAAAATTACTTTCATGGTGTCAAAACACACTTTGTCCAGTATCTTCACGAAATATAATCAAAACTTTCCGCAAACTTTCATGATTTCTGGAGCGCATCTCATAAATGAACTGAAACAAAAGCCTATAAATCTTGAAATATGCAAATGTCCACTTTTAAACGAACGAAAGCAAATACCGTCTGATTATACAATCCGAAAGGTGCATTTCTCTACAGCGGAGATGGAGATATATTTAGCCAACACTAGAAAACAGTTTATTTAAACTATTAAAATCCATCTTTATTTTTCAGACACATTTTTATGATTAGCCTATAAATCTTTCTTTTTTTTTTCCTTTTTTTTTTTGAATGTGAAGTCCTTTTAAAAACAATGCAATGCATCCCGCATCTACAGGAGGCCTGGTTGAATCATACGGCACACTCTGGGGGACGCGCCACAAATCCGTGGGTACGGATTACAAACCCGTGAGTACGGATTGCGAAAGCATGGGCGCGGTTTATGAATTTGTGGGTACAGATTGTAAAAACTGAAGAAACGGTTTAAAAATCTGAGACCACGGATTAGGAAATCGTGGGTACGGTTTATTAATCCGTGGGCACGAATGGTTAAACCAAGGAAACAGTTTAAGAATTCATGAGTACAGTTAGTACAGTTAGAGGGGACGGATTGGGCCATGGATTTTTTTTGTTGACTTTTTGCCTTTATTAAACATTTAAAATATTCCCAAATTAATATGGAAAAAAATTGATTTTACTTTCTAAAATCAAATTAGAACAAAAATTTAATTTTTCCCGCAGTGCTAAATGAGAAGAACATGTCTCTGGCACCATACAGAGAGATGATTTATAGGTGATTTATAGGCTAATTATAATAAATGTGTCTGAAAAATAACTAGGGATGCACCGATATGAACATTTTGGCCGATACCGATAATTCTTTACCTTTGAAAGCCGATAACCGATATATTGGCAGATAAATCAAAATAAATTTTTTTATATACTTTGATAGCCTGTATACATAAACAAAAGGCTCACAATTAAAAGCCTTGTCTCAAACACTTTTAACATAAATCAAACATATACTACAGTATAACCTAGTTTGAACCAGTGTAAGATTCCTTAACTTTTAAAATTAATTTTACACTGGGCAACTTTCTTCATTAAAAAATGGTAACACTTTATAAGGTTTAATTTTGTTAGCATTAGTTAGCATGAACCAACTATTTTATAAGACATTTTTAAGAAAGTTGTATCTAACATTAGTCAGTGCACTGTGAACTAACATGAACACACATATTTTATTAACTAACAATTAAGGCTATTGCTCTATTTTAACAAATGAGACCTTATTGTGAAGTGTTATCAAAAAATCTGCCTAACAAAAAATAAAATAGCCTACCTAAATATTGCAAACTAGTCATTAGATAGGCTAACATTGGGCTGCATATAAAGAAAGAAAATGCATGTGCCATGGATCAATAAAATGGAATCGCCTCGCACGGACAATAGGGAAATTATTTTAATCAAACCATATCGTTGATGAAAATAATACGAGAACAAAATAATGTTAGTTATTAATTATAACGCAATGTTTTTGAAAACAAACAAACAAACAAACAAACAAACAAACAAACAAACAAACAAACAAACAAACAAACAACAAACAAACAATTAAACAATTTTTATATTACAGTAGGCTAGCCTAATAGTAAACATCTTTAATAGCATTACTGTTTCAAATGACATTGCTGTGTGATCTGCGCGAGCTGAAGAGAACGAACGTTAAACTGAATCGCTTTGCTAGAAGGTTAATCAACTTGACGGTTGCTGAAGAATGCAAACCAAAATAATTTTCTGATTTATTACAATGGGGAATGTAATTATATGACAGTGCAAATCATAGCTTTTAATGTTTTGCATTGTTTAATCTGCTCGTGCTGAAGCTGAAGAGAACGAGCACCGGGGAACTGAAGACCTTTTCTAGGTTGTTTAAATCCACGAAACGCATCTTATGTGAGATTAATCAGATATTTATATTACATCAGCTTTATATTACAACTTATTTGCACAAAAGGACATGAATGCACAATCGAACTTGTGCTGTGAAGCTAATCCCTGTTCTGGACGTGCTATTCACAACATCGCGCTGAAATAGCAACTTACCCCCGAGAATTCACAATGTTTTATTACAATAGTGTTCTCATTATAATGGCATATATATGACAATCCCAATTATAGTTATAAAAGTGCATTGCTGTTTGATCTGCGCGCACGCTATAAGATGATCACCGGTACAATGGAGCACGTGTCGTTCATTAACTCAACCAAACGCATCCTATATTACATTAATCAATCAGCTATATAGGCCGATACACAAAATAAACATATTACAACTTAGAATGGAACAGAATGCTGTGAATGCTCAAGAGAACTTGACTGTGCAACACAGTCTGTGCTTGTCATGAAGGCTAACTCCACAGACGCGTCTTTCCGCAACGCGCTCGTCGCGCTGAAACACTAGCGAACAAGAATTCACAACATTCTTTTGCATGCTTGTTTTTATTATAATGTTATGAAGCCTATGTGACAGATTTGTCCTGCACATGTTGCACTGAACTGTAGCTTCCTTTTTGAAGGGAATCCAATCATTCAGAACCATCATGGCACAGCGCACGTCTCTCAACTGAGACTCTATCGGCTTTGATATATCGGCCCAATTTTCTTATTCGGATTCGATAACGATAACATCAAAAAAGACCATTTATCGGCCGATATCGATATGTGGTCGATATATCGTGCATCCCTAAAAATAACGGTGGATTTTTGTTTAAATAAACAGTTTTCTAGTGTTGGGCTAAACAGAAGAAATGCACCTTTCGGATTGTATAATCAGACGGTATTTGCTTTCGATTTGAATTTGTTCGTTTAAAAAGGGACATTTCAAGCTTTAGATAGGCTTTTGTTTCAGTTCATTTATGAGACGTGCTCCGAGATCATGAAATCGCGCCTGATTGTTTTATTTTATTTTACAAATATGCAACGTTTTCTTGTTATTGTGAGATTACACAAATAAAAGTGGTTGTGAATAATGTATTATGTATAATGTATTTTTTTCTGTATGACCAGAAATGCTAGATTATTGTAAATTATTATATATTATGGTATATAATAAATATATTATTGCATTGCCTACATCTGATTTAAGAATTAGCATTGTATTAGAAACTGAGGTAGGAGGGCCTTACCTCAGGAGGGCCTTACCCATGCGGGACAGGCTCATATAGACCTGACGGGTCGAGGGACAGGCCCTTGTAGCCGTGATGTGTGTTGTGACACGTGGATTAAGCCGTGACTGGTTGCGGGAGATGCGCATATAGCAGTGACGGGTCGAGAGACAGGCGCGTACAACCGTGGCGTACCACGGGACAGCTTCGTATAGATAGACCAGATGAGTCCAAAATATGAACACAACACGCTTTAATTAAACGTTAAGCATTTTCTTCCCATATCGTTATAAGAAAACGCTTAACGCTGCTAACTGTACTAATACAGTGATAAGACCAAACTCTGTACACATAAACCATAATGAAAGATGAGTTCAAAATATAGGGGTGTAACGATACACAAAACTGACGTGTTCGGTTTTCCCACGGTTTTGACGTCTTGGTTCGGTTCGGTTTTGAAAGCTAAAATGGCTTTTCTTTCTTTCTTTTTTTACCAGTGGTTTAATGAAAAAATGGTCTTTGTCTTTAAATTAATTCAATTACAATTAAACATTTCACAAGGATTAAAAAAATCTGCTAATGCTGTAAACTATATAGGGAGCCGCACATTACTATAACATTAAAGGTTGTAGACTTTTAACCTAAATTCAGATGCTATTTATTTTTTTAGATATAATAATCAACACACAACACATTGTATGAAAACATGTAAACTGAACATAAGGCAGTTTTTGCATTAACTTGTGTTTTTACTCTTATTTGTTGTTGAAATATAATAATTTACACAGTTGTAATTTTCATGAAAGATATTTTAAACATACATTAAATAATCAAGATATCATAAACAGGTTAAGCTAAATATAATATACAAAGTGCATTTATTTAGTGCAAGAGTTCATTTATAGGAAGTTGTGGACACTGAATCACTTGCCTGCTGAGGTAAATATAATGCTAGTGACAAGCTATGCTATTTTATTGACGTCTTTCCGCACTGATTGAGCGATTACACGAGTTATGATGCCTTTCAGTAAGTATACTGTATCTTTCAACATGCCTTCAGGTGTCTTTTCTGTAACTGAGGAAGAGCTGATCGCATTTACTTGCGCGCCGCGCTGCCGCTTGAAATGAGGAGCCTATAGTTATAGTAAGCCCACAGCGATCTGTCACACCACATCAAAGAGCGCCAAAACGCCATTTATTTCGTGATCAAATAGACAGAATTGGAAAGATTACACCTTGCTGGTTATCGAAAGGAACAAAACACAGAGCTTGTTATTTGGTGTTAATGGTGGTTTGGCTACAAAACTGAATTCGTTGTGTACTTTATACATAAGACATGAGGTCCATTGAGCCGGGCTGGGCAGGGCCGGGGTAGCAGGGGGCGGGGCGGGGGGTGTTCGGTACGCAATGACAGTATCGCGATTAGGGATGCAACGATACCGTTTTTTCAAAACCGATCCGAATCCCAAAATTCTGAGTATCGGCCGATATCCAATCCGATATTTTTTTTTTTTTTAAACTAATAAAAAATATAGCAATTTTCTCAATTAGCCCCTTAAAATATACCTCCAGTATATAGTCCACAACAACAGTTGATTATGAAATATTGCCACCCTTTATTCAAACACTACTATATAATATATATATATATATATATATATATATATATATATAATAAGAAATAAGAAAATACAGGTACTTCAGTACTTAAAGCTAGCTAGCTACCAACAGGTTTAAAGTTAAAACAATTAAAACAGCAGTATTCTACATTGTAATGTGTGTGTTAAACACATCTACTTAACCCTTATGCTGCATTAGGGACATTTTTGGTCTTTTGCAGTTTAATTTCTTAGACCATTTTGGCTGTTTTAATGCAAATGGTATGAAATTTGGCAAAATTGTGACTTTTTGGATAAATTTAAAAAATGTGATCCCATTTTGCAAAATATGTATAACACACACTGTGTAGATCAAATAGTAACACTCAGCACCATAAAGACCAAAAATGGCCCATTGAAACCCATTAAAACGTTGTTTAAATCTGAGGCTGTCATTAATACATGAAACATGATTTTTGCTCAAACATCCTTTCATTTTGAAGCAAAAGCATTATATTTGCATTATATAGTGTATTCTACCAGATGACATCACTACAAATGTATTCCCTATGGGTGGAAATGCACCTTATTTTCCTGGTTTCCACTAGGGGCAGTATGGAGTGCGTTATGAAGAAATTTAATGGCTCAATGATCTAAAATTATGTTTCTGAGTATGTGTGGATGTCTGAGAGCAATGTGTGTGTGTGTTGACAAAAGTGTGTGTGTGTAGGGCCTAAATATAATACATGGTGTTTGTGCAAGTGACAAATCACAATATCCTAAAGGTCATATTTTACCCTTTCTGTTTACTCTCTCTCTCTCTGTCCCTCTCTCTCTCTCTCTCTGTGTGTGTGTGTGTGTGTGTGTGTGTGTGTGTGTGTGTGTGTGCGTGCGTCCGTGCACATTTAGCTAGAGAAAGCGCTTCTCACTGCATTGTTTTCTTTCGGTTTGATTCATGCATATATTACGCACAAACGTGAATCTTTTGAATTTTATGCATCTTTGACATCTTTTTTAGCAGTCTATGTTTCAAAGTTAATTGATAACTTTGCACGTATGAAGAGGCACAAACACAGCCATGCAGTCAGTCCTTAGACAATAATAGACAATAATAAGTCTGCCTTTCACACAAGTGTGGTTGATGCAAAAGTTGTAATGGTATGCACATCTTTGGTGCAGCAATTTTAAACTTGACAAGATGAAGAAAAGCTGGGTCTGCAGACACCCATGACAAGAGGAGGAGGGGGTGCAGTTTCAGCCCTAACAAAAAAGAAAAATCTCCACTACCTGCTCAAAATGTGGCATTTACATCTGTAAAGCTCAACTTCAAACAACAGCAAAGTGGGCAAAACGAGTGGGTCTTGAGGTCAACATTAAAAAGACAGAAGCAACCAAGAGCTTGCCGGGCCAGAGACGCCGATCCACCTCTATCAATTCATCGAAATCTACGGACAAAAACTCGAATGGACAAAATACTTCAAGTATCTTGGCTCTTACATGGCATCAAGCGAAAACAGACATCAGAGCAGGAAAAGGACAAGCGTGGGGAGCATTCTGGAAAATGAAGGATGTATTTCTATCAAAAACTCTTCCAATCAAACTCAAACTAAACATCTTTGAAGCAGCTTTGAAGTTGGATTATCAACCAGACACTGCAAAACTCACTCAACAGCCTCGCCGCCAGTTGCTAAGAATCTTGGCATAAAGAAGATGGATCGAATAAGTAACCAAGCTGTATACAAAGCAGTCGAAAAGAACCAGCTTATCCTTCAAATCCAACGAAGGCAGCTACGCTTTGTCAGCCACTCACTTAGAAGAGACCCAAATGACCAAATTAACAAATATGTGTTATATGCACCCGAAGAACGACATGGCAAATGAAGCCGAGGAAAGCCACGCACATTATACCATACATACATCGGCAAGCTAATCAACAATGACATGCCACCAACAGCTGAAGAGATGCGAAGAGCTGCTGGTAATCGAACAGAGTGGAGAAAACTTGTGACCGACTGCAAACCCGTTTTGTTCGCAGCCGATTGATGATGATTACATCTGCAATGAGCTGAAGAATGACCCCATTTTGTTTTGAAATGTTTTATGTTTATAGAATACTTTTTTTTTTTTGAGAAAAAGTAACAATTCATGTTCATGGCATATTCAAGACTGTGATAATCCAAATCTAAAGTTTTCTCTTTGCATTTCGTTTACTGAAAATAATTGAATATTTGTGTTTTTTCCTCTCATACAAATCAATGGTTTCGCCACAAAAACTGGCAATTAAAGGGTTAAAATCCCTGAAAATGAATACATTTTTGGTAGTTATGATGAGGACTGATGCTGATTAAAAGATTTAACTTGTTAAAAGTGGAAAATAATACTAATATATAATATTTTAGGCAATGTTTAATATGAGGCCATTTTTGGTCCCTAACGCGCTGAATGGGATTTTTTTAAAAAATCTGGCATAACACAAAATCTTTAAATGCACCTGAAATAATGTTGCTGCTAATCTTTGACATATTCAGGACTGTGATAATCCAAATCTAAAGTTTTCTCTTTGCATTTAGTTTATTGAAAATAATTGAATTTTTGTGTTTTTTCCTCTAATACAAATTGATGGTTTCCGCCACCAAAACTGGTAATTAAAGGGTTAAAATCCTGAAATTGAATACATTTTTTGGTAGTTATGATGAGGACTGATGCTGATTAAAAGATTTAACTTGGTAAAAGTGGAAAATAATAATAATATATAATATTTTAGGCAATGTTTAATATGAGGCCATTTTTGGTCTCTAACGCGCTGAATGGGATTTTTTTTAAAAATCTGGCATAACACAAAATCTTTAAATGCACCTGAAATAATGTTGCTGCTAATCTTTGACATATTCAAGACTGTGATAATCCAAATCTAAAGTTTTCTCTTTGCATTTAGTTTATTGAAAATAATTGAATTTTTGTGTTTTTTCCTCTTATACAAAACGATGGATTTCGCCACCAAAACTGGTAATTAAAGGGTTAAAATCCTGAAATTGAATACATTTTTGGTAGTTATGATGAGGACTGATGCTGATTAAAAGATTTAACTTGGTAAAAGTGGAAAATAATAATAATATATAATATTTTAGGCAATGTTTAATATGTGGCCATTTTTGGCCCTTAATGCACTCAACAGTGTTAAAAATCTAATGCAGCACAAGGGTTAATACAGACAGCTTCATTATAAAGATAAACAACAACTCCCCAAAATATATGATCATAATCTAGGACATAAATGCTATTGTAAACTAGATTAGTGAATAATACATATTGCTCTTTGTATTGTTGTAAAATACATTCATTAAAAACAATATAACAAAAATGAAAAAGATAATTATTTTAGATATAGCCAAGGCTACTAAAAATTGAGACATGTTCTAAGTGTATAGCACAGCTATTTAATGAGGCAGCAACATTAATATTTATTAATGTTAAGAAGCTTTAATTGCGTCACTGCATTATGATATGAATGACTCCAACACAGTGCGGCACAAAGCGCGTATGCGCATTCCGGAGCGCAGAATGATGCGCTTCAAAACCACGTGGAGTTACAACGCGCAGCTGAGTATGCACCCTATGGGATGTACAGTATGCTGCGTGTCAAGTCCGCTTTGAAAAGTTCAAAGCACAAAGGAAATACATATTGATGGACAGTGTATTAAAGAGTATCTATCTATACAATAGTTTATTGAGCCTTTTCTGTTAACAGTTTTAAATTTCAGTTACTGTGTGCGTGAAGAACAATAGTGCTCTGACTCTAGTGTTGTGATCTAACCTGACGGCGTCCGACACCTGGCAGAAAGTAACACGATTAAGTTACAGCAATTAAGTCCAGCAAGACAAGGTTGTTTTATGCGAAAACATAGAGATACATATATAGAGATAAAGTATTGAATTATCTTGAAGATAGTTTCATCATTGACCGTAACCGAACGTGGCGCGCTGTTTGAGTGCTGAATGGAGAATGACTGACAGCCGCGAGAGGGTAAAGTTGACGTGATCTTGAATTTAATGACTTAAATATTAATTTCTCTCACACATAATGGCTTCAGAACACTTATAATAGAGTGCACGAAAACGTTATGGTACTTTAGAATGTTTTTGTGCCTTCTGTGGAGCTTAACAATATCATAATAGTATACGCACAATATCGGATTTGGATCGGCCTCGTCTGATTCGATACCCGATCCCGCAAAATGGCAGGATCGGAGCCGAGAATTCGATCCTGAGTATCGGATCGGGACATCCCTAATCGTGATTCGAATCGTGAGTTCAGTATCGCGGTTTTTCGGCTTTGGTTCTGAAATCGTTACACCCCTAATAAATAAATGTATATATTTAAATGTTATTTTTAATGTGATGACCGAAACATTATTTGTTCAACTATCAATGATGACTCCCATTTATAAACCTGAAAGTTTCAAGATCTAGGAAAACTCACATTTATTTAAAAATATTTTTTTCTTTAAACAAATCTCTGGTGTCTCTTTTTTTTTGTGTATCGAAAATCGTACCGCACCGTGACTTTAAAATCGAGGTACGTACCGAACCATGATTTTTGTGTACCGTTACACCCCTAACTCACCCCCATGGTGTACCAACCCCATAAGACCTTCATTCATCTTCGGAACACAAATGAAGATAGTTTTGATTAAATTTGAGAGATGGATCACTACCACATTGGCACCCTAAGGGATTCGAAACTTGATGAACGTCAATGAAGAAAATGTTTAAATATTCCATGTGACAAGTAGCCTGGATGCCAGCCCGAACTCCGCCCACAGCATTTTTTGGACGGGAAGTTCGGCTTGGACTCTGATCCATTGAGGAGTAATTATGATCTGGCAAGAAACGTTCGGGCCAATCAAATTGCCAGGGTGGGCTTTATACGATGATGGACAGATTGATCTGCAAGTAACAGGGTTCGTACGGGTGCTTGAAATCCTTGAAAATGCTTGAATTTTGATGTGTTTTCAAGGTTTGAAAAGTGCTTAAATTTTGGATAAAACGCTTGAAAGTGCTTGAAATTGTAACTGTTTCTTTCACAACAAATACCTATCTGACAATATTTTGTTAATTAAATGGCGAAATAAATCGTTTGCTGTGGCCCAAGCGCGTTGTTCCCGGCGCCCCCGCCGCGTTGGCCTGGTTTCACACTCAACTTGACTCTATCAAATCCTGGTGCGTTTGCGCGCATCTTACGTCATCACAAACATTCACGACATGATAGAAAACAGAACGCGGGTCAATATATTGTGTTTTTTATTAATGTGGTGTTATTATGTGCAGCTGAGTGAACAACACAGGTTTACTGTGTATCTTATTTGGCTCTCTGCTGATTGCAAACGCAGGAGACAGCCCAGACAGCAAACTGACATTGAAACAACGTGGAAACGACGTCTCTCATGACATTCGAAACAACGTCTGATCTGGCATTGTTTTGCTCATTCGAATTAACATTGAACCAACTGTCAGATGCGGCATTCTTCAAAGCTAAATGAAATATTGAAATCGGTTTGCTTTCATAACGTTGAAACAACGTTGATTTCAAGTTGATTTTCAGTTAGTTTTGAAAGAATGATCCGTCTGATGTTGGTTCAACGTTAATTCGATTTGCTATCTGGGAGTAGCCTAGAAATCTAGACGCACCCTAGCGGCAGCAAAAACTATTTTGCCGCAAAGTGTGGTCTAGCATCTCTTCATAGACGGTTTAGCTGGAAAGGCCCAACTCTGGCCGGGCCAATCACATCGTGTATAGAGTTGGCGGGCGGGCTTAACATAATGACGACAGAGTTGAGACGGTAAGAGCAAGCTCGGACATACTCGGTTTTAGTCGTTCATCCTCTGCTGTTCCAAAAAAGCTGTGGCAAAACGATCCGCAGTCGTGCTGTGGCGTCGAGGATAAAGGCTTTACTCCGTGTCAGCGCGTGCTCTGATCGGTATAGGTGCACGGACCTCTCCCGAATCATCTCAAGCAAGCACTACTCCGCCTCCGTTTCCCTCGTAAGCTGATATTATAGTATTTAAACATTCTCTATGATATTATTTTTTTAAATGACGCACTGTCTCTTGCTCTCTCATACACACACACGCACACATATATACTGTATTTCTCTCTCACACATATGTAGCTAGTTATAAGCTCTTTAGACTTTTAATGATTAGTGTTTTATTCTTAAAGTTTGTGGGTCGTGTAAAAAATCCCTTATTTTGGGGATGGATTTCGGGAAATCTCCCTTATTTTCAATGTTCAATGTTGACAGCTGGACTAGATATGGTAAAAGTTTAATAATATATCAACTTGCTCCGCTGAGTGTCACATTCTTCGTTGCTCTGATTGGCTTTAGCGCGATCCGATTGCGTGCAGAGAGAATTTGAAAGACAACCGTTTATCCCGCCCCTCGGATTGAGCCCTGTCAATGAAGAGTTTCCAGACCTAACATCTTGATGTAGGTCTGGCATGCCAGGCTAATCTGGGAGTGGACTTCCAATAATTTGGAACACACTATGTGTGTGTGCGAGCGAATACACTGTAGACTTACTCTCGCTCGTATGATCAAGGTAAATCATCAACACTATTATCCTTTACTTGTGTTTTTATTTTACTGAATACATCATAATCAGCTAAAAGTAAAACGCATGCGCAGGTCACTTTACTAAGTGCGCACCTGACTCCCGAGTCCTGTCCGTGATTCTTTCACATTCATGCGAACTGCGGCACGGTTCGGGAGAAGCCGAACTCAGAGCACCTCCTCCAGGTAGTCTCGAATTTGGTAACTGAGGCATAATGACTAAATATTCAGCGCGAATTATACATTTCTAACTCCAAACAATTGGTCTCTGAACCAGCTGATAAAATCTTCATTTGGTTCAATCCGTGATGCAACCTGACGCTCAAATGAACCGATCGCATTTTACTGATGCAAAAGACGCGCGCGCACACAAAATAATGACGCAGTTACAAGGTGTGTATAATATACGTGTGTATAACTGCTTAGTCAACATTAACAGTAGCTGCTGTTCGGTTTTCATACTGCTGCTCTCCTTCTAGTGACTTCTGAACTTGACACAACTGATTCTGATTGTCTCTTGATTAAAGCTCCAGGTGACGGGTTGCTATCACAAAAAATAACAGATATCACAAAAAGAGCAGAACAAGCCCCTTAAAAAAAAACACAGTATAATAAGCAGACATGGCAAAAAATTTACCGGGGAACACATTGAACATGATAGTATTGCTAATATTATCCTACCAAATTAAAAGGAAGTTACTAAATTATTATGAATATAATAATAGTTCAAAATAAAATATTTAGAGATTATAAACTGATTGATAAGGTAAAGTAATAACATGAGATTGAAAAATTATTCAGCAACATTTTATTTAAAGTTTAATTTCACCTATGAGTTGTATTTAATATCATTCAGTTGGGGGAAGTTCTTCTAAAAGTTGATGTGTTTTTTCCACTATATTTAGCTATCAAAATAGTTTGCCAAATAAATTATTTGCCAAATAAAAGTCAAACAAGGAGAAGAACTTTTCATTTCTGAAGTATTTGGGTTAATTCAGTATACAAAGCCCTTTATGGTGATTTTTGGAGAATAACTACATGTATAAATAACTATATCGTGAAATATATTGTTACCGTGAAATAAAATTAGAATTTTGGTCATACTGCCCACCCCTACTGCATGTCATTTGGATCAAATCCTCTAACAACATTTTGAAAAATAAAACCTGTTTTGCTTCAATATCTGATCCTTCTGCTAGTAAGAAACACAATTTTGCCTGTTTATTTCATATTATCTTTTAATGTGGAAAAAACACAAAATAATATTTTTTACTATGAATTTGTTTGTAATTTACGGTGGATAAGGTCCTGGAAATTTTTTTAAAATGGACCTTGAAAGTGCTTGAAAAGTGCTTGAATTTGACCTTGGAAAAGGTGTACGAACCCTGAAGTAATCATCACGTTATCGTTTCCCTCAGAGATGACTTCAGCTGTCGCGTCTGTTGTGAAATAAATCAACAGCGCATTCATTTTAATAGACAAACAGAGAACTGCAATCAAGGCAATTGTCGATCGGAAAGATATTTTGCCGTCCTTCCCACATGATTCGGGAAAAGTGTAACTTATCAGCTGGCTCCGATGGTCACTAAGAAGATGGGACGTAATGAAAAGCCTGTGGTCGTTGTGGTTTCTGCTTTGGTCGCACTCATGGAGAAGTAAGTAAAAGAAGTAACACTCGTTATTTAACTTCTAAAATAAGTAAGTTCTGTAGTTGAAAACTGCGCTATGCAAAGGAGTTGACTTACTGCGTTGCTCTGATTGGTTGTAGGTCTACCGACTATCCAGTTGAGTGCAGGTCTACCGACTATCCAATTGAGTGCAGAGTTGTTGTTTTTTCCTGGTTCGGTTACAACACGCCTCATAATCAAAGCTTAATGGAGCGGTCTCAGACTCATATTCTCATTAGAGTATGAGTATGACGAAGTTAGGCTATGTGACAACAGTGGCTCAAGTATAATTTATCAAGCGACGAGAATACTTTTTGTGCGAAAAAACAAACAAAAATAACGACTTTATTTGACTATTCCTTTTCTTCCTTGTAGGCCTGAGACAAGAGTTCAAGAGAATTCCATGACGCATCCACGAGAACTGAACTGAAGTAGTTGGAGATCGCAATTCTCGCGCATGCGTCGTGCGCCATTTTTGGGTGAACTTAACCCTTTAATTCACTTCCCGGGGAGGTTGCCGCTTGGTACAGCCGCTTGGTACAGCCAATGATTCATCTGATTGGTGGAAGTCATGTCGCATGTCTTAAACCCTGCGAAGGTACGTGACCGACTGAAGATCGTGTAATGACGTAGGATTAAGTTCATTGGTCGCACCTCTGAGACGCCCCCGTGCCATTGGATGTGCAGTTGCACAGCCTATAAGCGAGCCAGATGCTGAATGTTTTAGCATGTGCAGCTTCAATTGCGTTTTACATTAGCTTCAGTAAATTGAGGAAAAGGAGTTTCCCTGCACATTCACTATATAAAATTCACTGGAGGAAAAGGTTTACGTGGCCGTCGTCAGATTTGTAAGTCACTCAAAAGGCTCTTTCACGGTGGCTTCAGATTTGACTCGCTTTTGCAGCCAGCCTCAAGCGGGCACTCGATAAATTGCAGTTTAAAGGGTAAGTTCACCCAAAAATGAAAATGAGGTCATTAATTACTCACCCTAGGGGTGTAACAGTACATGTATTCGTATTGAACCGTTTCGGTCCGAGGCTTTCGGTTCAGTACGCATACAAACCGAACGATTCCTTGGACCATTTTTCCTGCCGACAAAATTCGTGCTGGCGCGGCCAACACAACGTTTCGCAGCATCAATTGGCAAGCGTAATGAAAGCAGAACGAAACTGCGCTACTCATGTGCTTCACGGCTCGTTTATCAGTTCGGACCAGCAACATCTGTGCAGCGCGAGCCGATCTCGATCAAGCAACACTGTTACCACACAGACAGCGCTAAGAGATCCAGTAAAGAAAACATTTGAATTCGCCTTTGAGGTAATAACATCGCTGCGACCTGCGAGATCTAGTGAGATGCATTCATATTTCTTCGTTATTAACCGTAGATCTCAATTAGATCTAACGGCGCTGTCGTGGAAACCAGGAGAAACATTGTGCCGTGAATGAACTAGTAATACTTTATGTCCACAGACCGGCAACATTCACCATGGGTTTAATATAGTAACACTAACTGGAACTAGTTTGGCTGAAATAGTGAAATACTTTCAAGTACTTCACATCTTTTTCCAGCACTTCAAAATTCAAATATTATATAAATAAATATATATTTAAATGTTATTTTGAATTTGATGACCAAAACATTATTTGTTCAACTATCAATGATGACTCCCATTTATAAACCTGAAAGTTTCAAGATCTAGGAAAACTCACACTTATTTAAAAATATTTTTTTCTTTAAACAAATCTCTGGCGTCTCTTTTCTTTTTGCTGTATCGAAAACGTACCGAACCGTGACTTTAAAACCGAGGTACGTACCGAACCATGATTTTTGTGTACTGTTACATAGGGCTGGGCGATAAAACGATAACGATAATTATTCGCGATATAATTTTTCTTGATAAAACGATATCAAGAGGTCGATAAATGTTCGATAATGTTTATGTGCCAAAAGCGGAACGAAATTCATTTGAACCGCGCGCGCCACACGGAGCATTTATCCGCTCGGCTCAAAGTCCAAACGCAGCGCGAGCTCACGCAGACTTACACTCTGATCACCTCTCTCATGAGATACAGTGAGAAGCGCTTGAGTTCAGTGAAGAACACAAATGTCAAGTTTAAACCAGTTTAAAGGCAGATGAAACACTGCTGACAAAAAGGAGAAACACTGCGTGCAGAATCTGAATTGATACTGAATCCATTTAGCCTATCAATGGATTTACTGTAAGGTTAGCCTAGTAATATTAACTGCACCATGAAATGTGGGATATACATATTGAATTGTATAATATTATTAATGTAGACAATGTATTAAATGACTAATGGAATATAAGTACAGTATTTAATAATGTATTTAACTGTTAGGCTACTGTTTTTCATACAAATACCACAGAAAACATAAAGTTATGCCATGATAGTGAGGTGCTAAGTTATAGGCTATGCCTGATTTTATCTGTGGTTATCATGATCTAAATGCATGAGACTGGATGACCAATGGTTAATCAATACAACTCAAACAGTCAGAATATTACTTTTTACCAAATAAAAATATGGTTGTTACATTTAAAAAAAACAACAGATGTTACTGCTTTTGTTAATGAACATAAATTTAAAGAGTAGTTTAAAAACACAATTAACGTTCTGGTTTATACAACTTTCACTTAGGAGCAAAAATCTGCCTTTAAACTTGAAAGAAATAAAGATTTGACCTATATCGTGATAATTATCGATATCGACTGATATAAAAAAAATTATCGTGATAATTTTTTTTGACCATATCGCCCAGCCCTACCATTACACCCCTAACTCACCCCCATGATGTACCAACCTCATAAGACCTTCATTCATCTTCGGAACACAAATGAAGATAGTTTTGATTAAACTTGAGAGATGGATCACTACCACATAGGCACCCTAAGGGATTGAAACTAGATGGCCCAGAAAGTCAGTGAAGAAAATGTTTAAATATTCCATGTGACAACAGTTGCTCAATTATAATTTATCAAGCGACGAGAATACTTTTTGTGCAAACAAACAAAAATAATGACTTTATTTTACTTTTCTTTTTCTTCCTTGTAGGCCTGAGACAAGAGTTCAAGATATTTCCACGACGCATACGCGAGAACTGAACTGAAGTTGTTGGAGATCGCAATTCTCGCGCATGCGTCGTGCGCCATTTTTGGGTGAACTTAACCCTTTAATTCACTTCCCGGGGAGGTTGCCGCTTGGTACAGCCTTGTTTAAACTCAACGCGTCCGCACGACTGTGAGTCTCCGCTGACAGCACGCACCTCTTCGGACGGAAGGAGGGCGTTTTATAATTGACGCGCTCGCGTTGTGCTATCTGTTAACGACAGCCACAGGGGGGGGACTCTGAGTAATTCTCCTCTAAACCACCAGGAATAAGCAATGAAGTAGTTTGCCATTTATTAGCATAGATGTTATAAGTACATATGCTCTGTCCCAATTCGCCTACTTTTGTGAAGAAAAAGTACATAGTTTTGAGTGTGTAGCTCATCCTGTCACCATAAACTGCCCTGTCAATCATCTCGTCACAGTTAAAATCCTCTATTCAGTCTAATATAATTTCTTACCATTTCGAAGAGAAATGTTGTAGCATGTTCATCTGCCAGTTGTGGGTCTTTGAATCGGAGACTCTCCGAATGTGTTTGCAATTTGAATGTAATGATGCAAGTTAATGCCTATAAACAAATCTTTAAAAAAGTTCAAAATGCTGATGCAGATGCAATATAATAATGTTGACAACATTGAATTAATCACTTAAATCCCTTTATCTAAACTCCTCAACACAACCTCCGGATACTCTTATTTGTAGGGCTGAACGATTATGGGAAATAATCTAGTTGCAATATTTTTTTTATTTTTAATTTTTTTTTTACCAATTAAAGTTCTTTACCTTCTGTATTAGTCGACAAAGACAAGAAATAAATCATTGTACAGTAGGGATGGGAATCTTTAGGTAGCTCATGATCCGATCTACTTTTTTTCTTATTATTTAATCTTAACACTTAAAATATATGTATTTAATTACATGTGTAAAAACACATACTTTAAAAAATAAATATATAAAAAAACATTTAATTAAACTAATTACATGTTAAGAATTTTAAATAGGCTATATAAAATAATATAGTTTCAAAATATAAAAGCTAGTAAATAAAGAGAAACAAAAAAGCATTACAAGCTATAAACAAAGAGTGGTCTCAGTATTTAAAAGTAGGCTGTCTGAATGTTTTTCATTCAAGAGCTGGAGTAATTTCCCCCTCAGTAGATATCGATAAGCTGCATTCTAGAGATGGGACGGTATGAAAATTTGATATCACAATTATAGTGTCAAATTATCATGATTATCAATATTATCATGTTTTTTTTTAAATTAGATGAAAGTGTTCAAAAAGAACTGATACTCACACTGAAAACATTTCAACAAGTTTTATAATTGAAAATCAACAAATAAAACAAGCAGCTCTATGCAGTTGTTAAGCAAGATTCTATTCTAGGGCATTTCCTTCTTTATAATGCCCATCGTGAATAGCAACGCATTATTATACAGCGCACATCCATATCAAAATGGACGCGCGCTCTTGTTTCAATCACAGACTGGCCGACGGGATTTACAGTGAGTTATTAATCACGATAATCAAACACGGTTTTAATGATAATTAAATTTTAAACGATAATACTAACAGTCAATATTTTTTTTATGGTTTATCGTGAAACTGGTTCTCGTCCCATCCCTACTGCATTCACACTAATGCACATATCTCTTTTGAAATTGTAAATGTGGTTTGTCCTGTTGGTTTAAGATATAACTGACCGTGTTTATATTAATTTCGCGTCATAAAAGCATTTTGAAATGCAAGTACATTTATCCAATGAGTCGCTCACAGCTCACGAGTCACGAGCGCTCTTCACAAAGCATGCGTTAGTATTTTAAAAGGAAAGCAGCCTTCTCAGTGATTTTCATAGTTTTAATATATAAGCCTACTGCATTCCAAAAGACATAAATAATGCCTCTGTGAAGCATTTGTAAGGAAAATTCCCGAGGAAGAGAACGCGCACTGCAAGAGTAACGTTACTAAGCGGCAAAACCTGTTAAATGAAGCCCGCGAATGTCCTTGTAATAGAGCTGGTATGTCCCGCCCATCCGTAAAACTCCAACTGGACCTATAGGTTGAAAAAGCGTCAATGCAAGTGAATGAGAGAAAATGATTATTTTCTGATCCGTTTGAATTGTGCCATGAATGTAACATGTCTGTGAATTTTTATATAATTTGTCATGTAACGAGTTTGACAGTATATTGTATGATTATTTGGCTAGCAGCTGTGGAATAGACATAACGAGAAAGACTACACGTCCCATATGTGACGTCGCCGCATAACACATTTTCCCTCCACAAATCACGGTTTTCACCATGCTCAACTAGTTTGTCGTCTCCCTGAAAGAAGGCGGTGAAGTGCACCAAAGACACAAGCATGTTTAGCAGGATCCGTGTGCTAGTGGGGGTGATGTGTATCAAACACGTCGAAAGAGTTGTAGTCCACAAAGTGCTCTCACAGAAAATCTAACCGTATGAAAATTCTTCTCGCTAAATTGTAGCATTCTTTACACGAAACATTATATAAAAAATTCACAGACAATATATGTTCACATTCATTGCAAAATTCAAACGGGATTAGAAAATATTTATTTTCTCTCATTCATTTGCATTGACGATTTTTCAACCTAGAGGTCCAGCGGGGTTAGCTGGAAGGGCGGGACTTACCAGCTCTATTCGGTTCAATGCCCGAACTTTATGAAATAACGTTACTATGTTTCGGAAGGTTCGAGCGGTGTCGTGTGTGTGTGAAGAAGAGAGAGAGCAGAGAGAGAGAGAAAATAGAAGCAAGCAGAACACGGTTCGTTTCTAAAGCACGCGCAGCGTCATCATCAGCATCTGTGTTTAAAAACTAAGCTCAGACTCAATTTTGAAACTCTCTGAATCGATCCAGGATTGTTGGGGAGAGAATAAATAACACAATATCACATACATAAACTGTTCTTTTCTGAATGCCAGACCGCCTAGCGTAACAAGTTGATGCTTGTTCTTGCAGACTGCTTTTCTCTCGCGTGTCACGTGACCAGAGTAATCGCAGCTCTTGCGATTACAAAATCGCGTTTCATCATATTGCGATTTCTATCGCAAATGCAATTAATCAATCAGCCCTACTTATTTGTAGTTCTAAACGAATCCTCGCAATGCGCGAACTGTTTTCTGGGTAATATCAGCCGTTAAATTGTGCATCGATCTACACTTCAGATTCTGACCGGATATAGGTAGACCATCTGGGTCTCTTTAAAAAAACACTGATTTCAACATACTACGATTTGAGAAAATACTAATTTTTTTGAATACTATTTAGGACGGATAGTATGCGAATTGGGATGCAGCAATAGACGCCCTATTTGCCGCTGGAGCACACGTGCGACGGCGCCACCATATTGTGGAGGTCAACTTTCTCATACTTCTCATAATGAGAATTGGGAAAAATGCCTGTTTCGTGTGCTGCTTGGGGCTGTACAAATCGCCACACATTTGAAAACGGGTCTCGAGGAATTATCTTTCACAAGCAAGACTGAACATTTGTTTCTGGTTGTATTTGGTGATGATATACACTCACCGGCCACTTTATTAGGTACACCTGTCCAACTGCTCGTTAACACTTAATTTCTATTTTTTCCATTACGATTGTTTGGTGCCAGAAGGGCTGGTCTGAGTATTTCAGAAACTGCTAATCTACTGGGATTTTCACGCACAACCATCTCTAGGGTTTACAGAGAATGGTCCGAAAGAAAAAACATCCAGTGAGCGGCAGTTCTGTGGGCGGAAAATCCTTGATGATGCCAGAGGTCAGAGGAGAATGGCCAGACTGGTTCGAGCTGATAGAAGGGCAACAGTGACTCAAATAACCACCCGTTACAACCAAGGTGGGCAGAAGAGCATCTCTGAACGCACAGTTCGTCGAACTTTAAGGCAGATGGGCTACAGCAGCAGAAGACCACACCGGGTGCCACTCCTTTCAGCTAAGAACAGGAAACTGAGGCTACAATTTGCACAAGCTTATCGAAATTGGACAATAGAAGATTGGAAAAACGTTGCCTGGTCTGATGAGTCTCGATTTCTGCTGCGACATTCGGATGGTAGGGTCAGAATTTGGCGTCTACAACATGAAAGCATGGATCCATCCTGCCTTGTATCAACGGTTCAGGCTGGTGGTGGTGGTGTCATGGTGTGGGAAATATTTTCTTGGCCCTCTTTGGGCCCTTGGTACCAGATTGAGCATCGTTGCAACGCCACAGCCTACCTGAGTATTGTTGCTGACCATGTCCATCCCTTTATGACCACAATGTACCCAACTTCTAAAGGCTACTTTCAGCAGGATAATGCATGCGCCATGTCATAAAGCTGGAATCATCTCAGACTGGTTTCTTGAACATGACAATGAGTTCGCTGTACCAAAATGGCCAGATCTCAATCCAATAGAGCATTTTTGGGATGTGGTGGAACGGGAGATTCGCATCATGGATGTGCAGCTGACAAATCTGCGGCAACTGTGTGATGCCACCATGTCAATATGGACCAAACTCCCTGAGGAATGCTTCCAGCACCTTGTTGAATCTATGCCACGAAGAATTGAGGCAGTTCTGAAGGCAAAAGGGGGACCAACCCGTTACTAGCATGGGGGTACCTAATAAAGTGGCTGGTGAGTGTAATTAGTAATGGTAACGTTCAGAGAAGAAAAGCCACAAAATTTTAAAATACTACTGTTGTGTCACGAAATGTAGTTTTAATTGTTTTCAGTTGACTGTTGTTGTTTAAATATCAAATCTATGGTTTATTTATAAAGATATCGCCCATTTTAAAAATTGATCTGACATTTTCAGACGTTTGACATTTAACCCGCCTGGAACAGCTTTTCCTTGGCTAGTGCTACTGACGTTTGCCACTGGTTCTGAAGGCTCTAGTCTTGTGGTTAAACCATAGACTGTAAAAAATATGGACAAAGCGTCTGTGACGTCACCCATAGACTTTCTGAAGAACAGTTCTGAGGTTGTTTATGAGTGATATGGGTGGCGCCATACTAGAAAATCTTGGGAAATACAAATGTTCAGAAAGGATACAGAGGTGGTATGATGTGTTGTCATATCATGGCCGAGACGTCAAATTCCACTCGGCGCAGCCTGTTCTCAGCTGTCAATCAAAGTTAACTGCCTTTATTTGTCATAGATTTTATATCTAAATACGATCTAGAACAGTAGATCTTCTAACAAGTTAGAAAAAAATTCACCCCTCACAGTTGTCAGGCACGTGGAACATATTGAAGGTTACAATAAAAGTCCATGGGACCAAACTGTAAAAACATGAATTTATGCTGTGAAAACGGACATTTTAACATGGGGTCTATGGACATTTGCTCCCTTTTGGGATCGGCCTCTAGCGGATTTTAGATGTATTGCAGTTTTTCGCACTTCAGGGCATGACTTCACGTTTCAGGATTAGAATGTTGCCGCTTGGGTTAAACATGAGATATAATTCGTCTTGTGTATCTAATGGGTGCTGATCTTTGGTCTCACAAAAAGAGAAAGGATTGAGATATTCTATTGCCTATGTTTGGAATATTTTAAAATATATAAATTATTTTATATGTTCTCTTCACTGTATGCAAGCCTATAAAATGACACTTTTTTTGTTAAATGTCAGTTTAATGATCAATATTATAATGTTTCATATGTTTTTCATAATGTCTATATTATTCTGCAGTTGATATTACATTGTATTTGTTGTTTTTATAATTGTTGTAATATTATACCACTTGCTGGTATCAATCTATAACAGCTATGCTGTGTTAAATGATTATACTATTCATAGTCACTATTTAACTTATTTTTTATTGTCTATATACTGTAATTGATATTTTTATTACGTTGCTATTATTATAGTATTATACATAAACTATACTGTTTTTTGACTGACTAAACTATTTACTATTATTTCTCACTTTATTGTATATTTACTATTTACATTACACTGTAGTTGTACCATATCTTATGTATAAAGGATCCATCAGTTATCTTTTGTTATTGCTAAAATCGGGTCAATCACAGAAAATGCTTTTTCCACAATAAGAAAACTTTATTTAATTTAATGTAAAAATTTAAAGGGTTAGTTCACCCAAAAATGAAAATTCTGTCAGTATTTACTCACCCTTATGTTGTCCCAACCCCGTAAGACCGTCGTTCATTTTCGGAACACAAATAAAGATATTTTTGATGAAATCTGAGAGCTGGATCATCACTCCTGCATACTAGTCCGTAGGCCTCTTGAGGAATTGAAACTTGCCGGCCTCAAAGTAATTAAAGACATCGTTAAAATAGTTCAAGTGACTTCAGTGGCTCAATCTTAACTTTATCAAGTGACAAAACATTTTGTGCGCAAAAAACAACAAAAATAATGACTATTTCGACTATTCACTTCCTTCTCTATGGGCCTGTAGTCAGTTATATAGTGATAGCGTAGAGCTACGTCACAAGTGGGCTCACTATTGGCTGTCGCTGGTCATGTGTGTGATGCGTGTGATGTACTATAACAGAAGCATGCTAATAACCTGACTCGAGGCAGAGAGAAGTAAATGAGTAGTTTAAATAAAGTCGTTACTTTTGTTGTTTTTTGCGCACAAAAAGTTTTCTTGTCATTTGATAAACTTAAGATTGAGCCACTGTAGTCACTTGGACTATTTTAACGATGTCTTTAATAACCTTTTGAGGCCAGCAAGTTTCAATTCCTCAAGAAGCCTATGGACTAGTATGCAGGGGTGATCCAGCTCTCAGATTTAATAAAAAATATCTTAATAGCCTCTATGCACGAACCTTGATGACGTGTGTCTGAAAGAATCTCAGTCAGCGTCTCTTCCTCCGGAAGGCGTTCTGCAGGCCAAGTGTATAGAGGCAAAACTTGAATAAAATCCGTTTTCTCAGAAACGGAGACAACGATTTTAGAAACGCTGATTCGCTAGTTGAATTTCGTACGATATGAGAGAATACTAACCCTCAAAGTTGTTGATGTAGCTCGAAATATATAATTTAAATAACTTCTCTTTTTCACTCTTGTGTGACAGCTAAATGCATCACAGTGTTGTTAACATCATTCACGTTAACCGCAGGACGTTTTTATAAACAGCAAGTGTAATTTGACACTATCTCCACCTAACGCAAAACCGGCTTCTGACCATATACAGACGCAGCACCGGATGTAACTGGGCGTGCTGAGACAAACCCGGAAGCGATCGTGCATAGAGGCTATTCGTGTTCCGAAGATGAACGAAGGTCTTATGGAGTTGGAACAACATGAGTAAATACTGACAGAATTTTCATTTTTGGGAGAACTAATCCTTTAATTATATTTTCACAATTCTTATCCAAGAATAAAAGTCAAGATAGCCTGGTCCAGATAGACATTTTTAAACAAAAACAATGTTTAAGTTTTTTTTTTTTTTTTAAATAACTAGAGATGGAACTTTTTGTACACCACATACAAACCACTGAAATCAGTCTTTTTTGTGGTTGTTTTTTATCCATAAAGACCACAGCTCACAGTTTAATTGCATTTGATTACAATGCAGTCTTGCCCTCCGCAAAATGCTGGACGCGTTGACGTATCACAGCAACGTTCCAAAGCGGCCAATAGGGCGTGTATGCATTTATTATGTCCGTTTATTAGTAGTTTATTAATTGCTTATTCATAAAATAGTAAATGCAGTAGGTTTATTGTAGCCTACTTTCACTGGATGTAAACTAATTAAACAACTGAAGCCTTATTGAAGAGTGTTTAAACCTTAATTTCGTCAGCAGGGCTTACTTCTGCTGTTGTAGACTTATTTTGTAAATGTAACCAATTACTTTAGACAAGTTCAACCTGGGTGCTTAATGCAAATGTGTCCCGGTTCACAAAATGAGAGGCTTTTATGGTCTCCCATCAATACAAGTGTCTCTCACCCCTTTTCCGCCAAAGCATTTTGAGAGCCGGTTCGAAGCCAGTGCCTACTCACTAACCAGTTCTTTGTGTTTCAACAGCCAAAGAACCGGTTCTCAGCGGGAAAATTTTTTCCAAAGGGGCACCAACTCTTTGCTGGACTAGAACCAGAGAACCGTTCTTTTACCACATCACCCTTACATCGTGCTTCTTATTTATTATATGCAGGGAATTGGTTGATGAAAAATTTATTACAATTAATATACAATTTATACTAAACTAAATTCACTTTAAAGAAAGGCTTTCAACAAAACTTTCGTAGGAGTAATAGCCTTGTGGGCAGCGCTGTGTCAAATGCTATGGCTGTGCACAAGGCAATCTGCATTTGAGTCTTAGCTCGACTTTCATGTTCATTAATGTCATCCGCGAACTAGTTGGCATTGACTCAACTTTAATCACATTGTCACATTGAAAAAATCTTAATTCTGGGTCAAAATGAATTTTCCAAAGCCATGTCCAGTAATTGCAAATAAAAAGGTTGTAGACAATATATACGTAAAGTGTGAGAACCATGCTTATAGCAGTTTTAAGGAAACTTCTCTTCAGTAAGGAGACACAATATTTTTTCAATTGTTTTTAATGGACTTTATTTGCATTGTAACAACATTTTGTTCTTTTCAGACAAAGTACACTTTGATTGATGAGCAAGACATACCATTAGTGGAAAACTATGCCTTTGAGGTGAGAACCTGTTTTGTTTTTTGTTTTTCTTTAGGGGTGCAGGCTGAAGTTCCTTGAACCCTATTGTGTTTGTACTCATTTTCTTCTTTGTCTTTATTTTTCTCCCTTAAAAAATGTATGAGTATCAGAGATAATCGCAGAGACCCCCAATACTGAGCAGAATGGACCCGATAGTGCACAGCTACTCATGCACACAGACACACTTGTCTGACACTAGGTGGCTCTACAAGGCAATTTGCGTTATGGATAACAACTTTGGTACCTTAAGGGGAAACAAAATTAATTTTACCCCTGAATCCTTGAGTCAAGACCTACAAATAACTTTTAATACAGGGTGGCCGCGGGTCATTAAAGTATGAAAGTCTTATATCAATTTTCCTAAAAATAAGGCCTTAAAGTATTAAATTGTCTTAAATTCAGATTTGATAGGTCTTAAATATGTTTGTCATGTCACCGCTAAGATGCATGCCATTGTTCTGCCAGTCAGGTCGAATATTTTCTACAAGGTAACGTATGACATATCAGTATCAACTGACCAATCGGCTAACCTAACCTTAACCAATCGAGCTGCTTCGTGGGCTCGCATTAAAACACCGTTTTAAAAGCAAAACATATTTTATCCAACCCCTGTTTAAAACAGTCTATGTGTTGTAACGTCTTGTCAGAGTTTGAAGTCTGCCCAGATGAAGAATAGGAACGACAGTGCAAATGAACTGGTAGTTCCATCGAGACCTTTTATAGTTGCTTTCTTTCAGTAAAGCACACTCTTCACATACATGTCGAAAGAGTGGTTGTTAACAGGTTAAAGAAAACACTGTGTAAAACGCTACAAATCAAAGTGGAAGTAACGCATTATAATAAAACAGCCCGCGATAGATCGGTCATCTTCCTCTTTGCGCAAGATATTCTCACTCTTACTGAGCGTGCACGCTCGCATAACAACATCGTCATCTTAAAGGCATATCAACATGTCATGAACACTACTGAACACTAGGTGGCCATTACAGAGTTCCATCTTTTGAACATTCATCATATCGCATTGGTTTTCATTTCTTGTCCTCAAAACAGGGCACTAATCTGTTTATTTTTAAGTGTTGTTGTAATATTTTATACGGAAATCAATTATTTATAATTCTTGTAATGAGAATAAAGTTAGGGTTAATAAAAATCAAGGAAAACAAATATAGTGATCTGAAATATAGCAAACTACTTTTAATTTATTATTTAAAAGGTACAATTGCCAAACATATCTCAAAGTCTTTTTTTTATCTATTTATTAGTTTAATTAATAAACTAATTATATGAAACAATTATCAGTACACTATTAATAAACTGGTTCTATGTCTTTATTAATAAAACTAAATCTAAGCCTTTATTAATATACTTTATTATTTAAAACATACAAGGCTTCAGACATTTATAAAAATGCCTTCTATATTTCTTTTCACTCCAATGTACTACACAGACGACCGCACGTTTCGCAATTGACAATTGGTTATTGTCATTTTACTTGCGTTTATTTGGAAATATTACTGTATATTTTCACTTTTAATTTATATTTCCGTCGTAAGTTTGGTCTTAAATGTAATTTTGAAGGGGTATTAAAAAGTCTTAAATTTAAATGGTTTATGCCTGTAGCCACCCTGTAATAACAAATAAAGTTTTCACCATTTAGAGTTTTATTTAAGACCTACTTTTTCAAACTCCTAGGCCATTGGTCCGATCTTTACAAAAATAAGTACAAAACAGCTAGGGACTGTGCTGGCAAAAAGCTATTTTAAATAATCAAGCTGTCATTTTAGTTTCATTGAAACATTGCAAAGATTTAAGTTAATTAACTGGTCAAACTCTTTTACGACTTGACCTATATCTGCTGAACGCAACATACGTTACATAACTTTACACGCATAAGACAACAGGGCATTCTGATGATGCACACCAAGTTTGGTAAACTTTGGGCACTACAACTAAAAAAATATTTATTACTCTGTATAACCATGAAGTTTAAAATTGGTATCCATTTTCTTTGGTTGATGCCTATTATCGAAAGAATTTGATCTATTAAACATTTAAGCAAATATGATCTGACATATTTGATGGGTGTTTCCCGTTATGACTATTATGCCTATGTGTGCATAAAGTCCAAACTTCTTCAAACTTTTACATATGGAAAACAAGTCATTCTGAGCAACAATGTTTAATTTAATGAAGCTAATTGCAAATTCTAAACTATCAGCCATTTCATTTAAAAGATGAAGGCTGTGATAATAATGTTACAAGGAATCATTTAAGCATAATCTTTTTCTACCATTTTCCATTCCTTTGAATGGAAATAAATGCATAGATCTAGTTGTGTATGGTGTCCTGACAGTATAGTTTTATGTAATTAGTGTACATAGACATGCTTATAGATTGTTAATTAAATGTTTGTTTAATTTTTATAGACTGCCATTTTCAAGTTGCCTTAGAATTAAGAGACAATTTTCGTTTTTAAGATAATATATTACAGTATATTAGCTCTTATTTACTGTTGTGGTATGAATAAAGCAAATGTGTGTTAAACTGCTGACAAAAGTTTTCATACTGTTTATACTTATTTTTTTTTTTAATTCAAGATGGACTTGGCTGTAAAATCCTCATAACATGCGTTTCATTTGGATCGTTAATCATCCTCATGGGCTATTAATGCTCTTCTCCAATGATTGTCACTTTTTATTATTATTATTTTTTGTTTGGGGTTTGAATTTTGGTTACCAGCACACTTTTTCCACACATGCCTATTAATTGTTTTCTTGTGTAATGACCTATTCAAGTTTTTGAAAACATTATTTTCATATTCTTTGAATACTATTATGTACTATACTATTATGAAATCGAATGCCTGAATGTTTTTATTTTCAGGCACGCATGGAAGTTGATGCAGATGGGAATGGGGCAAAAATTTTTGCTTATGCCTTTGACATCGGTAAGGGTAGATGGGCTGGTCGAACCATTGCATGAGTTACTCTGGTGAGTGTACTGCTAGCATTGTAATTCCTAAAGCCTACTGCTTTTCGTTGTTAATGTTTCCGGGGGAAGAATTGTTCAATTGGGATACTAGGGAAAAAAATTAAAAGGGAATACTAGATTTGCACATTTTCAAGCACAGATTACAAAAACTCTCTTGACTGTTGTCATTGCTCATCACATTGCACAAGCCTATAATGACGTCATCAGACGTTAGTTCTCAAGAAACAAAACAAAAATTACTTAATTGAACTCTCAAAAAGCTGCAACGCAATCATCAATGAAATTAACACTAAATAAAATACAGAGTCTATTAATTAAGACTTAATTTTTCCCTTGTGTTTTATTTAGTGTTCATTTCGATTGAGGGTTGTGTTACAGGATTTTGAGACTTCAATTAAGTAAATTTTTTTTACGTTTTGGCTACATGTGATTTAATAAAACTGTGACTAGTTGTGTAAAATTGGAAATAGTATTGTAATAGTGATGTATCGAATTGCAGGGCCCTGAATCGAATTAAATTTAGGGATGCACCAATGCCATTTTTTTCATAACCGATCCGATTCATATACCCATTTTCATGAATATCGGTCAATATCGCTCCTTTCCGCAATCTACACTGGTCTCATTGGCCAGACAGCTCAGTCCGTTGTGTGATTGGTTTACCATGCATTGAAAACAAAAACACCCATTGCCGTAACATCAGCTCTGCTTGTCCTGAGGCTTCCTACACTGTAAACTAATCAGACTAACAAACAATGAAGTGGATTGGACCATATCAATCCAAGTGCGAGTCCAAAGATGAAACCTTGAAAGAACTGTTCATTAAAGGGATAGTTCACTTTGAAATGAATTTTTATATGTTTTTGCTTACCTCAAGGGCATCCAAGATGTAGGTGTCTTTGTTTCCACAGTATTTTCAGTATTAGGTGCGCAGAGACACGGGCGTGATCGAACTGTGTGTGTAAGAGACATGCGACAAAAACATAATCCGTCATTTTGTTCATACAGGACAACATTCAGTCTGCAAAGTGTTTACTTATTTGTATAGGCCTATACTCGCATTAAAACAGTTTTAAAAGCAAAACCTATTTATCCAACCCCTGTTTGAAACAGTCTGTGTGTTGTAACATCTGTCAGAGTTTTAAGTCTGCCCGTATGAAGAATAGGAAAGACAGTGAGTAGTATGAAGCTGCAGACTCGGAGACCTGCATCTACAGTCCCCCTGCACCCAGAGTCCCGCATTCTCAGACCCCTCGTTTTTCGAGACAGCGCCTCCTATCAAACTGTATCGGATAAACATGTGAAGAACATGTGAAGAACTTAAGCCAAAACGTGAGTAGGCTATCTTCAATTTTATTTAGCGAATCGTAGTAGCCTACTCGTTTGATTTACTTTTTAATAAAACTAATTTAGCTCAACGATAGGCTACAACATATGAATAGTCCGTTTAATATTTGTAAAGATAGTTTGTAACAAGATTTGAGCCGTGTTTTTTTGCCCTCTTCCCCCTGAAAATATTTTGATAGCTATAGCTGTAGGCTATTCCAGGGTAGCCTACACCATACATTGATGGAGTTGCCCCTACCGAACCCAGCAACATATCATTTTATGATTATGCAAAGCGACTTATAAATGAGTTTTTTTTAATGCAACTGAAGACGAAAAGTAAAGTCACGAACAAATTTTTTCTTTAGGCCTACAGCAAGATGATGTTTAGGTGATCATTAAATAAAGTACAGAATTGTTTTATTATTGGAGTTTTGTCTATTCTGATTTGTTTTGCTTCACATTCAAAATATCAAAAAACAGATTTTGTAATGTTAGCATGGTAATGTTAATTAGACCATTATAGGTTGAAATGAAAGAAAAATTGGAATTTGAATTAAAAAAACAAACATTGTAGCAATCTAATATCACATACTATTTTTCAGAAGATAGTTCAATCTGTAATTGTATCCCTTCCATCAGTAACAATGAGTTTTTTTTGGCACATGCATTAAGCAGAGAACGCAAATATTTATTGGATCATTTATTTGGAGACTGTAATATTGCATATTGTTTTTAATTGCATTTGGATAAGCGTGCGCTGTACTCTGTGTGCGGGTGTTATACGATCTTTCGAACAGCAGGAGGCGCTGTGTTCGAAAAACGAGGGGTCTGAGAATGCGGGACTCTCGGTGGGGGACTGTAGATGCAGGCTCCGAGTCTGCAGCTTCATAATATTGAAGACAGTGCAAACGAACTGGTAGTTCCATGAGTCCTTTTATAGTTGCTTTCTTTCAGTTAAGCACACTCTTCACATACATATCGAAAGAGCGGATGTTAACAGGTTAAAGAAAACACTCTGTAAAACGCTACAAATCAAAGTGGAAGTAAACGCATTATAATAAAACAGCCCATGATAGATCGGTCATCTTCCTCTTTGCGCAAGCATTTTCGCTCTCACTGAGCGTGCACAAATGAACGTCATAGAAGAAGTCATCTTAAAGGCATATCAACATGTCATGAACACTACTTAAATTGGGGGTTGACTGTGATTTCATTTTTTTCATTTTAAATAGTGTGTAATGTTGCTGATGGTGCATGAACAGTATCTGCGAAGTTGCAGCGCTGAAAGTTCAATGAAAGCAGAGATATCGTCTTTTAAAAAATCAGGAAGTATATTGCCTACAAAAACGTCTCGATTGGGACTACAGCTGGGTTTTAGACGTCACTAACCCATAGATTTGCTCAACCCTCCCTCCGGAATATGCAGAAAAGGGCATAATTATATTTCTGCGGGCTCGTCGAGTGTGGTGTGTGTGTGTTCACCCAGCTGTCAGGTCTTCTGTGTTTCGGGCTTCCCATGGACGCTGTACTTCAACAATGGATACAATTTATGTTTGATAATGTTCCTGAAAATTACTTAGCCTGTAAGTAGGCTAAGACTTAATCATTTTAAATGTATTTGCATGTATAATATCAGATGTAATGTTTAAGTTTTGTCAAATGCCAGCACTGGCTTTATATCCACTTAGTTATGCTATTTTGTGTCTATGCCAAACGCGTACAAACATTTTGGACCTGAATTTGTAAATGTACTCATTTTATAAATGTATTTTTCATGTATATACTTTATCATCACGTTGTGATGTAAGAACAGGTTCGTTATGTGTGGGTGATGAAAGGAGAATACTTGGACTCGTGCACTTTTATTTACACAACTCTTTTCACAGCGTGAGGTCGCGCTCAAATAAAGTTAAATCAGAATGTCAAAGGCAAAAATAAATAATAGGTGATAATACTCTTCCCACTTAACACAGCTTTGCCCAACACGGTTGCAGTGAAAACACTTCCCGCTGAATACAACTTTCAAATGTCACACGTTCGGTAACAGGACTCCATAGGATACGTGCACGAGCTGCCAGTCTCTCTCTTTTTCAAACTGTTGTCCGCACGGCCCGTTTCTATGCGCTCTCCCCACGCCAATCACTGAAATCACAGACAGGTGTTTGTCATTTGAACTTGACCCTCTTATTCACCGCTCCGTCCGTCCCCGCTCTCCCACAGTCCCACTACAGGACCTGTACATCTGGACCAGAGCACAGGCATGTTTTGCCCGTAAAGGTAATGGGCGTTAACCTTCCAGACAACGTGAGTGACAGTTTAGCCAATCACCACACACCGGGCCAAACTAACCAATCTGAGCCCACTGCGTGTTTCTGAGGGAGTGTTTTCACAGACTCAGGAAGTCAACCGCTCGTTCAGGGGACAGAGAACACGGCTTACAATAAAAGTGAAGTTTATGAAAAATAAGACTTTATATAAAAGAAAAGCCACGAATACATGTTATTGCACCCCATAAACACAATCATGCAAAGAAAAAAAAGCCCCCCCCCTTTAACACTAGACTAGGTACCCGTCACAGAGTTCCATCTTTTGGACATTCATCATATCGCATTGGTTTTAATGTATTGTCCTCAATCTTATATGGAAATCAATTATTTATAATTCTGATGAGAATAAAGTTTGGGTTAATTAAAATTAAGAAAAACAAATATATTCATCTGAAATATAGCAAATTTATTTTAAATTAATTCAGGTACAATTATCAAACATATCAGTCTTTTTATCTCTTTATTAGTTTAATTAATAAACTAATTAACTATTATCAGTGCACTATAAATAAACTGGTTCTATGCCTTTATTAATAAAACGTATTTAAAACATACAAGGCTTAAGACATTTTTAAAAATGCCTTCAATATTTCTGTTTTGCTTTTCATTCCATTGTACTGAAATCATACCAGACTGTGATGTCTGAACTGAACAATGAATTCTGTGTAAAGTTCCACCCCTAGTATTGTCGTCATACTATGATTTGCGTTGAGCTATGGTAAAAGTGGTAACCACCAGACCTGGAAGATCGGCTGAATGGTTTCCTAAACGGTAAAATAACAATTGTTTTACTCGAGGGGAGGTGGAAAATGAGCTTAATTCCCCAAATGATGGAATATCCCTGTAACGTTAGCTAGGCTTATCGTTAGCCAGGTGCTCTGCCCTGACTTTTAATGATACAGTGCATGTGTAAGATACAAACTTCCTGGTTGGTAGACAAAGACTTCAGATAAGTATGCTGATTTTTGTTAAGTCACGTTCAGAAATGTGTCATTTGCATATTAAAATCACACAATTTATCAGGGCAGCGGGCACATACGGTGGCACATACATACATTAATTCCAGTTACTGTGCATGAGACATGATGCCAATTCATATTCTTCTCTACTCCAGTGTTCTCTAATGCCTTGTTTCCACTGAGCGGTACGCAATTATTTGCATTTACACTTTCTAATGTTGTGAATGGTACCAAAAACCGAACCTTGCCTTACCACTTTTTGGGTACCCTTCCATTGGGGTACCTAGCACAGTGGTACAGTACTAAAAGGTGGAGCTAGACTCACTGCAGAACGGTGATTGTTTGAGAGTATTGTTACTTGTGCGTGCTACAAGGGCATTAGAAGTGCTATTTTTTTTATATGCAGTTGAAATATAAAACAACTGTTCTATTGTCACGAAATATAGTTTTAAGAGTTTTTCAGGCAAGAATGTAGTTTTTTTTTTTTAAAGCTCAAATCTGTGGTTTATAGATTTGATAATTTGACTGGGATCCATTCCAAGCAATCACCGGACGCTCTGTGTTCGTGCACCCCGCCTGGAACAGCCTTTCCTCGGCTAGTCATTCTGATGTTTGCCGTTGACTCTGTCTCTGTAGTGGTTAAACATTGAGATATAATTTGTCTTGTCACAAGACCTAACAGGCAAACTTTGGTCTCGTGACTCTATAATTCGTTCCATGGCCGATAGTTTTGGCAGAAGGCTAAGTTTCATATATTTGAGCCCTGAATTTGTATATTTGAATGAATTGTTTGTAGGGATGCACCGATAGGATTTTTTGGGCCGAATACCGATACCGATTTCAACAAACAACTACTGGCCGATACCGATACCGATATTTGTCACTTGCATACAAAACTATTCAGTAGTAGCTAGCTAGTTTATTTCTGCATCAAATTATTTTCACTGAACATGGATTGATCCATTTAGCATTCTTCTGACCAGCATTATAAGAGAGGCAGAATGATAAAAAAAAATACAATAAGACAACATGACAACGTTCAGATGTGATTTTTGCTATCCAATATTTATTTATTTAACAATATGAAGTCATATTTTATTACTTCTTAACAATAGAATCATATTTAAAACTATTTAAATATGGCTTAACATGAACTGTTCATTCAGTCGTTGTGCATGGTGCACACTAAAAATTAAATATTTTTAAATGAACATAGATCTGTTTAACATAAAGATTAAAAATATGACATGACAATCTTCAAACTCATGAACTGTTCATTCAGTCGTTGTGCATGGTGCACATTAAACATTAAATCTTTTCAAATGAACATAGATCTGTTTAACAAAGATTTAAGAATATGACATGACAAACAGTTCATTCAGTCCATTTGCTGTTATCAGGTATTAAGGTTGCTGCTTTAGAAACAGGGGCAGGTTCTTCTTTAAAAAAAGAAGCTTTTCTGCTTTTTCACAGTGCAGTCGGTTTCTTTTACTGTCCAAGACATTGGACGCAGCACTGAACAATCGTTCACTGTCGGTGCTTGTGCAGCGGAAAGCGACCTTGATTGACACACCAGTATTGAAGAGGATTCTCATTTCTTTCAATTGGAATTTCTGTGAGGTAGGCATCCATTTGTGACATGGTAGGGTTAATCCTAAATCCATGTGATAAATTTTCCTCCAGAACTTCGTCGAACATGTCACATAGACTGGGTGCATGTTCACTGTCCTTGCGCGACTTTTTGGCTTTTGGGCTGTCCTCTGGGTGGCGCACCGCTGGGTTTCCGTCTCTTCGTCGCTCAAATCCAGCTGTGCTTGCAGCATCATGCGAACTGCCTGCTTTTTGTCCGTGTCAAAGTAGTTATCTTTGTATCTTGGGTCTAACAGTGTTGCGATACAATAAAGAGGTTCTGAGTCATTATTAGCAAAACGCTTTGTCACCGCTTCTAGTAGTGTTTTTTTTGGTGGTTTTTACTCCCTGGTCAGTTTCAAGGTCCTTGCTCAGTAGCCGCTTTAGCGCAACAATTGATGGAATCACATCTGCTACAGATGCTCCAGATGCACTCATCTCCCTCGTTAGTTGCTCAAATGGGTAAAGAATAGAAACTGTGTTCTCAATCAGACACCAATGATGGGCAGTTAATGTCACAGGCAGAACATAATCTGCACTATAAGCTGCGATTGCTTGCTTTTGATCCAAAAGGCTTCTCAGCATATAAAAAGTACTGTTCCACCTTGTTGAAACGTCTTGCTGAAGAATTTTTGGTTGCATTCCCATCTGAATTTGAACACTGTGTAAGCGCGAGTACGCTAGAGGGGAATGCTTGAAGTGACCTACTATTCGTCGGCATATTGCTATCACGTCAGATATGCTCCGTTGACATAACAAGCCCTCGTTGACAGCTAATTGTAAAGTGTGTGCAACGCAGGGTAAACTCGTGACATCACTGACCTCCATTGCCTTTGTAATGTTTCTTGCATTGTCTCTGACAACTGCATGGACCTTGACTTTGTCGATTTTCCACGTTTCAAGCATTGTGTTGAATGTTGAAGAGATCGGCTCTGCGATGTGTGAACCCGTAAATTCCTGAGCGTGCAGCAATATTTTTTGCAATTTGAAATCTTTATCAATCCATTGCCCAGTGAGACTTAGCATACAGGTAGGGCTTACATCAGAGCTCCAAATGTCGGTTGTAAAACTGATGGCTGAAATATCAGTGGCCAAGAGCTCGTGTATATGCGCGGCTACAACATTGTACATGTCTGGCAGGCACACGTCCGAAAATATCGCCGACTAGGTAGGGAGTAACGTGGCTCAAGTTGTTGAACAAGCCTCCGAAACCCCACGTCCTCCACGACGGAAAACGGCTGATCGTCCAGTGCGATAAATTCCATAAGTTTTTGGTTAATCCCCTTTGCTTTGATGCTGTCTTGAGTAAACTTTTTACTTTTTCAAATACCTGGGCCACAGAGGGTGTCGGAACACTGGGAGGCGGCAGTTTTTTCTTGGCAGCACTGAGGAACGCAGCATGCTGTTCAGGATGCTTTTTCAGGTGGCAGATTAAGTTGGATGTGTTGAAATTCTTAGCCGTGCTACCCCCTCTAGATATTTCAGCTGAACACTCGTTGCAAATGGCGATTTTTTTATTTATTTATTTATTTATTTATTTATTTTTTTTTTTTTGGTCTTTATCCGAGATTTTGAAAAACGCCCAGACCGCAGACATTTTCAGAGACTCTTCAGCGCGCATTTCTCACGTGAATGACACGTGACCTTCCCCCCATTCCACAAATGACAAACTATATTTTATTTCGTACAGATTTCATTTTTTTAGGTAAGTATTTAATTATTTTACCCAGAGAAAAATATTGAATATGCAACAGACATATGCAACAGGCTTCAAGCAATTAATTAACTGATTGATTAATTAATTAATTAACCATCGGTATCGGCCTTTTCCATGCTTTTGCCGATATGCCGATGGTGTTAAATTAATCAAAAATCGGCCGATAAATATCGGCGGTCGATACATCGGTGCATCCCTAATTGTTTGATTTGTTATATATATATATAGCTTTTTGTACCTTTTACTTATACTTTTATAATTGCTATTATTGATAAAACTGAAATTCAACAAAAAGTGAGGTTTGTCTTTTTTATTTTATTACAAGATCATCTGTAATTTTGTTTATTTCGACATTTTGTACCAATGCAATACATTACATATTGCCTGGAGTATGTTTGATATTTTTAAATTTAAATGAAAAGAGGCGGGGTTGTGTTTTATATTTAGTTTTGTTATAAATATATACCGTACATACATGCAGTGAATATAATCAATAGGCTATACACTGCTTTTAGCCTCAGATCAAAATTCTAAAATTACTTTAGAGCTCCTTGGCTTCAAGTTATTTTCTTCAGTTTGATAATATTATACAATACATTTATATATTGGATAGTGGATTTGTAAAAATAGTGATCAGTTATCAAGTTTTCTTTTTTTGTTAAATTAGTCATGTTGCCTATAGCTTGTGACCGCTGAATCAAATCACTTTTAAATTTGACAAAGTACTGCTTTATTTATTCAGAAATGGCAGTAAATCAAATCACTCTTAAATTTGACAAAGTACTGCTTTATTTATTCAGAAACAGCAATAACTTATGCTATTCGTGTAGTTAGGGCCCAAGCCCTGAAAGGGCGCAGAGCCCTATTGTTTTCCTTCCGATTATTAGGGCCCAAGCCCTGAAAGGGCGAAGGCCCTATTGTTTTCCTTAGGATTATTTATTAGGGCCCAAGCCCTGAAAGGGCGCAGAGCCCTATTGTTTTCTTTCCGATTATTTTTTTATTTTTTATTTTTTTTCCTAGCGACTATTCGGGCACTTTTGGGGCCCTTAACATGCTCAAACTCTTGAAACTTTGCACACGGGGTCAGAACCCGCGGCCATCAGAGCCGGGCTGAAGCTGGTACCCGGGCGTGGCAGGGCGGCTCGTCAGCGCCCCCTGGAACGGGGTCAGAATACTTGGTCCATAACTCAAACACACTTGCATGTAATAATATGAAACTCGGTACACATGTCGATAGCATCATTTCATCTATACCTCGCGTTCTTACTTTTTACCCCAGCCCAACAGGAAGTCGGCTATTGAGGTTTGTTTGTAAAACACACGCAATGAACTTTTAAATACTCCTCCTAGAGCTCTGATCCAAATTCGACGAAACTCGGTCAGCGTGAAGTCAAGACATTGAGGATGAAAGTTTGCGTGGGGATTTTTGATATCTCGAACGGTTTGGCCGTGGCGAGGAAACGAAACTATGGCGAGAAACGTGAAACAGGAAGTTGTCATAACTTCAGCATACATTAACTGATCTGGATGAAACTTCAGCAGTGCGTTCGCTGTAAGAGGATGATCACATGGATGTGACTATTGTGAGTCAAAGTTATAGCACCACCAACTGGCAGCAGGAAGTGTGTCACTTTCAAAATGCTTTGAAATCACCCTCTTATTTTTACCCGATTTGCTTCAAACTTCATCTGTATAATGTAAATACACGGCAGATGAAGACCTATGAATGGATTCTTGATATCTTTGAAAGTGTTGCCGTGCGACGCATCAAACTTTACCATTCTTTTAGGATGCATTCTTTTAGGGATTCGAACATTTGTCCATAAATCAAACACACGTGCATGGATTAATATGAAACTCGGTACACTCATAGATCACATCAGGCCAAACAACTTTCGTGCTCTAAGTTTTACGACAGTTCAAACGGAAGTCGGGAATTATGTTTTTTTTTTTAAATAAATGTCCTAGAAAAACATCAAATTACAACCCATGCTGTTACCAATCACCACCAAACTCGGTGTGCATGAAGTCAAGACATTGAGGATACTAAATTCCGGACGGATTTGTGATATCTCGAACGGTTTGGCCGTGGCGGATTTTTTTGACTAAAAAAGGACACATAAAGTGTGTTATAACTTGGTTAGTTTTACTGACAGTTACAAAACTTGCCGTGTATATTATTCTATTCAAGCCAAACAACTTTCTAATTAACAATAATAAGCTCAAACCCACAGAAAGTCAGATATTGTAGTTTGAATATGATCATGGTCTTTCTGAGCCTAGGCCTGTCTTTGCCTGTCACACAGTCTGTGTGTGTGTGTGTGTGTGTGTGTGTGTGTGTGTGTGTGTGTGTGTGTGTGTGTGATTTTGAGTCTCTCTGACACACAGTCTGTGTGTGTGTGTGTGTGTGTGTGTAGGGGGAGGGGGCTTAATCATTTCACTGTGTGTCTGGCCTGCTAAAGTAAATACATTTCTTAAGCCTGGTATTTTTTAAATAAGTTTTTATTTTTATTTTTTTATAAGTAAAGGCATATAACCTGTTTAATTGTAGTGCATTGACAATAGTTTTATATAATTAGTGTATTAATTAAATTAACTTGGTCCATAAATCAAAAAAGTAAGTAAATAAATCAAAAAGGAAGTGTGTTAAAACTTCTGCATACATTAACTGATCTTGATGAAACTTCAGCAGTGTGTTCGTTGTAAGAGGCCGATCACATGGATGTGACTATTGTGAGTCAAATATATAGCGCCACCAACTGGCAGCAGAAAGTGTTTCACTTTCAAAATGCTTTGAAATCACACTCTTACTTTTACCCGATTTGCTTCAAACTTCATCTGTATAATGTAAACACACGCCAGATGAAGAGCTGTGAAAGCATTATTCAATATCTAAGATAATGTTGCCATAGCAACGCATCAAACTTTAACATTCCTTTTTTTTGATGATTTTGAGTCTCTTAGCGGCTTTTGGGGCCCTTAATGGGTTTGAAAACTCTTGAAACTTTGCACACAGGTCAGATCCCACAGCCATCAGAGCCGGGCTGAAGATGGTACCCGGGTGTGGCAAGGGGGCTAGACAGCGCCCCCTGGAACGGGGTCCAAAAACTTGGTCCATAAATCAAACACGCTTGCATGTAATAATATGAAACTCAGTACACATGTTGATCTCATCGTTTCATATATTCATATATTCTCCTCAAGCCGGACAACTTTCTAATTTACACTCATGAGCTAGGACCCACAGAAAGTCAGATATTTTGGTTTGAAAATGTTGAGTGTCTCTCTGAGCCTACACTTCTGTATGGCAAGCCCTTTTAACATTTAAAAGCTAAGTTTGACTATTCGTAATTAACATTGTAGATATCAACAACGTCTTTCTAGTCGTAATTACATTTTGGATAGTTTGTATTATCATTTAAGATATCTGTAACGTAATTGTGACTAGTCGAAACGACAGATAGAGTATGGCAAGCCGTTTTAACATTTAATCATTTTAACCTACTAGTCTCTATTTTCATGCTACTAGTACTTATTTTTTAGATACTAGTATCTATTCCATTAAGTACTAGTACTTATTCATTAGCTACTAGTGCTTATTCTTTAGATACTAGTGCCTTTTCTTTAGATACTAGTGTTTATTCTTTAGGTACTAGTACCTTTTTAAAGATACTAGTACTTATTCATTAGACACTAGTCCTTATTTATTAGATACTAGTACTTATTCATTAGATGCTAGTCCTTATTCATTACATACCAATGCTTATTAATTAGTTACTAGTACTTATTCATTAGATGCTAGTACCTATTAAATAGATACTAGTACTTATTCATTAGACACTAGTACTTATTTCAATGGTGACTAGTAACTATTCTTTTGTTACTACTAGTCACATTTTTTCCATTGACTTCTATGGTGATCTGTCATTCAGATATCAACTATTCAGTTCTGACTAGTATGTTAGTATGTATTCCAATTGTGGAATACATACTAGTATGTATTCCAAAGCAGGGGTTACGTTTTTGCACGTCGTGCAGAATAACCCTAAAGGCACCAAGGTGGCGGTGCCACCGGCTTTATCACACACACACACACTACACACACACACACACACACACACACACACACACACACACACACACACACACACACACACACACACTCACCGGCCACTTTATTAGGTACACCTGTCCAACTGCTCGTTAACACTTAATTTCTAAGCAGCGAATCACATGGCGGCAACTCAGTGCATTTAGGCATGTAGACATGGTCGAGACAATC
>JAQIUQ010001947.1:0-60000 GCA_030378365.1 Hybognathus amarus | reverse complement strand
ATGGACAGTGTATTATACATTATCTATCTATGCGATAGTTTATTGAGCCTTTTCTTTCAACGGTTTTAAATTTCAGTTACTGTGTGCGTGAAGAACAATTATAGTGCTCTGACTCTATAGTGTTGTGATCTTACCGACAGCGTCTGACACCCGGTAGAAAGTAACACGATTAATTTACAGCAATAAAGTCCAGCAAGACAAAGTTTCTTCATTCGAAACCAAATACCTTTAGACCTTTATCTTAAAGATCAAGTATAATAGGATTAACATTGAACCATCTTGAAGATCGTTTCATCATTGACTTTAACAGAATGTGACGCGATGTTTGAATGCTGAATGGAGAATGACTGACAGCCGCAGAGAGGGAAAAGTTTATGTGTTCTTGAATTTAATGACTTAAATATTAATTTCTATATCACATAATGGCTTCAGAACACTTATAATACAGTACATGAAAACTTTATGGTACTTTAGAAAGTTTTTGTGCCTTTTGTGGGGATTAACAATAACATAGAATAGTATATGCAGTTATGCACAATATAGGATTTGAATCAGTCTCGTCTGATCAATACCCGATCCGGCAAAGATGGCAGTATCGGAGCCGATACCGATCCTGAGTATCGGATCAGCTCATCACCAACTAATATAATGTAAACACACGGCAGATTTAGACCTGGATGTACACCTGACCTTTCAGAAGGTTGCTCACACATACTTTGTGGTTGATATGTGCCTTCGATGCGCAATTTTGCAGAGCCCTCATTGATGCAAGCTCTTCAGCACACTTCTTTTCGACAGTCAAAGCGGGGGTTACGTTTTTGCACGTCGTGCAGAATAACCCTAAAGGCACAAAGGTGGCGGAGCCACCGGCTTTATGTGTGTGTGTGTGTGTATATATATATGTATATATATAGTAGTAGCTGCGAGCAGCGATGAAGGGCCAAAGCCGGCGTGCCGCCATCCCGGCGCCTTTAGGTAACTAAAGGCGCCGGGGTTGCGGTGCCACCGGCTGGGCCCGCGATCGCTGCTCGCAGCTATATTTTATTTATTTATTTTTTTAAAAAAATTTCTAACGACTATTCGGGCACTTTTGGGGCCCTTAACATGCTCAAACTCTTGAAACTTTGCACACGGGTCAGAACCGCGGCCATCAGAGCCGGGCTGAAGATGGTACCCGGGCGTGGCAGGGGGCTCATCAGCGCCCCCTGGAACAGGGTCTGAACACTTGGTCCATAAATCAAACACGCTTGCGTGTAATAATATGAAACTCGGTACACATGTCGTTTTCATCGTTTCATCTATACCTCACACTTTTACTTTTTACCCCAGCCCAACAGGAAGTCAGATTTTTACGGTTGTTTTTAAAATGCATGCAATGGAATTTAATATACTCCTCCTAGAGCTTTGATCCACATGGAACGAAACTCGGTCAGCCTGAAGTCAAGACATTGAGGATGAAAATTTGCGAGGGGATTTTTGATATCTCGAACGATTTTGTCGTGGCGAGGAAACAAATTTATGGCGAGAAACGTGAAACAGGAAGTGTGTCATAACTTCAGCATACATTAACTGATCTTGATGAAATTTCAGCAGTGTGTTCACTGTAAGAGGACGATCACATGGATGTGACTATTGTCTATTGACTATTTGACTGAGTCAAAGTTATAGAGCCACCAACGGGCAGCAGGAAGTGTGTCACTTTCAAAATGCTTTGAAATCAACCTCTTATTTTAACCCGATTTGCTTCAATCTTCATCTGTATAATGTAAATACAGGGCAGATGAAGACCTGTGAATGGATTCTTGATATCTTTGAAACTGTTTCCGTGGCAACGCATTAAACTTTACCATTCTTTTAGGATGGTTTTGAGACCCTTAGCATGCTTGAAATTGCATGAAACTCTACAGACACATCACATTTATTAGCCAGTAGACATGTGCAAAGTTTCAGAAACGGGTGTGGTGAGGGCTCAGTAGCGCCACCTTTTGACAAAAGTGGGGTTGTTAGTTTTATCTACAGTTACAAAAATCGGTATGATATATTGTACTCCTCGAGCCGGACAACTTTCTAATTGACACTCATTAGCTAGGACCCACAGAAAGTCAGATATTTTTGCTTGTATGTAGTCATGCTCTTTCTCAGCCTACGTCTCTATGTCTGAGCCTTTGCCCGTCTCTGTGTGTGTGGGTTTGTAGGGAGAGGGGGCTTAACCATTTCACTGCTGTGTGCCCGTATAAAAAAATACATTTCTTAAGCCTGGTATGTTTTAAAGTTTTTATTTTAATTTTGTATAAGTAAAGTCAAGTCAAGTCACATTTATTTATATAGCGCTTTTTACAATACAGATTGTGTCAAAGCAGCTTCACAGTGATAACATGAAAGTAGTACAACACAGATCAATAATATTGTTAACTATTAAATATTAAATAATAAATAAATAACCCCAACTAAGCAAGCCAAAAGCAGACAAAGCAAGGCGACAGTGGCAAGGAACCAAAACTCCATCAGATTGGATGGAGAAAAAACCTTGGGAGAACCCAGGCTCAGTCGGGGGCCAGTTCTCCTCTGGCTTACATTCATATTGTTAATATATAAATATGAATATAAATGTTTATATATAATACGGAGCCATAACATATCGCCAGTGTTGAGTCGTCTCTTCACAGGCGTTGGGGCATCTTAAATCCCTGTGGGAGGCTGGATACAAACTGGACCTGACAAACGCCATTTTTCTCGGGACAGACGTCCCGAGATAACAGCAGAAAGGCAGATGGGAAATAATTAGCATAGCTGATGTTCAGAATGATTTCCATTATACAGGAGTCAGGTGTTAGAAAAACACTATCTCAAAACTCGCCGCAACCCAAAACTCTCCGCAACCCAACCATACGTGCCGAACCGTTTGACTAAGGCTGTCGAGCCCCACTGGCGCGGTAAATACAGGATCAGTGGCAAACGGTTCCATATGGCATAACAGATGAATAAAAGGTAAGCATTATGTGAATGCTTGACTGAAGAGATGCGTCTTTAGTCTAGTTTTAAACTGTGGTAGCAAGTCAGAGCCTCGGACCGTATCAGGCAGGCTATTCCAGAGTTTTGGAGCTAAATGCGAGAACGCCCTCCCTCCTTTAGTGGACTTAGATATCCTAGGAATGACCAGAAGCCTTGAATTTAGTGATCTTAAGGAACGCGTTGGATTGTAGGGCGAAAGAAGGTCTGTTAAGTACATTGGAGCTAAACCGTTTAGGGCTTTATAGGTCATTAGTAGTATTTTGTAGTTGATACGGAACTTAATAGGTAACCAGTGTAGAGATGATAAAATCAGTGTTATATGACCGTATTTTCTTGACCTAGTTAGAACTCTAGCGGCTGCATTTTGGACTAACTGTAGCTTGTTTATTGAGGATGCAGAACAACCAGCTAATAAAGCATTACAGTAATCTAGTCTCGAGGTCATAAATGCATGAACTAACTTTTCTGCATCAGAAACAGATAGCATGTTACGTAGCTTAGCAATGTTTCTAAGGTGGAAAAAGGCTGTTCTTGTAACATATGAAATATGATTTTCAAAAGACAAGTTGCGGTCTAGTATAACACCCAGGTCTTTTACTGTAGTGGATAAAGTAACAGGACATCCATCTATATTAAAGTTGTATTGTAAGAGGTTTTGTGAGTAGTTTTTTGGACCAATAAGTAATACCTCCGTTTTATCTGAATTTAATAGCAGGAAATTACGCGTCATCCAGCATTTTATATCTTTGAGACACTCGGTCAATTTAGATGAGTTAGTGTTTTCGTCTGGTCGTGATGAAATATATAATTGAGTATCATCAGCATAGCAGTGGAAATTAATTCCATGTTTTCTTATAATGTTACCAAGTGGCAGCATATATATTGAGAATAGCAGAGGGCCTAAAACCGATCCTTGCGGTACTCCATGGTCTACTGGCGTTATCTTTGATTTTTCCCCATTTAAACAAACAAAATGAGAACGGTCCGATAAGTACGATCTAAACCAGCTTAATGCCTGTCCCTGAACACCAGTGTAGTTTTGTAGTCGATCCAAGAGTATTTTATGATCTATAGTATCGAACGCAGCACTAAGATCAAGTAGGACTAGTATTGAGATACAGCCTTGGTCAGAAGCTAAAAGTAAGTCATTTGTAATTTTAACTAGCGCAGTTTCTGTACTATGATGCGGTCTGAATCCTGACTGGAATTTTTCATCGATATCATTTTCTTGCAAAAAAGAGCACAATTGAGCGGACACAACTTTTTCTAGTATTTTTGACAAATGGAAGATTTGAAATAGGTCTGTAAGTTATTTGAGTCTAATTGCGGTTTCTTAATGAGAGGTTTTATTAGTGCCAGCTTGAATATTTTTGGAACATGACCTAAAGGCATAATATAACCAGTTTAATTGTAGTGCATTGACAATAGTTTTATATAATTAGTTTATTAATTAAATTAACTTGGTCCATAATAGGGATGGGCATGATTAATCGACGATCGATTATTGATCATTAAGAATTTCGTCGATCACATTAATTTGTTATCGATTATCATTAAACTAATGCTGCCGCGTTGCGTAGTGTGAGTGGAAAGTGAACGTGTTCCCTGGGCTGGTCATGTTAGCGCGGAGGTACCTGTGCATCCCGCCGGCAACGTCAGTCTCCTCATCAGAGCGGTGTTTTCAGCGGCTGGACTGAAGCATTTGTTTACACTCGACGCGAGTTCATATTCAGTTCATATTTTTTATGAAGCTTTAAGTAGCCTAGCCTAATTGATTGTTAGGTAGGCTAATCTCTCTCACCCTTTTCTCGACTCCGTGCCTTGATTGAGTTACATTTTTACAAAACCTGCTGTCAGATAAATGTTATTATGTTTTTGGTTAAGTTATTTTTATTATTATTTATTATTTTGTAACAAACGAGGGTCTCACGAGGGCCAACTCGCAGCTGCAGGTTCAGTTGCGTTGGTTAGAGCACCGCCGCGCATATCTTCAAATTTAGCCTAACGTTAACCGAATGCCCAGTTTAACTGTTTCAAGTTGATCTTGTAATATCATCATCTTGTAATAAAGATCTAATCGAGGAAAAACACGCTGTATTTTTGTATTTTCATTACATTTTTAATTTATGATAAGTTAAATTAATAATATTAATGATTAATCGATAGTCGATCATTAATTCTTCCGACTATCGACTAAGAAAATTTAATCGAATGCCCATCCCTAGTCCATAACCTTGATCTGAAAATTTGGTCCATAAATCAAACACACTTGCATGTAATAATATGAAACTCGGTACACTTATAGATCACATCTGGTCAAACAGCTTTTGTGCTCTAAGTTTTTACGACAGTTCAAATGGAAGTTGGGAATTATGGGTTGTTTGAAAAAATCTCATAGGAGAAATACATCAAATTACAACGCATGTGTTTACCAATCACCACCAAACTCGGTGTGCATGAAGTCAAGACATTGAGGATGCTCAATTACGGACGGATTTTTGATATCGCGAACGGTTTGGTAGGCGTCACATGTCTGTCCTGTCTTTGTTGTGCACATAAGTTTTGTTATGTTGAGCCATGTGCTCTTGTCGTTGTTTTGAATCCCTCCCCTTTGTTATCTGATCATTGGTTTATTTGTTCCACCTGTTATCCTCGTTACCCTCCTTGTTTGCCTGCCTATTTAGTCTTCCTGTGTCCTGTGCTCATTCGTTGTTAATGTTATGGTTACGTTGTGTGTAGTTCTGTGCCTGCCTTGCCACGTCATGTCCTTGGATTTTGTTTTGAGACCTGGATTTCTTTTGTTTGGTTTGTTTGATTTATGTTTCACTTAATTAAAAGCTTCACATTTACTCTGCATTTGAGTCCTCACTCCACTCTACACAACCCGTACCGTGACCGAACGAACGAGCCATTTGAGGACTCAGCGGAGGGAGAAGATCGGAAGCAATGATGTCTGGTTCAAGCAGAAAGGGGGTTCGTATTCCTTTCCCTGCTACCCAGGAGAAGAGGAAGCAGCAGAGAGGGGAGTTCGCAATCTGGGGAGGTTCCGCCTCGGATGAATATTTTCGAGTGCTTTGCATTATGGGCTCGCATTACGGAGGAGACCGTGGTGGTAGAATCTTCCGAGCCCCCTTCCACTGAACACGGACGGTCGTTTGAGGGAACTCGGTTGGCCAGAAGGAGGGTCCCTCTTCTGGGGGGCCCAGTTCCGGTGGTCCCCAAACGGAGGAGGAGAAGGAAGACTTCCTCTGTGACCGTTCCGGTGGTTCCGGTGGTCCGGAGAAGGAATCACGTCTCGTCTGCCCAGCGAGAGACTGCTCGTGTCCTGTCGGCCCAGCGAGAGACTGTTCACGCCCCGCTTGCCCAGCGAGAGACTGTTCACGCCCCGCTTGCCCAGCGAGATACTGTTCATGTCCCGTTTGCCCAGCGAGAGACTGTTCACGCCTCGTTTGCCCAGCGAGAGACTGTCCACGTCCCGTCGGCCCAGGAGAGACTGTCCACGTCCCGTCGGTCCAGCGAGAGACTGTCCACGTCCCGTCGGCCCAGCGAGAGACTGTCCACGTCCTGCCGGTGCCTGCCCCTGAGCCGGTGCCTGCCCCTGAGCCGGTGCCTGTCCCTGAGCTGGAGCTCATGTTGGTTCAGGACCCAGCGTTTTTGTCTGTGTTTGTTCTTGTGACTGTGTCTGTTTCAGTGTCGCTTCCTGAGCCGCCGCCTGTTCCCGAGCCGGAGGCAGAGCCAGCGCCTGTTCCCGAGCCGGAGGCAGAGCCAGCGCCTGTTCCCGAGCCGGAGGCAGAGCCAGCGCCTGTTCCCGAGCCGGAGGCAGAGCCAGCGCCTGTTCCCGAGCCGGAGGCAGAGCCAGCGCCTGTTCCTGAGCTGGAGCTCATGTCTGTTGCGGACCCAGTGTCTGTCTGTGTTTGTTTCTGTCCTTGTGACCTTTTCTGTTCTTGTGTCTGTTCCTTGTGTCTGTTCCTGAGCCGGTGTCTGTGCCTGAGTCAGGGTCTGAAAGATCTGCTTCGCCCTGGCCGCCCGAGAGGTCTGCTCCGCCCTGGCCACACGAGGGGTCTTCACCGCCCTGGCCACCTGAAAGATCTGCTTCGCCCTGGCCACCCGAGGGGTCTGCTCCACCCTGGCCACACGAGGGGTCTTCACCGCCCTGGCCACCTGAAAGATCTGCTCCGCCCTGGCCACACGAGGGGTCTTCACCGCCCTGGCCACCTGAAAGATCTGCTTCGCCCTGGCCACCCGAGAGGTCTGCTCCGCCCTGGCCACCCGAGGGGTCTTCACCGCCCTGGCCACCCGAGGGGCTCTGCACCGCCCTGGCCGCCCGATGGACTTTGCGTTTCGCCCGGGTCTCCCAGGACTGAACGAATTTTCCCTCCCGTCCCGCCCTTGTCTGTTCCCCCATCCCGCCCTGGTCTGTCCCTCCGGTTCCGCCTGATGGAGCGTTTGGTAGCCGCTCCGTAGGGGAGGGGGTAGTGTCACATGTCTGTCCTGTCTTTGTTGTGCACATGAGTTTTGTTATGTTGAGCCATGTGCTCTTGTCGTTGTTTGAATCCCTCCCCCTTGTTATCTGATCATTGGTTTTTTTGTTCCACCTGTTATCCTCGTTACCCTCCTTGTTTGCCTGCCTATTTAGTCTTCCTGTGTATGCTGTCCTGTGCTCGTTCGTTGTTAATGTTATGGTTACGTTGTGTGTAGTTCTGTGCCTGCATTGCCACGTCATGTCCTTGGATTTTGTTTTGAGACCTGGATTTCTTTTGTTTGGTTTGTTTGATTTATGTTTCACTTAATTAAAAGCTTCACATTTACTCTGCATTTGAGTCCTCACTCCACTCTACACAACCCGTACCGTGACAGTAGGGCCCTATAAAATCCGTTTTATTTTTTCCTAAATTCCATTTAATTTTTTCCCCAAATTCCGTTGTTTCCGTTTTAATTTTTGCAAATTCCGTTTTTTCCGTTTTAATTTTTGGGAATTCATTTTTTTTACCCTTTACTGTTATTTTAGTTGTAAAAGGAGTGTGCTTTTTATTCCGTGATCGCAGAAATTATAGGGCCCTAGTTTGGCCGTGGCGAGGAAATGAATTTTATGATTAAAAAAAGACACATAAAATGTGTTATAACTTTGCTCGTTTTACCTATAGTCACAAAACTTGCCATGTATATTGTTCTTGTCAAGCCGATCAACTTTCAAATTAACAGTAAGGAGCTCAGACCAAAAGAAAGTCAGATATTGTACTTCGAATGTGTATTTTGTCTCTTGTCTGTCTCTGTGAGGGAGGGGAGGGGGGGGTGGGTTGCTGGTGTCTGTATTTGTGTGTGTGCGTGGGTGTGTGTTAGGGCTGCACGATATTGGTAAAAAATGGCATTGCGATATTTTATATTTCCGCGATATATATTGCGATATTAGAACAATTTCCCCAGATGATTTGAATAGCTCTATTTGGAGAATGAATCATTGAATGACTGGGGTGGTTTTGTTATGGAGTATATCCACATAGAAACAAATATTAATTCATTGAATGTTGTTTACTAATGTCATTAACAGGTAATGTTAACAGGATTCTGCACATTAGTGGTGGTTGAGGAGATTCCCCTTCCCCCTATATAAAGCACTTTGAGTGCAGAGAAAAGCACTATATAAATGTAATGAATTATTATTATTATTAATGTAGTTAACTAGACTAATAAATGGAACCTTATTGTAAATTGTTTCCGATTCATGTCTCTTGAGTTCAGTGTTGAATAGATCAGTTGTTTTAACCATTCATTAAAGTGAATCGGTTCAAATGAGTCATAAGTTCGCGAATCGGACGTTTCATTAACGGACCACGCCATACCCGCTGTGTGATTATCCAGGCAGGTTAGGACATCGCACAAGATTTGTGTCAACACAGAAAACATTTCTTCACTGGATCGCATTTTTTTAATTGAAAGTGTGGTTTATGTAATGCCATCTGAATGTGTGGAACAGCAATTCACAACCAGTGGTAGTTCAGAAAAAAGGTCTTCCGACTTTTTACCGTCATGTATTCGCGAGCACGGGAGAGCAAGGGAGTTTGAAGACGGTGAGAGTGCATGCGCGACCTGGACTTTCACTCTCTCAGTTAAACGAGCGCAGAAGTCACTCATCGTCATCTATTCTACATCATTCACCGGTCAAGTTTGGCGGGACAAAAATGCGCTTTAGTAAGGCTGACAGAAAACAGAGCGCAAGTTCCAGTCTTCTTGCACTTTATGTTTAAACTGACAGGACTTGCAAATTGATAAACTCTCACTATGATGGTTAAACTTTGCATTTAATCCGCGAATCACAGGCGTTACGGGCCGGGGAGCTGCTGGCACACAGCCTACTGATCACGAATCACGGATTAACTATGATCCCTAGTGACATCGCACATTCTTGCGATGTGACTATTGTGGATGCGCACATCGCGATATCGATGTTAAAGTGATGCATCGTGCAGCCCTAGTGTGTGTGTGGGTGACTAGATTTTTCCTGCAAGTCCTTGTCTTTTTGCATAACAACTTTGTATTTTTTTTTAATGACAAAATATGCATATAACCCTAATCTTTTAAATGTATAGTTTGGTTTAAATAAAAGTAAGATAAATTGGTAAACTACTATATATATATATATATATATATATATATATATATATATATATATATATATATATATATATATATATATATATATATATATATATATATATATATATGCTGCGAGCAGCGATGAAGGGCCAAAGCCGGCGGTACCCCCACTCCGGTGCCAGGATCTCAGAGATTTTGCTATGGTAAAGAATCCTGAAATATGGATGTTTATAGATAATCTATCTGTCTGAAGGCTTTTGAGAGATTGAGTGACTCTTAAGGGATCACCACCAGTTCAAATCAGCCAGAAACAGCTGTGACCGTGAAGGAGTTGTGCTATGAGCTGCTACTAACAATGAGCAAGACAGACCTTTCAGGGTAGGAGATGGACGTATCTTCCAGAATCTCTCAGTAAGTTTATGAGTTAATTTCTTCAAACAGAGGAATGAGAAGTCTTCACGCGGTTACAACAATTTGTGATTCTTAAATGGGGGCGGCAGTGGCTAGGTGGTTCATGTAGATTGTCTTCATGTAGAGCTGCTCCTGACGAGCTGGATGGCGACTTGCGTGGCTGACACTGCCATCGGTGTATCAATGAGTGAGTGAGTGGGTGAATGTGAGGCAAAATGTAAAGCGCTTTGGTGGCCATTGGGTCTGTGAAAGTGCTATATAAATGCAGTCCATTTACCATTTAAATGTCATATTTCAGGATTCGTTACTATAAAGGTTTTTTTTTTCTATAAAGGGAAATTGTCTTCTGGATCTGTTGAAAATTGACAATTTTGTAAATTTTTGGATGAACAACTGCTGACTCTGGTTTTGAAGTTGGAACTGCTTCATGTTTTAGTAACAGTTTCTTGTTGAATCCGGTGTTGAATTCGTGGAGATTCTGGAAGCTGTCTTCCGTAAATGCACAGCACAGAGAGCTAGATTACGATAGTCACTCTCAGGAATATAATCAAACATAAATTGTATCCATTGTTGCCGAAGTATAGCGTCCGTGGGAAGCACAAAAACACAGAAGACCTGACAGCTGTGTGAACACAACTATCTCGACGTGCCTCAGAAAATATGCGCATGCCCTTTCCGGGATATTCCGGCGGGAGGGGTTGATGCAAATGTGTGGGTTAGTGACGTACCATAACCCAGCTGTAGTCCCAATCAAGTCGTTTTTGTAGGCAATTATACTTCCTGATTTATAAAATATCTCTACTTACACCAAACTTTCAGCACTGCAACTTTGCAGATTCTGTTCATGCACCAACAGCAACATTACACACTATTTAAATTCAAAAAAGTGAAATCGCATTCAACCCCCCCTTTAACAATTATATATTACATTTTGATTATTTTGAGAACCGTTCATCCAAACAACTTCACAAAAGGAAGTGCAGTGTCGTATTTGGTGCAAGATAGATATACGGGGTGAGACGCAACACGTTCAGAATAAATAAACTTTTAATAAACTACAGAACAGCGCGAGCGAAAGCGGCGCGCCTCATGCAAGCAAAGCGACGCGCCTCAAAGAGAACGGACACTGCAAAACTCTCTCACTCACACACACACACACTCTCCAACATTACTTAGTATGATTTATACGCTGTTTTCCTCATGGGGACCGCTGGCTGATTTTCAGGTTTTACTATACTTGTGGGCATGGGCGTAATTTCCTATGGGGACAGGGGGACATGTCCCCCCCACTTTTCAAAATCCTGTTTGTGTCCCCCCCACTTTCAAATCAATTTGATAATTTTTAACTAACATTAAGTCACCTGTTGTTTCTGTCGTTTCATCGTCCGATTGTGCCGCAACCGCGATACCTGCTCATTAAAACTTTCAGTGAGCTATTTTTAGAGTGTGCACGCGACGTTCCTGGGCGTGGCGCGCGCATCCACACAGGCTTGGTTCTGCTCATCAGCGGTTGCGAATGCGGCTCAGTCAGCGATGAAGCACCACAAACAAAAGGTGACTCTAAGCTAACGTCATATGATCCTGCTCTTATTCATGCAAATGCTTTTAAACCATTTATGCGAGAGAAGACTAAAAGAACGCAGCGCGCTGCCATGTCCTCCTGTCCTGATACACACACACACACACACACACACACACACACACACACACACACACACACACACACACACACACACACACACACACACACACACACACACACACACACACACACACACACACACACACACACACACACACACACACACACACACACACACACACACACACACACACACGCACACACGACGCGCGCAAGTATCGCAAAGACAGCGTGCCAGTATCGAGTTCTATTTTGCCGCTTGAACAAACAAAAACACACATGTATGGCAAAATGTCCGTTTTGTCGAGTATCCCCACAAGAACAGTCTTGAATGAGTTAAATAAAATCTTAAACGAAAGTAAAGAGTTGTAAGAAAATGAGATGCTGAGATCCTGTCAGCATAACAAGTGACCGCATCCATTAATTCTCTCTCTATAGGTAAAGTTAACCAAAGAACAAAGGGAACAGAAAATATAACTAACTGCTCTTGACTAAATGATGCTTGAAGCTGTTATGTAAGGTTTGTTTTAAGTTAACTTAAATTATAAGTTGTATATTTGAAGCCTAATAAATGTTTAAAGTTTGTGGATAATTTTTATTGAGAAATCAGTAGCTATTACATCAGTGATACTGGCCTTCATTCATAAACAGAAGCCATTAAACAATTATTTTAAAGGGTTAGTTCAACCAAAAATGTAAACTCTGTCAGTAATTACTCGCTCTCATGTTGTTCAACTCTGTAAGACTTTCGTTCATCTTCGGGACATTAAGATTAAAATAGTCCAAGTGACTACAGTGGCTCCACCTGAAATCTCACTGCCCAGAGAAGGAAATGAATAGTTGAATAAAGTCGTTATTTTTTTATTTATTTCTTGCACACAAAAAGTATTCTTGTTATTTGATAAACTTAAGATTGAGGCACTGTAGTCACTTGGATTATTTTAACGATGTCTTCAATAACTTTTCGAGCAAGTTTCTATTCCTCAAGAAGCCTATGGACTAGTATGCAGGAGTGATCCAGCTCTCAGATTTAATCAAAAATATCTTAATTCGTGTTCTGAAGATGAATGAAAGTCTAACGGGGTTGGAACAACATGAGGGTGAGTCATTACAGACACAGTTTTGATTTTGGGGTGAACTATCCCTTTAAATATACTGTATTTGTTTCTACATTACAGTATAAATTGAAGCTCACATTATTTACATTTTTATTTACACACAAAACATTAATGGCTAACATTTTGACTTAATAAAAATATTCTCTAACGTCTTGGCGATCGGCCCCTATAAACAATAAAGACATTTTTCTTATACATATAGCCTACTATTCTTTTTGTCAGAATTTATCATTATAATCAAATTATTTCCTGTTTTTTGTATCACCATAGTCCCTAAATGTATACTTCCAGAAAATGGGATTCAGAATCGAAAACATTTTCCCCATTGTGTGTCCCCCCACTTTTCAAACCAAAGTTACGCCCTTGCTTGTGGGGACATTTGGTCCACAAAATGTAATATAAACATGAACACACAGACACCCACAGACACACACACAGGTCTGTTAACTTAAGCAATATTTTTAATAAGTTTGTCAGTTATTTGTTAGTGAAAAAAATATTAGACTAAGTAAGGTAGATTTTAAATAAAGAAGTGGCGAGCAGGGATTATTTGCCTCGAGAACGGACACTGCACTAGTGATATAAAACACAGACACAGGTCTGTTAACTTAAGCAATATCTTTAATAAGTTTGTCAGTTATTTATTAGTGAAAAAAATATTAGACCAAGTAAGGTAGATTTAAATAAAGAAGTGGCGAGCAGGGATTATATGCCTCTAGAATGGACACTGCACTAGTGATATAAAACACACACACACACACACACACACACACACACACACACACACAGGTCTGTTAACCTAACCAATATTTTAATTAGGTAGTCTAATATTTTTCTCACTAACAAATTACTGACCGTTAGGGTAGATTTAAATAAAGAAGCAGTGGGATTCACGTGAGCAGGGATAATATGCTCAGAGAATGGACACTGCACTAGTGTCCACAGAAGTCTTTTAACTTAAACAATATTTTTAATAAGGTATAGTCTTCTCACTGACAAAGTAGGGTACATTTAAATAAATAAAAACAAAATTGAAATTAATAAACAATTTAAATAAAATGAAATTTAAATAAATAAAACGAAATGTAAATTAATAAAAATGAAACTTAATTAAAAATTTAAATGTAAATTAATAAAACAAAAATAAAATTGATTAAATAAACAAAATTAAATAAATAAAAAACAAAATTTAAATAAATGACATGACAATAATAAAAAAACTAAACTTAAGTATAGAAAAACAAAATATAAACAAGCAGCATTTAGCGGTGTTCAAGCAGTTAAGGCCTTTAAGCACCAAAGCATCAAAAGGCATTACATTTTATTTAACATATTTATCCACATAATAGATGGAAAACACCATTTACAGCCAATACAGGCAATTAACCATTGGAAATGCATGGTTTTAATGCTTTTTAACAGTTATAGCGCCACCTATGGTCCGATCTCCATGAAACTGTGCAAGCTTCTTTTCTTTATATTCTTTTCAAGCTATATATTCTTTGTCTCCACAGGGCGGGGAGATACGCTGCGTGATTGACAGCAAATAGATATACGCAAATAATATATTTAGGTGTTCAAGCACTTCAGTGCTGAAATATATAGATTTATATATATATATATATATCTATAAATCTATATATAAATCTATATATATATTAATCTATATATATATATCTATATATATATATCTATATATATATATATATATATATATATATATATATATATATATATATATATATATATATATATATATATATATATATATATATATATATATATATATATATATATATATATATATATATATATATATATATAGATATATATATATAGATATATATATATAGATATATATATATAGATTAATATATATATAGATTTATATATAGATTTATAGATATATATATATATATAGATATATAGATATATAAGATATATATAGATATATAGATATATAGATATATATATATATATATATATATATATATATATATATAGATTTATATATATATATATATATATATAGATTTATATATATATATATATAGATTTATATATATATATAGATTTATATATATAGATTTATATATATAGATTTATATATATATATATAGATTTATATATATATATATATAGATTTATATATATATATATAGATTTATATATATATATATATAGATTTATATATATATATATATAGATTATATATATATATATATATAGATTTATATATATATATATATATATAGATTTATATATATATATATATAGATATATATATATATATATATAGATTTATATATATATATATATATATATAGATTATATATATATATATATATAGATTTATATATATATATATATAGATTTATATATATATATAGATTTATATATATATATAGATTTATATATATATATAGATTTATATATATATATAGATTTATATATATATATAGATTTATATATATATATATAGATTTATATATATATATATATATATTATATATATATATATAGATTTATATATATATATATGATTATATATATATATATAGATTTATATATATATATAGATTTATATATATATATATAGATTTATATATATAGATTTATATAGATTTATATATATAGATTTATATATATATATAGATTTATATATATAGATTTATATAGATTTATATATATAGATTTATATATATATATATATATATAGATTTATATATATATATAGATTTTTATATATAGATTTTTATATATATATATATATATATATATATATATATATATATATATATATATATATATATATAGATTTATATATATATATATATATATATATATATATATATATATATATATATATATATATATATATATATATATATATATATATAGATTTATATAGATTTATATATATATATATATATATATAGATTTATATATATTTATATATATATAGATTTATATAGATTTATATATATATAGATATATATATATATATATATATATATATATATATATATATATTTATATAGATTTATATATATATATATTTATATATAGATATACACACACACTCACCGGCCACTTTATTAGGTACCCCATGCTAGTAACGGGTTGGACCCACTTTTGCCTTCAGAACTGCCTCAATTCTTCGTGGCATAGATTCAACAAGGTGCTGGAAGCATTCCTCAGGGAGTTTGGTCCATATTGACGTGATGGCATCACACACTTGCCGCAGATTTGTCGGCTGCACATCCATGATGCGAATCTCCTGTTCCACCACATCCCAAAGTTGCTCTATTGGATTGAGATCTGGTGACTGTGGAGGCCATTTGAGTACAGCGAACTCATTGTCATGTTCAAGAAACCAGTCTGAGATGATTCCAGCTTTATGACATGGCACATTATCCTGCTGAAAGTAGCCATCAGAAGTTGGGTACATTTTGGTCATAAAGGGATGGACATGGTCAGCAACAATACTCAGGTAGGCTGTGGCGTTGCAACGATGCTCAATTGGTACCAAGGGGCCCAAAGAGTGCCAAGAAAATATTCTCCACACCATGACACCACCACCACCAGCCTAAACCGTTGATACAAGGCAGGATGGATCCATGCTTTCATGTTGTAGACGCCAAATTCTGACCCTACCATCCGAATGTTGCAGCAGAAATCGAGACTCATCAGACCAGGCAACGTTTTTCCAATCTTCTATTGTCCAATTTCGATGAGCTTGTGCAAATTGTAGCCTCAGTTTCCTGTTCTTAGCTGAAAGGAGTGGCACCCGGTGTGGTCTTCTGCTGCTGTAGCCCATCTGCCTCAAAGTTCGACGTACTGTGCGTTCAGAGATGCTCTTCTGCCCACCTTGGTTGTAACGGGTGGTTATTTGAGTCATTGTTGCCCTTCTATCAGCTCGAACCAGTCTGGCCATTCTCCTCTGACCTCTGGCATCAACAAGGCATTTCCGCCCACAGAACTGCCGCTCACTGGATGTTTTTTTCTTTTTCGGACCATTCTCTGTAAACCCTAGAGATGGTTGTGCGTGAAAATCCCAGTAGATTAGCAGTTTCTGAAATACTCAGACCAGCCCTTCTGGCACCAACAATCATGCCACGTTCAAAGTCACTCAAATCACCTTTCTTCCCCATACTGATGCTCGGTTTGAACTGCAGGAGATTGTCTTGACCATGTCTACATGCCTAAATGCACTGAGTTGCCGCCATGTGATTGGATGCTTAGAAATTAAGTGTTAACGAGCAGTTGGACAGGTGTACCTAATAAAGTGGCCGGTGTGTGTATATATATTATTGTATTATTATTTTTTAAGGACAAGACAGGATATTACTAGCCTGATCTGATTAGAACAATAATGTCCGTGTATGTAATGCTTGATTGAACAATGGACACATAAGCATACTGTACTCTGTCCTTTTTTTTCATACAAGAAATTGTTTAAACTGGAATATTTATATTTGTGTACACTCACAATATAACACAACATTGTGCTTATGTCAAACTATTAACTCTTTTCAAACTGTAACCTACAACTGTCAAGCAACCAAAATCTATCTCTGCCATCTTTTGGACATTCATCATGTCACATTGGTTTTAATTTCTTGTCCTTGAACAGAGCCCTAATCTGTTTATATTTCAGTTACACATTCTACATTGATTGATTAAAAAAGAAAAATCAAATGCGTTTTTATATGAAATAAATTATTTATAATTCAGCTGAGAATAAAGTTAAGGTTAGTTCAAATTTTAAAGAATTTTCAATGAATTTTAAATTCTTTTTAGGTTCAATTACCAAAAATACAATCTTAATTTAATTCAAAGCAAATAATGCATCTAAAATATATGGGTTGTATGCATATTGTGTTAAAAAAAGAAGATATAGATCCAGAAAGACAAGGCCTTAAACTTTCACACACACAATACACGTCACTTACATTTTAGATGCAATATTGACTTGTTTCAGCAGAGAAAGTAGTTAGACAAAGATCACAGCGAACCATAGCGCATCTCAAAGCAATGTGTTTTCTCATTACTGAATGATTCAGCGTTTTAAACGAATGAATCCATGACTCGTTCATTAAGATGGTCGCCTGGCGACACCCTATGGCGATTTAGGGTTATGTTTAAAAGTATCATTCTTTACAACGGTAGCATGAAAATTGAGACTAGTAGGTTAAAATGATTAAATGTTAAAACGGCTTGCCATACTCTATCTGTCGTTTCGACTAGTCACATTTACGTTACATATATCTTAAATGATAATATTAACTATCGAAAATGTAATTATGACTAGTCAGAAAGACGTTGTTTATCTACAATGTTAATTCTGGATCAAATTTAGCTTTTAAATGTTAAAAGGGCTTGCCATACAGAGACTTAGGCTCAGAGAGAGGCTCACCATATTCAAACCAAAATATCTGACTTCCTGTTGGTCGTACCTAATTATTGTAAATTAGAAAGTCCCCCCACTTTGACAAAAGGTGACTACTGAACCCTCACCACGCCCGTTTCTGAAACTTTGCACGTCTACTGGCTAAGAAATGTAATGTGTGTCATGCAATTTCAAGCATGCTAAGAGTCTCAAAAGCATCAAACAAGAATATTAAAGTTTGATGCGTTGCCAAGGGAACAGTATATAAGATATCAATAATCTTTTCACAGGTCTATATCTGCCGTGTGTTTACATTATACACAAAGTTTGAAGCAAATCGGGTAAAAATAAGAGGGTTATTTCAAAGCATTTTAAAAGTGAAACACTTCCTGCTGCCAGTTGGTGGCGCTATAACTTTGATTCACAATAGTCACATCCATGTGACCCGCCTCTTACAACGAACACTGAAGTTTCACCAAGATCAGTTAATGTATAAAGAAGTTATAACACACTTCCTGTTTCTCTTTTTCGCGCCATAATTTCGTTTCTTCGCCACGGCCAAACCGTTCGAGAGATCAAAAATCCCCTTGCAAAGTTTCATCCTCATTGTCTTGACTTGTGTTTAAATTCTCTAGGAGGAGTATTTCAAATTCCATTGCATGCGTTTTCCAAACAATCCTAATTATCCGAACTTCCTGTTGGGCTGGGGTAAAAATTAAGAGTGTGAAGTATATATGAACCGTTGAGATCTAAATGTGTACAGAGTTTCATATTATTACATGCAAGCGTGTTTGATTTATGGACCAAGTTTTCGAAGCCCATTGCAGGAGGCGCTGTCGAGTCCCCCTGCCACGCCTGGGTACCAGCTTCAGCCCGGCCCTGATTGCCGGGTTCTGACCCATGTGCAAAGTTTCATATTGGGGGACATATTGAAGATTACAATAAAAGTCCATGGGACCAAACTGTAAAAACATGAATTTATGCTGTGAAAACGGACATTTTAACATGGTGTATATGGACATTTCCTCCCTTTGGGACCGGCCTCTAGCAGATTTTTGATGTATTGCAGTTTTTCATACTTCCGGGTAGGCTTCATGTTTCAGATTAGAATGTTGTCGCTTGTGTAAAACATATTAAAGCACGAAACGAGAACCGTTTCAGAGTGGGATGCCAGGTGTGCAAAAAAACCCCCCTGAATATTCTAAAGTCACATTTTCAAATCGAATACCAACCCACTGAACGAATATTCGGGTCTAGCCCTAGTCTGATGATGATTAAACCACACTTAACTGTTTTTTTACAACTTTCAATCAGGAGCACAAATCTGCCTTTAAGCTTGAAAGAGATAAATATTGGAGATTTATTGTGATGATTATCAATATGGACTGATATGTAAAATTTTATCCTAATAATTTTTTCTGCCTTATCGCCCAGCCCTTATCGACTAGTTGATTTTGAAAATATGTAGTTTTGCAAATGTAATGTAAACCATGAAGTGTCTGTAAATAAGTAGACATCACCTGTTTTTTTAAGTAGTAGTCATGTTTTGTTGTACTCATTCACAGGGAAAAGCACAGAGGTGGAATCGCACCAAGTTTCCAAGTAGTTCACATAAACTCAGTCACAGTTGACAACCGTCTAGACAACTTGCGCCTCGTTCCGGTGGGATGGAGTCCCAAACCAGAAGAACTGTCCAGCAAACAACGGTAATTTAGATCCCTCATGTGAAAGAAACAAATGAATCTCTGCTGTTATCTACTCTGCTCAATTTGTATATAAAATTTGTACAAAATATCCTCTCTAGAGAGCAGTCGCTGTACTGGCTGGCCATCCAGCAGGTTCCCGCAGACCCAGTGGAAGAGCAGTATTTGGAGTTGAGTCGCACACGTTACTACAATGCCAACGGAGAGCTGGTGGAAGAGGAGGAGTGCTCCTGTACCTACTACGAGTGTCACTACCCACCGTGTTCGCTCATTGAGAGGAGGGTCAGTATGATGTAGACACGAAAGTCATTTTATAGGCATTTATTGGGTGTAATTTCACTGAACAAAAAAATAAAGACGTGCATATCCTCTACCTAGTGTGTTGTCTGAAAAACAAGAACATCAGTCTTACAACAGGTGCATTTCATTGTTCACATAGGATGTATTTAAAAACGGCTGGATGGAGCGCAAAACAATGAAACAGAAAACAGCAGTATATCTTGATTACGTTTTTAAAATGTTTCAAAATGTGCAAAAAAGCATAATGAGCGAGACAGCAGGTAAATATGCTTACATGGATATATTTTTGGAGATGTCATGGATATCTTTTTATTGGCCAAAATGATTCTTTAAAAAAATATATATATTTTGAGATTGTTCTCATAGCACTGATAATAGTAAATGCTGACTTTTATTTTTATTTATTCTTTTTTTTTTTTTACACAAAGCTGTGTTATGATGACTCAAGACCATTTTAGCGCGCTAAAACCCTCTGCTTTTGCGTTCGGTGGGTTTGATTGACATCAGAGTTTGGTTCGTTTGGATAATACGAAAGCTGTTTTCTGAACTCTGTTTTCCACCCGTGATCCATCTAAAAAGGGTGGTTTCTGGGGTATGGTTCATGTAAACTCCACTACAGTAATGCCAAGTTCAGACTGCACGAATTTCAAAGTAGTCGGGTTGCTGTTCTTTTCACACTGCATGACTATCTTGGCCAGCATTCAGTTGCTGGTGTGTTCACAATGCACGATGGATCGGCGACAGAAAGTTTCACACTCCATGACTTTACAATAGGAAAAATCGCGACAAACTACGTTTCAAAACAAACACACATGAGAAGTGACAAGGAAACAACGTGACATCACGCATGGAAGACAGGAGTTCTTACCTGAGACTTTTTTCTTTTTCGACCCGGTTGTGGTACAACTCGGATGAAACAGACACGAGTGCTCCTGCCAAACTTCTAATTTTTCTTCCATTTCTTGTGTCCAAATAGACGGAGAAGAAGCCTTTTTTCTGAAGCAATGCCATGCATGTTGATATGTGATCCATAACTCTTCCCTGAACTCCCCGCTGCTCTGTATCTTACTCTCTCATTGGCTGTCGGTAATCGCCGATGTAGTTTTCAGTCAGAACACTTTTCACACAGCAGGATTTTGAATCGCTGACAGGTCCAGATCAGGACCGATTTGCCTGTTATTTCAGGCATTTGTCGGCGATTTCTCAAACTGTCGGTGAGCCAAAATCGTGCAGTCTCAACTCAGCACAAGTGAACCGCTATTTTAAATGATTTAATACGTTTGTGTGTTCTCACTGACTTTGCTGAGAAGCGTCACTGATGGATTCCAAGCAGAGAGAATATACTGTATATCTTTTTCTCTTTTCTGCTCTGTCTAAGCAGATATGGACTCCCACATACTTTAAAACATTTATTGTACATTCGCAGCAGATAGACAAGTGTCGTTATTGAAAACAAAGCCAAAGGCTCAACCAAAATATAAAAGTGTGGAGAGCAATGCATTTCCCGTCTTCTGTGTCATCATTACCAAGCAACGGGTCAACAAAAATGCACACAAATGCAAACACACTGTGGTTCTGAATCAAACAATACAGTGATAACTCATTTCAGCAGGGGTAGGTGGAGCAATTGAACTAAAGGCTAAAACAAATGTAATTTTTTTTTTTTAGATAACTAGTCTACTTAATTTAACTTGCCAGTTGTTGAACTTCAACCATGAACAATCCCATCTTCAGTGGTGGAAAGAGTACTGAAAAAACATACTCAAGTAAAAGTACCATTACATTCCAAAAAATGTAGTGTGAGTAGAGTAAAAAGTACTTGTCCAAAAAACTACTTGAATAATAGTAAAAAAGTAGCTTATTTAAAAGTACTCATGAGTAGTGAGTACTGAGGTGCGGATTCTACCCCTTATAATAAACACTGTGCACTACAATTTATAAATTAAAAAATTGCACATACTGTGATTCACATTCTATTTTGTTCTTTGTAAGGAAGATTGAAGAATATCTATCATCCATCTTTTTAAAATGCATCAAATCAGTACACTCATCACCATTTAAATCATATTATTTTGGGGAAAATGCATTTAAAATTAGGCGAAAAGCCACTGGGCCTGAGCATGCTATTGTTGCACATAAAATATCAATATTCATAGCTGTGCAAAGAATTCAAAAACCTTTAGAAGCTCGTATAATAGTTCAGCATCACACACCAAGAGATGGGTTAAATAGAGAGATTAAAAATACCCAATTTCTCCAAAACGGTACAAATGTTAGTGTTTTGATAAATGAGAATCACTAATATTATCAGATTACCTCAACCAATGCACTGAAAAAGGCTAAGATAGTGAGCTAACACTAATTACACACTTTAATTCCATGCTATTAAATATGATACAAATTAAACGTAACGCACATTGTTCTAGAAGGGTGGCATCATCCCTTACATTTTACACGGCTACATTTACTCACATTCTAATGCTGATAATATAATTTGTAAGGAAAATTGTTTATTAAATAGGGAAGTTATATCCAGGAAACTTTTGGAAACAAACAAACACACTTTGTCTCTTTGTCTTTGAGGCGAAGCTGTTTTATCAGCTGCATCCACAAACAAAAAAACAAAAGTTCATCATGGAAAAATGTTTTTGCCCAAGTGCACTTGCCAAATTTTTATTTATTTTTTATTTGTATTTATTATTTAAACAGGAAAAGATTAAGAGCAATCGGGCCTGACTCAGTATAAAACTGATTTTCAGCAGGTTCCTGTTCTGCACTGAAACTGAAATGAAGACGGATCGTATAATGGATCAATCAAAAAACGTTGTTTATTAACGAGCTGTGCTAATTTCTTATTAAGAGAGGCAGTTCAAGTTACTGACATGGTGCACTGATTCTGAATCTGGCGGCATGGCGAGCGCGAGACGCAGCAGTGCACAGATCGTGACGCGTCTCTATATAATGTGATTGTGAAGTAAATGGGAGCGGGAATTCACCGCATTATGAACTCGTCACGCAATACCCCCAACCTCAGACCAAATGTTAGGCCCTGTAGACAGGCCAGCCTATATAAATATCATATTAAGCAGAAATGTGAAATGTACCTTAGCATATTAGAGGAAGACGCTGATATCTGGATTTAATTGATGCGTGAAGAATGCACTTCCACAGCAGTCACGAGGAATAGGCGGTTAAAGTTTTCTATGCTTAGTTTGATTTGATGACAGTCTCGAGAATCGATTACTCGATCCAATCACGTTGATGGATAAAAAAAAAAAAAAAAATAGAAATATATATATATATATATAGTTACCTAAAGGCACCGAGATGGCGGTACCGCCGGCTTTGGCCCTTCATCGCTGCTCGCAGCTATATATATATATATATATATATATATATATATATATATATATATAAAAGCCGGTGGCACCGCCACCTTGGTGCCTTTAGGGTTATTCTGCACGACGTGCAAAAACGTAACCCCTGCTTTGGAATACATACTAGTATGTATTCCACAATTGGAATACATACTAACATACTAGTCAGACCTGAATAGTTGATATCTGAATGACAGATCACCATAGAAGTCAATGGAAAAATGTGACTAGTAACAAAAGAATAGTTACTAGTCACCATTGAAATAAGTACTAGTGTCTAATGAATAAGTACTAGTATCTATTTAATAGGTACTAGTATCTAATGAATAAGTACTAGTAACTAATTAATAAGCATTGGTATGTAATGAATAAGGACTAGCATCTAATGAATAAGTACTAGTATCTAATAAATAAGGACTAGTGTCTAATGAATAAGTACTAGTATCTTTAAAAAGGTACTAGTACCTAAAGAATAAACACTAGTATCTAAAGAAAAGGCACTAGTATCTAAAGAATAAGCACTAGTAGCTAATGAATAAGTACTAGTACTTAATGGAATAGATACTAGTATCTAAAAAATAAGTACTAGTAGCATGAAAATAGAGACTAGTAGGTTAAAATGATTAAATGTTAAAACGGCTTGCCATACTCTATCTGTCGTTTCGACTAGTCACAATTACGTTACAGATATCTTAAATGATAATACAAACTATCCAAAATGTAATTACGACTAGAAAGACGTTGTTGATATCTACAATGTTAATTTACGAATAGTCAAACTTAGCTTTTAAATGTTAAAAGGGCTTGCCATACAGAAGTGTAGGCTCAGAGAACACTCAGACATTTTCAAACCAAAATATCTGACTTTCTGTGGGTCCTAGCTCATGAGTGTAAATTAGAAAGTTGTCCGGCTTGAGGAGAATATATGAATATATGAAACGATGAGATCAACATGTGTACTGAGTTTCATATTATTACTTGCAAGCGTGTTTGATTTATGGACCAAGTTTTTGGACCCCGTTCCAGGGGGTGCTGTCTAGCCCCCTTGCCACACCCGGGTACCATCTTCAGCCCGGCTCTGATGGCTGTGGGATCTGACCTGTGTGCAAGTTTAGAGTTTTCAAACCGTTAAGGGCCCCAAAAGCCGCTAGGAGACTCAAAATCATCAAAAAAAGGAATGTTACAGTTTGATGCGTTGCTATGGCAACATTATCTTAGATATTGAATAATGCTTTCACAGCTCTTCATCTGGCGTGTGTTTACATTATACAGATGAAGTTTGTAGCAAAACGGGTAAAAGTAAGAGTGCGATTTCAAAGCATTTTGAAAGTGAAACACTTTCTGCTGCCAGTTGGTGGCGCTATATATTTGACTCACAATAGTCACATCCATGTGATCGGCCTCTTACAACAAACACACTGCTGAAGTTTCATCAAGATCAGTTAATGTATGCAGAAGTTTTAACACACTTCCTTTTTGATTTATTTACTTGCTTTTTTTATTTATGGACCAAGTTAATTTAATTAATACACTAATTATATAAAACTATTGTCAATGCACTACAATTAAACGGGTTATATGCCTTTACTTATAAAAAAAATACAAATAAAAACTTATTTAAAAAATACCATGCTTAAGAAATGTATTTACTTTAGCAGGCCAGACACACAGTGAAATGGTTAAGCCCCCTCCCCCTACACACACACACACACAGACACACAGAGACCTGGGCTCAGAGAGAGCATGATCATATTCAAACTACAATATCTGACTTTCTGTTGGTTTGAGCTTATTATTGTTAATTAGAAAGTTGTTTGGCTTGAATAGAACATACACGGCAAGTTTTGTAACTGTCAGTAAAACTAACCAAGTTATAACACACTATGTGTCCTTTTTTACTCATAAAATTCATTTCCTCACCGCCACGGCCAAACCGTTCGAGATATCACAAATCCGTCCGGAATTTAGCATCCTCAATGTCTTGACTTCATGCACACCGAGTTTGGTGGTGATTGGTAACAGCATGGGTTGTAATTTGATGTTTTTATTTAAAAAAAAAAAACATAATTCCCGACTTCCGTTTGAACTGTCGTAAAACTTAGAGCACGAAAGTTGTTTGGCCTGATGTGATCTATGAGTGTACCGAGTTTCATATTAATCCATGCACGTGTGTTTGATTTATGGACAAATGTTCGAATCCCTAAAAGAATGCATCATAAAAGAATGGTAAAGTTTAATGCGTCGCCACGGCAACAGTTTCAAAGATATCAAGAATCCATTCATAGGTCTTCATCTGCCGTGTATTTACATTATACAGATGAAGTTTGAAGCAAATCGAGTATGTAAAGCCCGACTCGATTGGTCCAAATGCGGCGTCCAATCAGCGGGAGAAGGTTAATCTGCGTATTTCTTGCCTTTCCTTCACGCAACACAACAAGATTAAATACAATATATTTTCTTACATTTATTGACTCGTTTATTCATCTGACTCCATAAAATGAATATGCTTTAATGATATCCGTGTATCATTAAACGTTAGTGAATGTTTGGTTATTCAATTCGACACTGATTTTTAGTTTATCCGTAGTCAGGAAACAATATCGCTCCGCAGTACTTCCTCGAAGCCCGCGCGACACACCCCCGTCAGTTCCAAATAACCAAGTTAGAGGTAATTTGACTTAATATCTAAGATCTGCCGTATTCACACGTACAATCAGAGATATCTTTACAAGTCCCCTTGAATGCCTTCGCTAGAACTTAAATCAATGTATTACGATGGTAGGGACGAAATGACCACCATGAAAGAAAACAGTTTATCAACCCAACGTCTCTTAAATGGCTTCAGGTCAAAACCCGCGGTCTGAGAACCACGCACGTTTATCCAAAGTAATTATTAACTTAAAACAGTGAATATGGACACACCCAAAACTAGGTTGATTAAACAGCACTTGCTGATTCTAGTCGGAAATAACTTGTCCCCTCATTCAAGTACACTTAAAATGGTATCGGATATTAGCCGTCGCCAATCTGACGCGAAAGATGTGGAAATATTCGAATCCAATGATCTAGGAAAAAACAATCTCTCAGAGTCACTCGGAATAAAATCAAACGTTAACAATTTATTGAACAGGTAATGAAGCAATAATTCAAATTCAATTCAAAAGGATAAAAACGATCAGTTAAGCATTATATAGCAAAGATTCTGAAATCACAGAATTTGTAGAAAATATTACCTGTCAATAGAATTACACACAGCGGTTGTGCGGGCAGTCAAACTACAGACTCCCGAACCGTTCTGCTTCTTTTCCTTATAAACCCAGATAATCCAATTATCACCAAAGGGTGAGGTCTGTTTTAACAATTAGCTTTTGTTTTGAGTTCAGGAGCTCATAGTGTGATGCCTGCCTGATTTTATCTATAGAAGGTAGTCTGAATGGAGCTGTTAAGGGACACATCACCTTCCATGTTTCATAACTTCTTTTAGCTTTTCATCACAAAAGGGAGAATGAGACCATCTTACCAGGCGCACTGTGACATTTCAAAAAACACCAAACATGTATAGTTACATTTTTTACACACATTACATTGTATAAGTTTTTAGTGTATTTCAGGTGAGGGGGAGAAGGGGGTTGTGGGGGAGATAGTGTGTGTGAAGTGTAAATTTGCTCTGTGTGTTATCTCCAAAGATCCTGTGATCTACTGTGTTCAAAGGGCAGTTATACATTCGAGAGACAGTTCAGGGGTCGATTCCCGTGGAAACCTTTTTCCACATTGAGGTCAACCAGACATCCTGGCACCAGCCTTACAGATCCCTCTTCTGGCACCGTGGGCCACTCACAGGGTTTCCTGCGGTGTCACTTCAGTCTTTGTAAGGTGGGCAGCTTCAATGGGCTGAGAGTTAAGACAGTGTTGGTGGATGCTTTTACCGACCTGATGAGGTGTCGGAAGTAGCAACATTGGAGTAATGTGAAGGAGAAGATGAGTGCGCTTCCAACCGCACACCCTCGAAGTACCCAGTCCCACCAGGTGTATGCAGTCTGTGCTGATCTGGTGGATGAGCTTGACAGAATCTGTGCAGTCTTTTGCGCCAAGTTCGTCTCCACTTGCGCCTGAGAGAGATGGTACTCGGTTTGGAGGATAATGTTCTGTACCAACTCCATCGTGTCGACCAAAGCTTGTGTTCCGTGTTCATAAAAAGTGTCGTCCCACCATGGGGAGACCTCTACGTCCGTTGGCATCCTTCCGAGGATGTCGATCTGGCCCATAGAAAAGTCCTCTGTCACCTCCAAGCAGAAGGAGTGATTAGCAGGACAGGTCAGTCCCCCATACGTGAACGAATTCATCTCATTGATGACGCACCACTGCGTATGAGACACCTGAACAGCATTTGAATGGCCATGCAACGATTCAACATTTATGAGTTTGCTATCATTGGAAGAAAAAGGCTGTAGTGTGTTACATGTACAGATAACATAATTGTGAGTTTCATGACAACAGGTGCGACTGGTAAATAAGGTCTCAGTACCCTTCAAAGTCATATATCCAGTGAGGTGATCCCATTTAATTACCTGATCTTTGACTACCATGCCAATGGACCGAATAGTGGTGGAATTTTGATAAACTTGATCTGGGTGGATTAAAGGAAAAGTAGCAAAAAATCCAATACAACCAATACATTCATTTCCAGTGTACATCATAATAGTAGATAAAAGTTCTGAATACTTGACATTTTTCATTTTTTCTGAAGAGAACCATCTATGTAAATCTAAAACCTCAATTAAATCATTCAAAACATGTCTCGGTGTCTTGTGAAGACGAAGATCTAAAATTTCTTGTCTTGTGGCAGTGAACAAATCTTGTGCATATGATCTGCAGGCTAAGTCACGTTCGATGGTACGGGTCTGATTGAACAGCGTATGGCTGACCGTTAGAAGCGCCTGCGCCTCGGAACGAACCGCTTTGATAATGTTATCATTGCTATTTGTGATGTGTTGAAAACCAGTGGCCATCTGATCTGTCAACCATGTGGAGAATTGGGACTGTTTTGTTATTTTATAGGTGTTGGCCGCTGAATTGATTGACCCGAACAAGCCGGCTATACTGCTGAGCAGGTCTCGTTTTGAGCGAGTAGGTGGAATTTGGACGGCAAGTCTGTCTTTATAATCAGAAATTAAATCATCGATTCGTGACTGTAGCCATGCATATGACTCATCATTAATATTGCAATGTTTTGTGTAAGCAGAAAGTATGTTGGAAATATTGTAAGTTACATGTGTCATTACCAAATTCACATCATGTAGCAAAGTTTTGTTGATGTTTCCTCTAATCAGACCACCAGGGGGAATTGGGTGTAGTTCTGGACAAATTTTTGGTTTAGTGTACCCGCAGGTGGTCAAATTAAAACAATATGTAGCATTCCAAGAACAGTTGTGTGGATTGGTGAAATTGTCAATGCTCTGTGTGCATTCTCCGACACAATATGTTCCTTCTTTTCGATTGGTCCACACAAAAGTTTTTGGTTTTGGCTCGTTAGGTGTGTATGATGTGAGATCATACACAAACTCTTTGAATCTTATGTGTGTGTCATTATTTGTTTCAGTGTGTGTGCACCTATATGTTGCAGGTTCCAAATGTTTAACATAATAACACACTTTTGGGTCTATGCCATTATTGTTGTTTTCGTGTAGAGTGTACATGCTGCCAATTGTGTCACCTGGATCTATTTTAAGTTGATACCAGGCAGTGAGATTGTGCATGAATTTTGGTGCTCTAGTGTATCCTGAAATGTGTCTGGTAGGTGGGTGGGTGCTACCTGTACTACAGCAGATTTTCGGTGTGCAATTTGGATCCGGGATTATACCGGGAGGCCATGTAGCTGTCTCTTTTGGTGCAACTGTGATTTTTGGTGTGAAAGGCCCCTTTGAATATTTCCACACCCACCTCCCACATTTCAGGTTGTGTGAGAGTGAAACCCTTTGGCCCAGTCTGATGCACGTGGGCCCGGACACTTTCCTTTCATCCGGCCTCCATGGGGTCGCTGCAGTCGACCTGGAAGACAGGAAGAAACGTTAGTGACAGATATTCATTTATTTTGTGTACCTTTAAATGACTTGCACTGAGACATGTGATACCATCGCAGTTTCCCTTTTATGGTTGTAGCCACACAGCTGTTGCATACAGCCTTAATTTCATATGGGCCATGCCACCTGGGCGTGAAAGCACCTTGCTTCACAAAAACACGTATCATTATCATGTCTCCCTCTGAGAATTTCACCTCAAAGTCTGGGTTGAATTGTGCATCATTTGTCAGGTCTGACTGCTGCTGTCTCAGAGCAGCGTGTGCATGTAGCACTTCCAGCCTCTCTCGTAGTTGCTTTAACACAGATTGTTGAGTTGCAATCACGAGAGGCCCCAGGTCTGCTGGGGTAATTTCTGGGTCAATAGGCAGTTTCATGACCCTTCCAGTCATGAGTTCGAATGGACTGATACCTGTGGCTTTTGAAGGAGTTGCCCGCAGTATGGTTAGGACTGTGGGTAAGGCATCAATCCATTGGTTTTTGTGTTGTGCAACCTGTTTTGAGATGCTTTCTTTTATGGTCCTGTTAACACGTTCCACCATACCTGAGCTCTGTGGCCTGTACGGAACGTGAAATCTTTGTTTGATGTTCAGCATCTGGCATATGTTTTTCATTACCTGACCTGTGAAGTGTGTGCCCTGGTCAGATTCAATTTGGATTGGTGCTCCCCAGAGTGGGAGAATTTGGTTCGCTACCACACGTGCCACTGTGTTTGCACTGTTATTGCGAGTAGGAATTGCTTCAACCCATTTGGAAAATTTGTCAATTATTACAAGGCAATAACGATACCCCCCTTTGGCACTGGGTAGTGGACCTATAAAATCCAACTGGAGTGACTCCCAAGGTCCTTTTGGTGGCTCTGGTCTACACAGCTTTGTACGGCCAGGCTTACCTTGGTTGATGGTGGCACATACGACGCATGTGTCACACCACCTTTGAATGTCTGATGCCATCTGTGGCCACCAGAAGTTCTTTTGTATCAGCTGTTGTGTTTTGGGAGCTGATACATGTGCATATTCATGGTACAACTTTATCACTGGTTTCTGGAGGGCTTCTGGAACGATGTATTTACCGTCTCTTAGAATCATGCCTTCAGTGACCTTGACTAGTTGGTCCTGCTGCAGGTGCGGTGTCAGCTCTCCATCAGAACTCCATAGTTCTTGTTGATACTGTTTCAAGTCAATAGGAGCAGTCTGATTCGCACTCACACCAGGAACAATCAATCTGTCAAGCTGCCACATATCTCCCTTCTGAGCTGCTAATTTTGCTAATTGATCTGCAATGTTGTTGTTTTTCTCGTGTTCGTCTGGATTCTTGTTAATGTGCGCGCGCACTTTGACAACGGAGAGTGTGGAATCGCGTGTTTTGATCTCCTGCCAAATCGAAGTTATGATGTTGAAATGTTTTATTTGCGTTCTGGCAGACGTGAGGAATTTTCTCAACTGCCACTGAGCCATTCTGTCGTTAACTGTTGTGATGTCACGTGCCTGTATGTCTGCTAGCCATCTTGCTAACCTTTGCGCGACACACCTTTTATTCGACCCTGCAACAACATTTGTACTGGCGTGTGCACTGTATGCACAACAATAGGTTGAAAACCTATTATCAGTTCAGTTGCTGTCAGCATCCAGTGAACTGCCAGCACGTGCTGAGTGCATGGGTCAAATCCCTGTTCGATCGTGGGACTTTTTTCGGCTGTAATATGCGATTGGATGCAATTTTCCCCCATGATCCTGAGCTACAACGCCGCTTAGAGTGTTTTCATTTGCATCCACCTGTAAGTGGAAGGCTCTTTTCGGGTTGGGCAGACCGAGGGCGGGGGCACAGCACAATTTCTCTTTTAGATTTGTAAAGGCTTTTTCGTGTTCCTCTGACCATTCAAGGACATCAGAAGGCTTTGATTTTCCTTTTAAGAGAGAATATAATGGCGTGACGACGTTTGCAAAATCTGGAATGAAGTCTCTTAGGTAGTTAGCTGTTCCTAGCACTTTCTGTAGGGAGTTTAGCGTGTGTGGTCGGGGAAGTTCAGCAATGCATTTTCGCCTATCGTCTGTTAGCGCTCGGTGGCTCTGCGTAATCGTGTAACCCAGGTACTGGACCTCGTTCTGTGCGATTTGCGCTTTTTCTTTGTTTAATTTAAAACCAGCTTTACCGAGTGTTAACAGTACTTCGTCGACGAGTATCAAATGATCATCAACTGATCCCTCGGTCGCGATAAGTATGTCGTCAACATAATGGATCACGTTTCCGGTCCCTGTCAGTGGATTAAGCGTGTCTTCTAATGCTCTGTGAAAAATCGCAGGACTGTTATGGAGGCCCTGTGGCATTCGCTCCCAAGTGTACTGGATTTGATTCACAGTGAAGGCCAATTTCCACTGATCAGCGCGTCTGATTGGGATGGACCAAAAACCATTCTTTACGTCGAGCACTGTAAACCAGGACGCTTGTGTTAAAATCTGAGATAACAATGTCGATGGATTTGCCACTATAGGTGTCGCCTTGGGCAAAACTTTGTTGAGACGCTGATAATCAATACAAAGACGCCATTTACCATTCGGTTTTGGTACTGGTAAACACGGAGAATTTGTGGTCGAACTACATCGGCGGACTATTCCTCTGGTTTCAAGTTGTTGTACAATTTCATGAACAGCTGACTCTGCCTCTGGTTTGATGCGGTATTGTTTTTGTGGGGGAGGGGGCTCCCCCTCAATGCACACAACAAAATCAATCAGGCCACAGTCATGTTCATGTGTGGCCCAAATGTGATCGTGTTTGTTTATCATTAATTGAATGGGATCAGTGGTGGACATGGACATAATGCTTTGTTTGTTCTTTTGTAGGCATTTTTTGACAGTTTTCTCTGTTCTCAATTCAATTTGCTTTTCAAAGCAGTGAATTACAAAGCCATACTTCCGCATAATGTCCATTCCCAGCACTGTCCCTTCACTGTTGTTTGGTAAATACCAGAGTGGTTCTTTCAATACTGCCACGCCTAAATCGAGTTCAATTGGCTGGGTTTTCGTTGCAATCATTAAAGTATCGCCGATGCCTTTTATCTGAATAGTTTCGTTAGTTAAAGGAAATGGAATGTCTGTACAGGAGCAAGATGCACCAGAATCAATAAGTATGCCCGCTAACCGGCCTCCTAAATTAGCTCTTATTTTAATTCGGTTTCCACTATTAATTATGCTCCCCACGGCGATGGAGGCCACGTCTCCCTATTGTTGATATTTTTCAGTCGTTCCGCTCGCGTGGTGGGTGTTGTGGGCGCCATTTTGACTTTGTTTTTGAAAATCAGCGATGAAATCGGCGAATTGTTTGTACAGATTAGCATCGTGTTTAGAGGGTTGTTTTTGGCAATGATTTCCCTGTTCTTTCTCTAAATCTTGAGCTTTTTTTCATGCAGTCTCTCATGAGGTGGCCATACCTTTTGCAATAGTGGCATTGTGGTTTGCTTGGAGATCTTTGGTAAAATTTGTTCGGGCTTTTCCCTTCTGTTAACCATTGTGCGGAAGCAACGCTACGAGGTTTCGATCTCCATCTATTTTCAATTCTTGATCCCCAGTCTGACTATCGCTCTGAACGTGTTTTCAGCCGGATCGACGCCATTTGATAAAGCCTTTTGAATTGGGGTGCCAGCTTTGTTCTTCACAATTTGTAATAATGCTTCATGGTTGCGGTCTACATCCTCTAGGCCCGAGTGCTCTCTGTATGTCACCCATAACCGTTCAGCGTACGTTTCAAATGGCTCATTGTTCGCTTGTTTGATTTCTAATATTTTGCTCCAATCTGCATGTGTCGGTCCCCTCAGGTCTAATAACGCCTGTTTTAGACGCTCGTAAAGTCGCATCGTCGGTTTCGTGATTTCTTCGGTTCATTATATTGCCAGATTTCATGTCTTCAGTTAGTTTTGGCTTGAGTTCCTCAGTGATAGTGAGGAGAGCTATTTGCCATACATCTCTAGATTCTAATTTGTATACCGTGGCCTGTAACATCAATGCTTCCCAGTAGGGTTGAAACGGCCCTTTTCTCGGCATCATGCCCACGACTTGTTTATGTCTAGAACATTCTTCGCATGTTAACGGGCGGCTGATTGTTGTGATTTCATCATCCGCGTTCGTCATGGTTTTAAGCACAGCGACATGAACGGATTTCTTTGGCAAATCATGCGATTGTTTTCGAGTCTTTATTGGGCTTCGCAGGTTCGGCTCTTCAAACCCTTGGCTCACAAAAGCTCGTTTACGAGATTCTTTCTGTGGCCTGTATAACGCAGCATCATCATCATCACTCTCATTTTTAGCGTCTGAGTCAAAAGTTTCATCCAGTGCTGCTTGTTTAACAGCGGCTACTGGAAAACCCGATTTATCGCAGCATTCTTCGAGAGCAGATATGTAACTACTGCCAGTTTGAAGTTTTCTTTGAAAATTATCAATTTTCGTGGCCATTTCTTCGCGCTGTCTCGCCCAACCTTGCTGTTCGTATGTGAACGCTTCGACTTGTTTTCTTAACTTTATTAGTTCGTCAGACCGCAGTCTTTCGATTTCTTTGATATTTGTTATTGTTCGTTCGTTCTCGGCTATGGTTTCGAGGTCGTTGCGACGAAGCAAATAAACAATTGCAGCAGGAATCTTTTTGAATTTTGCTTTTGATTTCAGCTTCGCGCCCTCAGCAGAATACCAGGATAAAATTTCGTTATTGTTCCAGCTTAATTGTAAACCCTTGTCGCTTAACCGAACAAGGAGTTTTTGCAATTGCACGCCTAGAATCTCCATAATCTCCGTATCTACACTGTTGTGCTTTCCCTGAAAAGACATGTTTCCCGTCTAATTCTTCTCCCCACCGGGTTTTTCGGTTCCGGTCTAACAAAGGGTATTCCGACCCGTACTAAAAATGTGTCTATATGTGGTGTATAGATAATTTTTCCCTCAACACTTAAAAGTAAAAAGATTAACTTACCACAACAGCTGGAGATAGGTGAGAAGGAGTTCAAACCTCATGTCCTGGGCAAGCAAGGTTCAAGTTGAATGTCGCGTTAGGAAGGCGTTTCTCGTCTGGGTTACGAGATCACGGAGCCAGGTCACCACTTGTAAAGCCCGACTCGATTGGTCCAAATGCGGCGTCCAATCAGCGGGAGAAGGTTAATCTGCGTATTTCTTGCCTTTCCTTCACGCAACACAACAAGATTAAATACAATATATTTTCTTACATTTATTGACTCGTTTATTCATCTGACTCCATAAAATGAATATGCTTTAATGATATCCGTGTATCATTAAACGTTAGTGAATGTTTGGTTATTCAATTCGACACTGATTTTTAGTTTATCCGTAGTCAGGAAACAATATCGCTCCGCAGTACTTCCTCGAAGCCCGCGCGACACACCCCCGTCAGTTCCAAATAACCAAGTTAGAGGTAATTTGACTTAATATCTAAGATCTGCCGTATTCACACGTACAATCAGAGATATCTTTACAAGTCCCCTTGAATGCCTTCGCTAGAACTTAAATCAATGTATTACGATGGTAGGGACGAAATGACCACCATGAAAGAAAACAGTTTATCAACCCAACGTCTCTTAAATGGCTTCAGGTCAAAACCCGCGGTCATGAGAACCACGCACGTTTATCCAAAGTAATTATTAACTTAAAACAGTGAATATGGACACACCCAAAACTAGGTTGATTAAACAGCACTTGCTGATTCTAGTCGGAAATAACTTGTCCCCTCATTCAAGTACACTTAAAATGGTATCGGATATTAGCCGTCGCCAATCTGACGCGAAAGATGTGGAAATATTCGAATCCAATGATCTAGGAAAAAACAATCTCTCAGTGTCACTCGGAATAAAATCAAACGTTAACAATTTATTGAACAGGTAATGAAGCAATAATTCAAATTCAATTCAAAAGGATAAAAACGATCAGTTAAGCATTATATAGCAAAGATTCTGAAATCACAGAATTTGTAGAAAATATTACCTGTCAATAGAATTACACACAGCGGTTGTGCGGGCAGTCAAACTACAGACTTCCCGAACCGTTCTGCTTCTTTTCCTTATAAACCCAGATAATCCAATTATCACCAAAGGGTGAGGTCTGTTTTAACAATTAGCTTTTGTTTTGAGTTCAGGAGCTCATAGTGTGATGCCTGCCTGATTTTATCTATAGAAGGTAGTCTGAATGGAGCTGTTAAGGGACACATCACCTTCCTCATGTTTCATAACTTCTTTTAGCTTTTCATCACAAAAGGGAGAATGAGACCATCTTACCAGGCGCACTGTGACATTTCAAAAAACACCAAACATGTATAGTTACATTTTTTACACACATTACATTGTATAAGTTTTTAGTGTAGTTCAGGTGAGGGGGAGAAGGGGGTTGTGGGGGAGATAGTGTGTGTGAAGTGTAAATTTGCTCTGTGTGTTATCTCCAAAGATCCTGTGATCTACTGTGTTCAAAGGGCAGTTATACATTCGAGAGACAGTTCAGGGGTCGATTCCCGTGGAAACCTTTTTCCACATTGAGGTCAACCAGACATCCTGGCACCAGCATTACAAGTAAAAATAAGAGGGTGATTTCAAAGCATTTTGAAAGTGACACACTTCCTGCTGCCAGTTGGTGGCGCTATAACTTTGACTCACAATAGTCACATCCATGTGATCGTCCTCTTACAGCGAACGCACTGCTGAAGTTTCATCCAGATCAGTTAATGTATGCTGAAGTTATGACACACTTCCTGTTTCACGTTTCTCGCCATAGTTTCGTTTCCTCCGCCACGGCCAAACCGTTCGAGATATCAAAAATCCCCACGCAAACTTTCATCCTCAATGTCTTGACTTCACGCTGACCGAGTTTCGTCGAATTTGGATCAGAGCTCTAGGAGGAGTATTTAAAAGTTCATTGCGTGTGTTTTACAAAAAACCTCAATAGCCGACTTCCTGTTGGGCTGGGGTAAAAGTAAGAACGCGAGGTATAGATGAAATTCTGCTATCGACATGTGTACCGAGTTTCATATTATTACATGCAAGTGTGTTTGAGTTATGGACCAGGTGTTCGGACCCCATTCCAGGGGGCGCTGACGAGCCGCCCTGCCACGCCCGGGTACCAGCTTCAGCCCGGCTCTGATGGCCGCTGGGTTCTGACCCGTGTGCAAAGTTTCAAGAGTTTTCGAGCATGTTAAGGGCCCCAAAAGTGCCCGAATAGTCGCTAGAAAAATAAAAAAATATAGCTGCGAGCAGCGCATCGCGGGCCCAGCCGGTGGCACCGCAATCCCGGTGCCTTTAGTTACCTAAAGGCACCGGGATGGCGGTACCGCCGGCTTTGGCCCTCCATCGCTGCTCGCAGCTATATACATATATATATATATATATATATATATATATATATATATATATATATATATATATAAAGCCGGTGGCACCGCCACCTTGGTGCCTTTAGGGTTATTCTGCACGACGTGCAAAAACGTAACCCCTGCTTTGGAATACATACTAGTATGTATTCCACAATTGGAATACATACTAACATACTAGTCAGAACTGAATAGTTGATATCTGAATGACAGATCACCATAGAAGTCAATGGAAAAAATGTGACTAGTAACAAAAGAATAGTTACTAGTCACCATTGAAAATAAGTACTAGTGTCTAATGAATAAGTACTAGTATCTATTTAATAGGTACTAGTATCTAATGAATAAGTACTAGTAACTAATTAATAAGCATTGGTATGTAATGAATAAGGACTAGCATCTAATGAATAAGTACTAGTATCTAATAAATAAGGACTAGTTTCTAATGAATAAGTACTAGTATCTTTAAAAAGGTACTAGTACCTAAAGAATAAACACTAGTATCTAAAGAAAAGGCACTAGTATCTAAAGAATAAGCACTAGTAGCTAATGAATAAGTACTAGTACTTAATGGAATAGATACTAGTATCTAAAAAATAAGTACTAGTAGCATGAAAATAGAGACTAGTAGGTTAAAATGATTAAATGTTAAAACGGTTTGCCATACTCTATCTGTCGTTTCGACTAGTCACAATTACGTTACAGATATCTTAAATGATAATACAAACTATCCAAAATGTAATTACGACTAGAAAGACGTTGTTGATATCTACAATGTTAATTACGAATAGTCAAACTTAGCTTTTAAATGTTAAAAGGGCTTGCCATACAGAAGTGTAGGCTCAGAGAGACACTCAACATTTTCAAACCAAAATATCTGACTTTCTGTGGGTCCTAGCTCATGAGTGTAAATTAGAAAGTTGTCCGGCTTGAGGAGAATATATGAATATATGAAACGATGAGATCAACATGTGTACTGAGTTTCATATTATTACATGCAAGCGTGTTTGATTTATGGACCAAGTTTTTGGACCCCGTTCCAGGGGGCGCTGTCTAGCCCCCTTGCCACACCCGGGTACCATCTTCAGCCCGGCTCTGATGGCTGTGGGATCTGACCTGTGTGCAAAGTTTCAAGAGTTTTCAAACCCATTAAGGGCCCCAAAAGCCGCTAAGAGACTCAAAATCATCAAAAAAAAAGGAATGTTAAAGTTTGATGCGTTGCTATGGCAACATTATCTTAGATATTGAATAATGCTTTCACAGCTCTTCATCTGGCGTGTGTTTACATTTGAAGCAAATCGGGTAAAAGTAAGAGTGCGATTTCAAAGCATTTTGAAAGTGAAACACTTTCTGCTGCCAGTTGGTGGCGCTATATATTTGACTCACATCTATGTGATCGACCTCTTACAACGAACACACTGCTGAAGTTTCATCAAGATCAGTTAATGTATGCAGAAGTTTTAACACACTTCCTTTTTGATTTATTTACTTACTTTTTTGATTTATGGACCAAGTTAATTTAATTAATACACTAATTATATAAAACTATTGTCAATGCACTACAATTAAACAGGTTATATGCCTTTACTTATAAAAAAAATAAAAATAAAAACTTATGTAAAAAATACCAGGCTTAAGAAATGTATTTACTTTAGCAGGCCAGACACACAGTGAAATGATTAAGCCCCCTCCCCCTACACACACACACACACACACACACACAGACTGTGTGACAGGCCTAGGTTTAGAAAGAGCATGATCATATTCAAACTACAATATCTGACTTTCTGTGGGTTTGAGCTTATTATTGTTAATTAGAAAGTTGTTTGGCTTGAATAGAACAATATACACGGCAAGTTTTGTAACTGTCAGTAAAACTAACCAAGTTATAACACACTATATGTGTCCTTTTTTAGTCAAAAAAATCCGCCACGGCCAAACCGTTCAGAGATATCAAAAATCCGTCCGGAATATAGCATCCTCAATGTCTTGACTTCATGCACACCGAGTTTGGTGGTGATTGGTAACAGCATGGGTTGTAATTTGAATGTTTTTCTAGGACAATTATTTAAAAAAAAAAACATAATTCCCGACTTCCGTTTGAACTGTCGTAAAACTTAGAGCACGAAAGTTGTTTGGCCTGATGTGATCTATGAGTGTACCGAGTTTCATATTAATCCATGCACGTGTGTTTGATTTATGGACAAATGTTCGAATCCCTAAAAGAATGCATCCTAAAAGAATGGTAAAGTTTGATGCGTCGCCACGGCAACAGTTTCAAAGATATCAAGAATCCATTCATAGGTCTTCATCTGCCGTGTATGTACATTATACAGATGAAGTTTGAAGCAAATCGGGTAAAAATAAGAGGGTGATTTCAAAGCATTTTGAAAGTGACACACTTCCTGCTGCCAGTTGGTGGCGCTATAACTTTGACTCACAATAGTCACATCCATGTGATCGTCCTCTTACAGCGAACGCACTGCTGAAGTTTCATCCAGATCAGTTAATGTATGCTGAAGTTATGACACACTTCCTGTTTCACGTTTCTCGCCATAGTTTCGTTTCCTCGCCACGGCCAAACCGTTCGAGATATCAAAAATCCCCACACAAACTTTCATCCTCAATGTCTTGACTTCACGCTGACCGAGTTTCGTCGAATTTGGATCAGAGCTCTAGGAGGAGTATTTAAAAGTTCATTGCGTGTGTTTTACAAAAAAACCTCAATAGCCAACTTCCTGTTGGGCTGGGGTAAAGAGTAAGAACGCGAGGTATAGATGAAATTCTGCTATCGACATGTGTACCGAGTTTCATATTATTACATGCAAGTGTGTTTGAGTTATGGACCAGGTGTTCGGACCCCATTCCAGGGGGCGCTGACGAGCCGCCCTGCCACGCCCGGGTACCAGCTTCAGCCCGGCTCTGATGGCCGCGGGTTCTGACCCGTGTGCAAAGTTTCAAGAGTTTTCGAGCATGTTAAGGGCCTCAAAAGTGCCCGAATAGTCGCTAGAAAAAAAAAAAAAAAAAAAAAAAAAAGAAAAAAAAAATAATCGGAAGGAAAACAATAGGGCTCTGCGCCAGTTCAGGGCTTGGGCCCTAAGATATAGCTGCGAGCAGCGACGCGGCCCAAGCCGGTGGCACCGCAACCGGATGGCGGTACCGCCGGCTTTGGCCCTCCATCGCTGCTCGCAGCTATATATATATATACATATATATATATATATATATATATATATATATATATGCACCGGTGGCACCGCCACCTTGGTGCCTTTAGGGTTATTCTGCACGACGTGCAAAAACGTAACCCCTGCTTTGGAATACATACTAGTATGTATTCCACAATTGGAATACATACCAACATACTAGTCAGAACTGAATAGTTGATATCTGAATGACAGATCACCATAGAAGTCAATGGAAAAAATGTGACTAGTAACATAAGAATAGTTACTAGTCACCATTGAAATAAGTACTAGTGTCTAATGAATAAGTACTAGTATCTATTTAATAGATACTAGTATCTAATGAATAAGTACTAGTAACTAATTAATAAGCATTGGTATGTAATGAATAAGGACTAGCATCTAATGAATAAGTACTAGTATCTAATAAATAAGGACTAGTGTCTAATGAATAAGTACTAGTATCTTTAAAAAGGTACTAGTACCTAAAGAATAAACACTAGTATCTAAAGAAAAGGCACTAGTATCTAAAGAATAAGCACTAGTAGCTAATGAATAAGTACTAGTACTAAATGGAATAGATACTAGTATCTAAAAATAAGTACTAGTAGCATGAAAATAGAGACTAGTAGGTTAAAATGATTAAATGTTAAAACGGCTTGCCATACTCTATCTGTTCGTTTCGACTAGTCTCAATTACGTTACAGATATCTTAAATGATAATACAAACTATCCAAAATGTAATTACGACTAGAAAGACGTTGTTGATATCTACAATGTTAATTACGAATAGTCAAACTTAGCTTTTAAATGTTAAAAGGGCTTGCCATACAGAAGTGTAGGCTCAGAGAGACACTCAACATTTTCAAACCAAAATATCTGACTTTCTGTGGGTCCTAGCTCATGAGTGTAAATTAGAAAGTTGTCCGGCTTGAGGAGAATATATGAATATATGAAACGATGAGATCAACATGTGTACTGAGTTTCATATTATTACATGCAAGCGTGTTTGATTTATGGACCAAGTTTTTGGACCCCGTTCCAGGGGGCGCTGTCTAGCCCCCTTGCCACACCCGGGTACCATCTTCAGCCCGGCTCTGATGGCTGTGGGATCTGACCTGTGTGCAAAGTTTCAAGAGTTTTCAAACCCATTAAGGGCCCCAAAAGCCGCTGAAGAGACTCAAAATCATTTAAAAAAAGGAATGTTAAAGTTTGATGCGTTGCTATGGCAACATTATCTTAGATATTGAATAATGCTTTCACAGCTCTTCATCTGGCGTGTGTTTACATTATACAGATGAAGTTTGAAGCAAATCGGGTAAAAGTAAGAGTGTGATTTCAAAGCATTTTGCAAGTGAAACACTTTCTGCTGCCAGTTGGTGGCGCTATATATTTGACTCACATTAGTCACATCCATGTGATCGGCCTCTTACAACGAACACACTGCTGAAGTTTCATCAAGATCAGTTAATGTATGCAGAAGTTTTAACACACTTCCTTTTGATTTATTTACTTACTTTTTTGATTTATGGAGCAAGTTAATTTAATTAATACACTAATTATATAAAACTATTGTCAATGCACTACAATTAAACAGGTTATATGCCTTTACTTATAAAAAAAATAAAAATAAAAACTTATTTAAAAAATACCAGGCTTAAGAAATGTATTTACTTTTAGCAGGCCAGACACACAGTGAAATGATTAAGCCCCCTCCCCCCCCCCCACACACACACACACACACACACACACAGACTGTGTGTCAAGAGACTCAAAATCACACACACACACACAGACTGTGTGACAGGCAAAGCAGGCCTAGGCTCAGAAAGAGCATGATCATATTCAAACTACAATATCTGACTTTCTGTGGGTTTGAGCTTATTATTGTTAATTAGAAAGTTGTTTGGCTTGAATAGAACAATATACACGGCAAGTTTTGTAACTGTCAGTAAAACTAACCAAGTTATAACACACTTTATGTGTCCTTTTTTAGTCAAAAAAATCCGCCACGGCCAAACCGTTCGAGATATCACAAATCCGTCCGGAATTTAGCATCCTCAATGTCTTGACTTCATGCACACCAAGTTTGGTGGTGATTGGTAACAGCATGGGTTGTAATTTGATGTTTTTCTAGGACATTTATTAAAAAAAAAAACATAATTCCCAACTTCCGTTTGAACTGTCGTAAAACTTAGAGCACGAAAGTTGTTTGGCCTGATGTGATCTATGAGTGTACCGAGTTTCATATTAATCCATGCACGTGTGTTTGATTTATGGACAAATGTTCGAATCCCTAAAAGAATGCATCCTAAAAGAATGGTAAAGTTTAATGCGTCGCCACGGCAACAGTTTCAAAGATATCAAGAATCCATTCATAGGTCTTCATCTGCCGTGTATTTACATTATACAGATGAAGTTTGAAGCAAATCGGGTAAAAATCAGAGGGTGATTTCAAAGCATTTTGAAAGTGACACACTTCCTGCTGCCAGTTGGTGGCGCTATAACTTTGACTCACAATAGTCACATCCATGTGATCGTCCTCTTACAGCGAACGCACTGCTGAAGTTTCATCCAGATCAGTTAATGTATGCTGAAGTTATGACACACTTCCTGTTTCACGTTTCTCGCCATAGTTTCGTTTTCCTCGCCACGGCCAAACCGTTCGAGATATCAAAAATCCCCACGCAAACTTTCATCCTCAATGTCTTGACTTCACGCTGACCGAGTTTCGTCGAATTTGGATCAGAAGCTCTAGGAGGAGTATTTAAAAGTTCATTGCGTGTGTTTTACAAAAAAACCTCAATAGCCGACTTCCTGTTGGGCGAACTTTTAAATACTCCTCCTAGAGCTCTGATCCAAATTCGACGAAACTCGGTCAGCGTGAAGTCAAGACATTGAGGATGAAAGTTTGCGTGGGGATTTTTGATATCTCGAACGGTTTGGCCGTGGCGGAGAAACGAAACTATGGCGAGAAACGTGAAACAGGAAGTGTGTCATAACTTCAGCATACATTAACTGATCTGGATGAAACTTCAGCAGTGCGTTCGCTGTAAGAGGACGATCACATGGATGTGACTATTGTGAGTCAAAGTTATAGCGCCACCAACTGGCAGCAGGAAGTGTGTCACTTTCAAAATGCTTTGAAATCACCCTCTTATTTTTACCCGATTTGCTTCAAACTTCATCTGTATAATGTACATACACGGCAGATGAAGACCTATGAATGGATTCTTGATATCTTTGAAACTGTTGCCGTGGCGACGCATCAAACTTTACCATTCTTTTAGGATGCATTCTTTTAGGGATTCGAACATTTGTCCATAAATCAAACACACGTGCATGGATTAATATGAAACTCGGTACACTCATAGATCACATCAGGCCAAACAACTTTCGTGCTCTAAGTTTTACGACAGTTGAACGGAAGTCGGGAATTATGTTTTTTTTTTTAAATAATTGTCCTAGAAAAACATCAAATTACAACCCATGCTGTTACCAATCACCACCAAACTCGGTGTGCATGAAGTCAAGACATTGAGGATGCTATATTCCGGACGGATTTTTGATATCTCGAACGGTTTGGCCGTGGCGGATTTTTTTGACTAAAAAAGGACACATAAAGTGTGTTATAACTTGGTTAGTTTTACTGACAGTTACAAAACTTGCCGTGTATATTGTTCTATTCAAGCCAAACAACTTTCTAATTAACAATAATAAGCTCAAACCCACAGAAAGTCAGATATTGTAGTTTGAATATGATCATGCTCTTTCTGAGCCTAGGCCTGTCACACAGTCTGTGTGTGTGTGTGATTGAGTCTTTTGACACACAGTCTCTGTGTGTGTGTGTGTAGGGGGAGGGGGCTTAATAATTTCACTGTGTGTCTGGCCTGCTAAAGTAAATACATTTCTTAAGCCTGGTATTTTTTAAATAAGTTTTTGTTTTTATTTTTTTATAAGTAAAGACATATAACCTGTTTAATTGTAGTGCATTGACAATAGTTTTATATAATTAGTGTATTAATTAAATTAACTTGGTCCATAAATCAAAAAGGAAGTGTGTTAAAACTTCTGCATACATTAACTGATCTTGATGAAACTTCAGCAGTGTGTTCGTTGTAAGAGGCCGATCACATGGATGTGACTATTGTGAGTCAAATATATAGCGCCACCAACTGGCAGCAGAAAGTGTTTCACTTGCAAAATGCTTTGAAATCACACTCTTACTTTTACCCGATTTGCTTCAAACTTCATCTGTATAATGTAAACACACGCCAGATGAAGAGCTGTGAAAGCATTATTCAATATCTAAGATAATGTTGCCATAGCAACGCATCAAACTTTAACATTCCTTTTTTTGATGATTTTGAGTCTCTTAGCGGCTTTTGGGGCCCTTAATGGGTTTGAAAACTCTTGAAACTTTGCACACAGGTCAGATCCCACAGCCATCAGAGCCGGGAAGATGGTACCCGGGTGTGGCAAGGGGGCTAGACAGCGCCCCCTGGAACGGGGTCCAAAAACTTGGTCCATAAATCAAACACGCTTGCATGTAATAATATGAAACTCAGTACACATGTTGATCTCATCGTTTCATATATTCATATATTCTCCTCAAGCCGGACAACTTTCTAATTTACACTCATGAGCTAGGACCCACAGAAAGTCAGATATTTTGGTTTGAAAATGTTGAGTGTCTCTCTGAGCCTACACTTCTGTATGGCAAGCCCTTTTAACATTTAAAAGCTAAGTTTGACTATTCGTAATTAACATTGTAGATATCAACAACGTCTTTCTAGTCGTAATTACATTTTGGATAGTTTGTATTATCATTTAAGATATCTGTAACGTAATTGTGACTAGTCGAAACGACAGATAGAGTATGGCAAGCCGTTTTAACATTTAATCATTTTAACCTACTAGTCTCTATTTTCATGCTACTAGTACTTATTTTTTAGATACTAGTATCTATTCCATTAAGTACTAGTACTTATTCATTAGCTACTAGTGCTTATTCTTTAGATACTAGTGCCTTTTCTTTAGATACTAGTGTTTATTCTTTAGGTACTAGTACCTTTTTAAAGATACTAGTACTTATTCATTAGACACTAGTCCTTATTTATTAGATACTAGTACTTATTCATTAGATGCTAGTCCTTATTCATTACATACCAATGCTTATTAATTAGTTACTAGTACTTATTCATTAGATGCTAGTACCTATTAAATAGATACTAGTACTTATTCATTAGACACTAGTACTTATTTCAATGGTGACTAGTAACTATTCTTTTGTTACTAGTCACATTTTTTCCAGTGACTTCTATGGTGATCTGTCATTCAGATATCAACTATTCAGTTCTGACTAGTATGTTAGTATGTATTCCAATTGTGGAATACATACTAGTATGTATTCCAAAGCAGGGGTTACGTTTTTGCACGTCGTGCAGAATAACCCTAAAGGCACCAAGGTGGCGGTGCCACCGGCTTTATATATATATATATATATATATATATATATATATATATATATATATATATATATATATAATATAGCTGCGAGCAGCGATGGAGGGCCAAAGCCGGCGGTACCGCCATCCCGGTGCCTTTAGGCACCGGGGTTGAGTGCCACCGGCTTGGGCCCGCGATCGCTGCTCGCAGCTATATTTAGGGCCCAAGCCCTGAAAGGGCGCAGAGCCCTATTGTTTTCCTTCCGATTATTTTTTTTTTTTTTTTTTTTTTTTTTTTTTTTTTTTTTTTTCTAGCGACTATTCGGGCACTTTTGAGGCCCTTAACATGCTCGAAAACTCTTGAAACTTTGCACACGGGTCAGAACCCGCGGCCATCAGAGCCGGGCTGAAGCTGGTACCCGGGCGTGGCAGGGCGGCTCGTCAGCGCCCCCTGGAATGGGGTCCGAACACCTGGTCCATAACTCAAACACACTTGCATGTAATAATATGAAACTCGGTACACATGTCGATAGCAGAATTTCATCTATACCTCGCGTTCTTACTTTTACCCCAGCCCAACAGGAAGTTGGCTATTGAGGTTTTTTTGTAAAACACACGCAATGAACTTTTAAATACTCCTCCTAGAGCTCTGATCCAAATTCGACGAAACTCGGTCAGCGTGAAGTCAAGACATTGAGGATGAAAGTTTGTGTGGGGATTTTTGATATCTCGAACGGTTTGGCCGTCGCGAGGAAACGAAACTATGGCGAGAAACGTGAAACAGGAAGTGTGTCATAACTTCAGCATACATTAACTGATCTGGATGAAACTTCAGCAGTGCGTTCGCTGTAAGAGGACGATCACATGGATGTGACTATTGTGAGTCAAAGTTATAGCGCCACCAACTGGCAGCAGGAAGTGTGTCACTTTCAAAATGCTTTGAAATCACCCTCTTATTTTTACCCGATTTGCTTCAAACTTCATCTGTATAATGTACATACACGGCAGATGAAGACCTATGAATGGATTCTTGATATCTTTGAAACTGTTGCCGTGGCGACGCATCAAACTTTACCATTCTTTTAGGATGCATTCTTTTAGGGATTCGAACATTTGTCCATAAATCAAACACACGTGCATGGATTAATATGAAACTCGGTACACTCATAGATCACATCAGGCCAAACAACTTTCGTGCTCTAAGTTTTACGACAGTTCGAACGGAAGTCGGGAATTATGTTTTTTTTTTTAAATAATTGTCCTAGAAAAACATTCAAATTACAACCCATGCTGTTACCAATCACCACCAAACTCGGTGTGCATGAAGTCAAGACATTGAGGATGCTATATTCCGGACGGATTTTTGATATCTCGAACGGTTTGGCCGTGGCGGATTTTTTTGACTAAAAAAGGACACATATAGTGTGTTATAACTTGGTTAGTTTTACTGACAGTTACAAAACTTGCCGTGTATATTGTTCTATTCAAGCCAAACAACTTTCTAATTAACAATAATAAGCTCAAACCCACAGAAAGTCAGATATTGTAGTTTGAATATGATCATGCTCTTTCTAAACCTAGGCCTGTCACACAGTCTGTGTGTGTGTGTGTGTGTGTGTAGGGGGAGGGGGCTTAATCATTTCACTGTGTGTCTGGCCTGCTAAAGTAAATACATTTCTTAAGCCTGGTATTTTTTACATAAGTTTTTATTTTTATTTTTTTTATAAGTAAAGGCATATAACCTGTTTAATTGTAGTGCATTGACAATAGTTTTATATAATTAGTGTATTAATTAAATTAACTTGGTCCATAAATCAAAAAAGTAAGTAAATAAATCAAAAAGGAAGTGTGTTAAAACTTCTGCATACATTAACTGATCTTGATGAAACTTCAGCAGTGTGTTCGTTGTAAGAGGTCGATCACATAGATGTGAGTCAAATATATAGCGCCACCAACTGGCAGCAGAAAGTGTTTCACTTTCAAAATGCTTTGAAATCGCACTCTTACTTTTACCCGATTTGCTTCAAATGTAAACACACGCCAGATGAAGAGCTGTGAAAGCATTATTCAATATCTAAGATAATGTTGCCATAGCAACGCATCAAACTTTAACATTCCTTTTTTTTTGATGATTTTGAGTCTCTTCAGCGGCTTTTGGGGCCCTTAATGGGTTTGAAAACTCTTGAAACTTTGCACACAGGTCAGATCCCACAGCCATCAGAGCCGGGCTGAAGATGGTACCCGGGTGTGGCAAGGGGGCTAGACAGCGCCCCCTGGAACGGGGTCCAAAAACTTGGTCCATAAATCAAACACGCTTGCATGTAATAATATGAAACTCAGTACACATGTTGATCTCATCGTTTCATATATTCATATATTCTCCTCAAGCCGGACAACTTTCTAATTTACACTCATGAGCTAGGACCCACAGAAAGTCAGATATTTTGGTTTGAAAATGTTGAGTGTCTCTCTGAGCCTACACTTCTGTATGGCAAGCCCTTTTAACATTTAAAAGCTAAGTTTGACTATTCGTAATTAACATTGTAGATATCAACAACGTCTTTCTAGTCGTAATTACATTTTGGATAGTTTGTATTATCATTTAAGATATCTGTAACGTAATTGTGACTAGTCGAAACGACAGATAGAGTATGGCAAACCGTTTTAACATTTAATCATTTTAACCTACTAGTCTCTATTTTCATGCTACTAGTACTTATTTTTTAGATACTAGTATCTATTCCATTAAGTACTAGTACTTATTCATTAGCTACTAGTGCTTATTCTTTAGATACTAGTGCCTTTTCTTTAGATACTAGTGTTTATTCTTTAGGTACTAGTACCTTTTTAAAGATACTAGTACTTATTCATTAGAAACTAGTCCTTATTTATTAGATACTAGTACTTATTCATTAGATGCTAGTCCTTATTCATTACATACCAATGCTTATTAATTAGTTACTAGTACTTATTCATTAGATACTAGTACCTATTAAATAGATACTAGTACTTATTCATTAGACACTAGTACTTATTTTCAATGGTGACTAGTAACTATTCTTTTGTTACTAGTCACATTTTTTCCATTGACTTCTATGGTGATCTGTCATTCAGATATCAACTATTCAGTTCTGACTAGTATGTTAGTATGTATTCCAATTGTGGAATACATACTAGTATGTATTCCAAAGCAGGGGTTACGTTTTTGCACGTCGTGCAGAATAACCCTAAAGGCACCAAGGTGGCGGTGCCACCGGCTTTATATGTGTGTATATATATATATATATATATATATATATATATATATATATATATAAATATAGCTGCGAGCAGCGATGGAGGGCCAAAGCCGGCGGTACCGCCATCCCGGTGCCTTTAGGTAACTAAAGGCACCGGGATTGCGATGCCACCGGCTTGGGCCCGCAGTGCGCTGCTCGCAGCTTATATTTTTTTATTTTTCTAGCGACTATTCGGGCACTTTTGGGGCCCTTAACATGTTCGAAAACTCTTGAAACTTTGCACACGGGTCAGAACCCGGCGGCCATCAGAGCCGGGCTGAAGCTGGTACCCGGGCGTGGCAGGGCGGCTCGTCAGCGCCCCCTGGAATGGGGTCCGAACACCTGGTCCATAACTCAAACACACTTGCATGTAATAATATGAAACTCGGTACACATGTCGATAGCAGAATTTCATCTATACCTCGCGTTCTTACTTTTACCCCAGCCCAACAGGAAGTCGGCTATTGAGGTTTTTTGTAGAACACACGCAATGAACTTTTAAATACTCCTCCTAGAGCTCTGATCCAAATTCGACGAAACTCGGTCAGCGTGAAGTCAAGACATTGAGGATGAAAGTTTGCGTGGGGATTTTTGATATCTCGAACGGTTTGGCCGTGGCGGGGAAACGAAACTATGGCGAGAACGTGAAACAGGAAGTGTGTCATAACTTCAGCATACATTAACTGATCTGGATGAAACTTCAGCAGTGCGTTCGCTGTAAGAGGACGATCACATGGATGTGACTATTGTGAGTCAAAGTTATAGCGCCACCAACTGGCAGCAGGAAGTGTGTCACTTTCAAAATGCTTTGAAATCACCCTCTTATTTTTACTTGTAAGGCTGGTGCCAGGATGTCTGGTTGACCTCAATGTGGAAAAAGGTTTCCACGGAATCGACCCCTGAACTGTCTCTCGAATGTATAACTGCCCTTTGAACACAGTAGATCACAGGATCTTTGGAGATAACACACAGAGCAAATTTACACTTCACACACACTATCTCCCCCACAACCCCCTTCTCCTCCTCACCTGAAATACACTAAAAACTTATACAATGTAATGTGTGTAAAAAATGTAACTATACATGTTTGGTGTTTTTTGAAATGTCACAGTGCGCCTGGTAAGATGGTCTCATTCTCCCTTTTGTGATGAAAAGCTAAAAGAAGTTATGAAACATGAGGAAGGTGATGTGTCCCTTAACAGCTCCATTCAGACTACCTTCTATAGATAAAATCAGGCAGGCATCACACTGTGAGCTCCTGAACTCAAAACAAAAGCTAATTGTTAAAACAGACCTCACCCTTTGGTGATAATTGGATTATCTGGGTTTATAAGGAAAAGAAGCAGAACGGTTCGGGAAGTCTGTAGTTTGACTGCCCGCACAACCGCTGTGTGTAATTCTATTGACAGGTAATATTTTCTACAAATTCTGTGATTTCAGAATCTTTGCTATATAATGCTTAACTGATCGTTTTTATCCTTTTGAATTGAATTTGAATTATTGCTTCATTACCTGTTCAATAAATTGTTAACGTTTGATTTTATTCCGAGTGACTCTGAGAGATTGTTTTTTCCTAGATCATTGGATTCGAATATTTCCACATCTTTCACGTCAGATTGGCGACGGCTAATATCCGATACCATTTTAAGTGTACTTGAATGAGGGGACAAGTTATTTCCGACTAGAATCAGCAAGTGCTGTTTAATCAACCTAGTTTTGGGTGTGTCCATATTCACTGTTTTAAGTTAATAATTACTTTGGATAAACGTGCGTGGTTCTCAGACCGCGGGTTTTGACCTGAAGCCATTTAAGAGACGTTGGGTTGATAAACTGTTTTCTTTCATGGTGGTCATTTCGTCCCTACCATCGTAATACATTGATTTAAGTTCTAGCGAAGGCATTCAAGGGGACTTGTAAAGATATCTCTGATTGTACGTGTGAATACGGCAGATCTTAGATATTAAGTCAAATTACCTCTAACTTGGTTATTTGGAACTGACGGGGGTGTGTCCGCGGGCTTCGAGGAAGTACTGCGGAGCGATATTGTTTCCTGACTACGGATAAACTAAAAATCAGTGTCGAATTGAATAACCAAACATTCACTAACGTTTAATGATACACGGATATCATTAAAGCATATTCATTTTATGGAGTCAGATGAATAAACGAGTCAATAAATGTAAGAAAATATATTGTATTTAATCTTGTTGTGTTGCGTGAAGGAAAGGCAAGAAATACGCAGATTAACCTTCTCCCGCTGATTGGACGCCGCATTTGGACCAATCGAGTCGGGCTTTACAAGTGGTGACCTGGCTCCGTGATCTCGTAACCCAGACGAGAAACGCCTTCCTAACGCGACATTCAACTTGAACCTTGCTTGCCCAGGACATGAGGTTTGAACTCCTTCTCACCTATCTCCAGCTGTTGTGGTAAGTTAATCTTTTTACTTTTAAGTGTTGAGGGAAAAATTATCTATACACCACATATAGACACATTTTTAGTACGGGTCGGAATACCCTTTGTTAGACCGGAACCGAAAAACCCGGTGGGGAGAAGAATTAGACGGGAAACATGTCTTTTCAGGGAAAGCACAACAGTGTAGATACGGAGATTATGGAGATTCTAGGCGTGCAATTGCAAAAACTCCTTGTTCGGTTAAGCGACAAGGGTTTACAATTAAGCTGGAACAATAACGAAATTTTATCCTGGTATTCTGCTGAGGGCGCGAAGCTGAAATCAAAAGCAAAATTCAAAAAGATTCCTGCTGCAATTGTTTATTTGCTTCGTCGCAACGACCTTGAAACCATAGCCGAGAACGAACGAACAATAACAAATATCAAAGAAATCGAAAGACTGCGGTCTGACGAACTAATAAAGTTAAGAAAACAAGTCGAAGCGTTCACATACGAACAGCAAGGTTGGGCGAGACAGCGCGAAGAAATGGCCACGAAAATTGATAATTTTCAAAGAAAACTTCAAACTGGCAGTAGTTACATATCTGCTCTCGAAGAATGCTGCGATAAATCGGGTTTTCCAGGTAGCCGCTGTTAAACAAGCAGCACTGGATGAAACTTTTGACTCAGACGCTAAAAATGAGAGTGATGATGATGATGCTGCGTTATACAGGCCACAGAAAGAATCTCGTAAACGAGCTTTTGTGAGCCAAGGGTTTGAAGAGCCGAACCTGCGAAGCCCAATAAAGACTCGAAAACAATCGCATGATTTGCCAAAGAAATCCGTTCATGTCGCTGTGCTTAAAACCATGACGAACGCCGGATGATGAAATCACAACAATCAGCCGCCCGTTAACATGCGAAGAATGTTCTAGACATAAACAAGTCGTGGGCATGATGCCCGAGAAAAGGGCCGTTTCAACCCTACTGGGAAGCATTGATGTTACAGGCCACGGTATACAAATTAGAATCTAGAGATGTATGGCAAATAGCTCTCCTCACTATCACTGAGGAACTCAAGCCAAAACTAACTGAAGACATGAAATCTGGCAATATAATGAACCGAAGAAATCACGAAACCGACGATGCGACTTTACGAGCGTCTAAAACAGGCGTTATTAGACCTGAGGGGACCGACACATGCAGATTGGAGCAAAATATTAGAAATCAAACAAGCGAACAATGAGCCATTTGAAACGTACGCTGAACGGTTATGGGTGACATACAGAGAGCACTCGGGCCTAGAGGATGTAGACCGCAACCATGAAGCGTTATTACAAATTGTGAAGAACAATGCTGGCACCCCAATTCAAAAGGCTTTATCAAATGGCGTCGATCCGGCTGAAAACACGTTCAGAGCGACAGTCAGACTGGGGATCAAGAATTGAAAATAGATGGAGATCGAAACCTCGTAGCGTTGCTTCCGCACAATGGTTAACAGAAGGGAAAAGCCCGAACAAATTTTACCAAAGATCTCCAAGCAAACCACAATGCCACTATTGCAAAAGGTATGGCCACCTCATGAGAGACTGCATGAAAAAAGCTCAAGATTTAGAGAAAGAACAGGGAAATCATTGCCAAAAACAACCCTCTAAACACGATGCTAATCTGTACAAACAATTCGCCGATTTCATCGCTGATTTTCAAAAACAAAGTCAAAATGGCGCCCACAACACCCACCACGCGAGCGGAACGACTGAAAAATATCAACAATAGGGAGACGTGGCCTCCATCGCCGTGGGGAGCATAATTAAAAGTGGAAACCGAATTAAAATAAGAGCTAATTTAGGAGGCCGGTTAGCGGGCATACTTATTGATTCTGGTGCATCTTGCTCCTGTACAGACATTCCATTTCCTTTAACTAACGAAACTATTCAGATAAAAGGCATCGGCGATACTTTAATGATTGCGACGAAAACCCAGCCAATTGAACTCGATTTAGGCGTGGCAGTATTGAAAGAACCACTCTGGTATTTACCAAACAACAGTGAAGGGACAGTGCTGGGAATGGACATTATGCGGAAGTATGGCTTTGTAATTCACTGCTTTGAAAAGCAAATTGAATTGAGAACAGAGAAAACTGTCAAAAAATGCCTACAAAAGAACAAACAAAGCATTATGTCCATGTCCACCACTGATCCCATTCAATTAATGATAAACAAACACGATCACATTTGGGCCACACATGAACATGACTGTGGCCTGATTGATTTTGTTGTGTGCATTGAGGGGGAGCCCCCTCCCCCACAAAAACAATACCGCATCAAACCAGAGGCAGAGTCAGCTGTTCATGAAATTGTACAACAACTTGAAACCAGGGGAATAGTCCGCGATGTAGTTCGACCACAAATTCTCCGTGTTTACCAGTACCAAAACCGAATGGTAAATGGCGTCTTTGTATTGATTATCAGCGTCTCAACAAAGTTTTGCCCAAGGCGACACCTATAGTGGCAAATCCATCGACATTGTTATCTCAGATTTTAACACAAGCGTCCTGGTTTACAGTGCTCGACGTAAAGAATGGTTTCTGGTCCATCCCAATCAGACGCGCTGATCAGTGGAAATTGGCCTTCACTGTGAATCAAATCCAGTACACTTGGGAGCGAATGCCACAGGGCCTCCATAACAGTCCTGCGATTTTTCACAGAGCATTAGAAGACACGCTTAATCCACTGACAGGGACCGAAACGTGATCCATTATGTTGACGACTATACTTACTCGCGACCGAGGGATCAGTTGATGATCATTTGATACTCGTCGACGAAGTACTGTTAACACTCGGTAAAGCTGGTTTTAAATTAAACAAAGAAAAAGCGCAAATCGCACAGAACGAGGTCCAGTACCTGGGTTACACGATTACGCAAAGCCACCGAGCGCTAACAGACGATAGGCGAAAATGCATTGCTGAACTTCCCCGACCACACACGCTAAACTCCCTACAGAAAGTGCTAGGAACAGCTAACTACCTAAGAGACTTCATTCCAGATTTTGCAAACGTCGTCACGCCATTATATTCTCTCTTAAAAGGAAAATCAAAGCCTTCTGATGTCCTTGAATGGTCAGAGGAACACGAAAAAGCCTTTACAAATCTAAAAGAAATATGCTGTGCCCCCGCCCTCGGTCTGCCCAGACCCCGAAAAGAGCCTTCCACTTACAGGTGGATGCAAATGAAAACACTCTAAGCGGCGTTGTAGCTCAGGATCATGGGGAAAAATTGCATCCGATTGGCATATTACAGCGAAAAAGTTCCCACGATCGAACAGGGATTTGACCCATGCACTCAGCACGTGCTGGCAGTTCACTGGATGCTGACAGCAACTGAACTGATAATAGGTTTTCAGGACCTGTTGTTGTGCATACAGTGCACACGCCAGTACAAATGTTGTTGCAGGGTCGAATAAAAGGTGTGTCGTCGCAAAGGTTAGCAAGATGGCTAGCAGACATACAGGCACGTGACATCACAACAGTTAACGACAGAATGGCTCAGTGGCAGTTGAGAAAATTCCTCACGTCTGCCGGAACGCAAATAAAACATTTCAACATCATAACTTCGATTTGGCAGGAGATCAAAACACGCGATTCCACACTCTCCGTTGTCAAAGTGCGCGCGCACATTAACAAGAATCCAGACGAACACGAGAAAAACAACAACATTGCAGATCAATTAGCAAAATTAGCAGCTCAGAAGGGAGATATGTGGCAGCTTGACAGATTGATTGTTCCTGGTGTGAGTGCGATTCAGACTGCTCCTATTGACTTGAAACAGTATCAACAAGAACTATGGAGTTCTGATGGAGAGCTGACACCGCACCTGCAGCAGGACCAACTAGTCAAGGTCACTGAAGGCATGATTCTAAGAGACGGTAAATACATCGTTCCAGAAGCCCTCCAGAAACCAGTGATAAAGTTGTACCATGAATATGCACATGTATCAGCTCCCAAAACACAACAGCTGATACAAAAGAACTTCTGGTGGCCACAGATGGCATCAGACATTCAAAGGTGGTGTGACACATGCGTCGTATGTGCCACCATCAACCAAGGTAAGCCTGGCCGTACAAAGCTGTGTAGACCAGAGCCACCAAAAGGACCTTGGGAGTCACTCCAGTTGGATTTTATAGGTCCACTACCCAGTGCCAAAGGGGGGTATCGTTATTGCCTTGTAATAATTGACAAATTTTCCAAATGGGTTGAAGCAATTCCTACTCGCAATAACAGTGCAAACACAGTGGCACGTGCTGGTAGCGAACCAAATTCTCCCACTCTGGGGAGCACCAATCCAAATTGAATCTGACCAGGGCACACACTTCACAGGTCAGGTAATGAAAAACATATGCCAGATGCTGAACATCAAACAAAGATTTCACGTTCCGTACAGGCCACAGAGCTCAGGTATGGTGGAACGTGTTAACAGGACCATAAAAGAAAGCATCTCAAAACAGGTTGCACAACACAAAAACCAATGGATTGATGCCTTACCCACAGTCCTAACCATACTGCGGGCAACTCCTTCAAAAGCCACAGGTATCAGTCCATTCGAACTCATGACTGGAAGGGTCATGAAACTGCCTATTGACCCAGAAATTACCCCAGCAGACCTGGGGCCTCTCGTGATTGCAACTCAACAATCTGTGTTAAAGCAACTACGAGAGAGGCTGGAAGTGCTACATGCACACGCTGCTCTGAGACAGCAGCAGTCAGACCTGACAAATGATGCACAATTCAACCCAGACTTTGAGGTGAAATTCTCAGAGGGAGACATGATAATGATACGTGTTTTTGTGAAGCAAGGTGCTTTCACGCCCAGGTGGCATGGCCCATATGAAATTAAGGCTGTATGCAACAGCTGTGTGGCTACAACCATAAAAGGGAAACTGCGATGGTATCACATGTCTCAGTGCAAGTCATTTAAAGGTACACAAAATAAATGAATATCTGTCACTAACGTTTCTTCCTGTCTTCCAGGTCGACTGCAGCGACCCCATGGAGGCCGGATGAAAGGAAAGTGTCCGGGCCCACGTGCATCAGACTGGGCCAAAGGGTTTCACTCTCACACAACCTGAAATGTGGGAGGTGGGTGTGGAAATATTCAAAGGGGCCTTTCACACCAAAAATCACAGTTGCACCAAAAGAGACAGCTACATGGCCTCCCGGTATAATCCCGGATCCAAATTGCACACCGAAAATCTGCTGTAGTACAGGTAGCACCCACCCACCTACCAGAAACATTTCAGGATACACTAGAGCACCAAAATTCATGCACAATCTCACTGCCTGGTATCAACTTAAAATAGATCCAGGTGACACAATTGGCAGCATGTACACTCTACACGAAAACAACAATAATGGCATAGACCCAAAAGTGTGTTATTATGTTAAACATTTGGAACCTGCAACATATAGGTGCACACACACTGAAACAAATAATGACACACACATAAGATTCAAAGAGTTTGTGTATGATCTCACATCATACACACCTAACAGAGCCAAAACCAAAAACTTTTGTGTGGACCAATCGAAAAGAAGGAACATATTGTGTCGGAGAATGCACACAGAGCATTGACAATTTCACCAATCCACACAACTGTTCTTGGAATGCTACATATTGTTTTAATTTGACCACCTGCGGGTACACTAAACCAAAAATTTGTCCAGAACTACACCCAATTCCCCCTGGTGGTCTGATTAGAGGAAACATCAACAAAACTTTGCTACATGATGTGAATTTGGTAATGACACATGTAACTTACAATATTTCCAACATACTTTCTGCTTACACAAAACATTGCAATATTAATGATGAGTCATATGCATGGCTACAGTCACGAATCGATGATTTAATTTCTGATTATAAAGACAGACTTGCCGTCCAAATTCCACCTACTCGCTCAAAACGAGACCTGCTCAGCAGTATAGCCGGCTTGTTCGGGTCAATCAATTCAGCGGCCAACACCTATAAAATAACAAAACAGTCCCAATTCTCCACATGGTTGACAGATCAGATGGCCACTGGTTTTCAACACATCACAAATAGCAATGATAACATTATCAAAGCGGTTCGTTCCGAGGCGCAGGCGCTTCTAACGGTCAGCCATACGCTGTTCAATCAGACCCGTACCATCGAACGTGACTTAGCCTGCAGATCATATGCACAAGATTTGTTCACTGCCACAAGACAAGAAATTTTAGATCTTCGTCTTCACAAGACACCGAGACATGTTTTGAATGATTTAATTGAGGTTTTAGATTTACATAGATGGTTCTCTTCAGAAAAAATGAAAAATGTCAAGTATTCAGAACTTTTATCTACTATTATGATGTACACTGGAAATGAATGTATTGGTTGTATTGGATTTTTTGCTACTTTTCCTTTAATCCACCCAGATCAAGTTTATCAAAATTCCACCACTATTCGGTCCATTGGCATGGTAGTCAAAGATCAGGTAATTAAATGGGATCACCTCACTGGATATATGACTTTGAAGGGTACTGAGACCTTATTTACCAGTCGCACCTGTTGTCATGAAACTCACAATTATGTTATCTGTACATGTAACACACTACAGCCTTTTTCTTCCAATGATAGCAAACTCATAAATGTTGAATCGTTGCATGGCCATTCAAATGCTGTTCAGGTGTCTCATACGCAGTGGTGCGTCATCAATGAGATGAATTCGTTCACGTATGGGGGACTGACCTGTCCTGCTAATCACTCCTTCTGCTTGGAGGTGACAGAGGACTTTTCTATGGGCCAGATCGACATCCTCGGAAGGATGCCAACGGACGTAGAGGTCTCCCCATGGTGGGACGACACTTTTTATGAACACGGAACACAAGCTTTGGTCGACACGATGGAGTTGGTACAGAACATTATCCTCCAAACCGAGTACCATCTCTCTCAGGCGCAAGTGGAGACGAACTTGGCGCAAAAGACTGCACAGATTCTGTCAAGCTCATCCACCAGATCAGCACAGACTGCATACACCTGGTGGGACTGGGTACTTCGAGGGTGTGCGGTTGGAAGCGCACTCATCTTCTCCTTCACATTACTCCAATGTTGCTACTTCCGACACCTCATCAGGTCGGTAAAAGCATCCACCAACACTGTCTTAACTCTCAGCCCATTGAAGCTGCCCACCTTACAAAGACTGAAGTGACACCGCAGGAAACCCTGTGAGTGGCCCACGGTGCCAGAAGAGGGATCTGTAAGGCTGGTGCCAGGATGTCTGGTTGACCTCAATGTGGAAAAAGGTTTCCACGGGAATCGACCCCTGAACTGTCTCTCGAATGTATAACTGCCCTTTGAACACAGTAGATCACAGGATCTTTGGAGATAACACACAGAGCAAATTTACACTTCACACACACTATCTCCCCCACAACCCCCTTCTCCCCCTCACCTGAAATACACTAAAAACTTATACAATGTAATGTGTGTAAAAAATGTAACTATACATGTTTGGTGTTTTTTGAAATGTCACAGTGCGCCTGGTAAGATGGTCTCATTCTCCCTTTTGTGATGAAAAGCTAAAAGAAGTTATGAAACATAAGGAAGGTGATGTGTCCCTTAACAGCTCCATTCAGACTACCTTCTATAGATAAAATCAGGCAGGCATCACACTGTGAGCTCCTGAACTCAAAACAAAAGCTAATTGTTAAAACAGACCTCACCCTTTGGTGATAATTGGATTATCTGGGTTTATAAGGAAAAGAAGCAGAACGGTTCGGGAGTCTGTAGTTTGACTGCCCGCACAACCGCTGTGTGTAATTCTATTGACAGGTAATATTTTCTACAAATTCTGTGATTTCAGAATCTTTGCTATATAATGCTTAACTGATCGTTTTTATCCTTTTGAATTGAATTTGAATTATTGCTTCATTACCTGTTCAATAAATTGTTAACGTTTGATTTTATTCCGAGTGACTCTGAGAGATTGTTTTTTCCTAGATCATTGGATTCGAATATTTCCACATCTTTCGCGTCAGATTGGCGACGGCTAATATCCGATACCATTTTTAAGTGTACTTGAATGAGGGGACAAGTTATTTCCGACTAGAATCAGCAAGTGCTGTTTAATCAACCTAGTTTTGGGTGTGTCCATATTCACTGTTTTAAGTTAATAATTACTTTGGATAAACGTGCGTGGTTCTCAGACCGCGGGTTTTGACCTGAAGCCATTTAAGAGACGTTGGGTTGATAAACTGTTTTCTTTCATGGTGGTCATTTCGTCCCTACCATCGTAATACATTGATTTAAGTTCTAGCGAAGGCATTCAAGGGGACTTGTAAAGATATCTCTGATTGTACGTGTGAATACGGCAGATCTTAGATATTAAGTCAAATTACCTCTAACTTGGTTATTTGGAACTGACGGGGGTGTGTCGCGCGGGCTTCGAGGAAGTACTGCGGAGCGATATTGTTTCCTGACTACGGATAAACTAAAAATCAGTGTCGAATTGAATAACCAAACATTCACTAACGTTTAATGATACACGGATATCATTAAAGCATATTCATTTTATGGAGTCAGATGAATAAACGAGTCAATAAATGTAAGAAAATATATTGTATTTAATCTTGTTGTGTTGCGTGAAGGAAAGGCAAGAAATACGCAGATTAACCTTCTCCCGCTGATTGGACGCCGCATTTGGACCAAT